>RPOG01001030.1:64587-79800 GCA_008086565.1 Thalassoma bifasciatum
GATGTGACAGGGTCTGGAGACACTGTGGAAAAGGTTATTCTGCCTGCAACTTCCTCCAGCATGACTGGTTTGGTGGTGGGTCAGTAACGGTGTGGGGGGGGGGCATTCCTTTCCATGGCCACACAGCCCCCCATCAGCTAACCAGAGGTATTCTGAGTCCCATTAGATCCTCAGACCCATTGTGAGACTTGTCTGGAGGAATTTCTGCTGACATTGGATCAGCTTGTAATGTGATTTTTCACTTTCAATTTGAGTATGGATCTGAATCCAGAGCCCCGTGGGGTAATAATTTTGATTTACAATGATCATTTTTATGTTAGTTTGTTCTCAACGCACTACTATATATTGAAAAAAAATATTTTCAACTGCAATTTTTCATTAGTTGAGACCAAGGAGGTGTTGTTTGAGTGTTCCCTTTATTTTTTTGAGCAGTGTATTTCAGCCAATTGGAGCTAAAAACAAAAAGTCTATTTTTTTACCAAAATCTTATCCCAGGCCCTGTCTGACCGTTTTCAATGGTAAGTTGTTAATGTGATCTAACAAAGGTAAATGGCAAATATTAACCATATAAACTGTTTGTACTGCTTGTAATTGGGATAAAGTAAACATTTGTTGAGTAGTTCAACATAAAAGTGTTTGATTGTGAGACATTATACACCACAAAATGCAACGGGTCCACCAGGCCCGGAACCTTTTTAGTGTAACAAAAAAACGAACAGAATACAAGGGTTAAATAAACTCTAGAATAAGTATTTCTTCTGTACGGTAAAGTTTTTTGCAGAAAGCTGTAATTTGCCTCAGGCCCTGAGCCAGAGGATCTGATTGGCTGTCAGTTAAAGTACAGGACAATCCTCGACCAAAATTAAGGCTGTTTCTGGAGTCGACTGCAGCCCAATAACCACCACACGGCATCTGTGAGAGAAGGAGATCCCATTGGGATGTTTCTGGGCATCATGATCTGCTTTTTCCTTCAATGGAACAACGGACCTGACGGTTGTACAATGGCGTACAACCAGGGGCTAGGTGGAGATGTTGCAGGGGGCATCCTTCATGACTGAGGGCCCTGCACTGTTTGCTTATTACTGTTTTTTTTTTTTTTTTTAACAGGACAATGCTGCTGTTAACAATGGACGCCTGACAAAGGACTTCTTCTTCTTCCAGAGGAATAATCTCACTTTTTTGGAGCATCCTGCATGTTCCCCTGATCTAAATCACAGTGAGAACATTATGGAATGGAACAAGGAGGAAGTTTACAAAAATGGACGTCAGTTCCAGACAGTGGATGCCAAACATGAAGCATCTTCACCACTTAGAGCAATGTTCCCACTAACCTCCTGGAAACACTTACATGAATCACGCCAAAACTAACGTTTGAAGTGATCAACAAGAACAGTGGAGCTCCTCATCACTGAGTCCTTTTTCAAACTTTGATGTCTATTTCATGGATTTTTCAGTTTTTTTAAAGGCTGTGGTCTTAAACTTCTGATTTGCTGATGAACATGCAATTTCACTTTCGATTACTGCTTTCAAAACATTGCGTACTCATTGTTTTCGTCTCATTCCCATTTCTTCTATTTGCATTTTGAAACTCCATTTGGAACCTTTTCGAAATGTTTTGAAATTTCATTTTTTTCATATATTTCCTTATTGGAGACACAATCAGAGGAAATAAAATTATATGCTTTGTTTTTCTGACAAAACCATGAACATTGTCTCTGCATTTAAAAAAAAAAATAATGCAATTAGATGATTAAACAAATTGTTCTAGATAGAAAAGTCACCAAATAGGTAAGTGCAATTGACCTAACATAATAAACAACAAGCAAATTAACTAAAGTAAAAAAAGGGGGAAGTAGAGCAGAGTCTAAGTTGAGGGGCTGGTAATGACTGAGAAAAGTCAAGAAAACAATTCCATTTTTCAAAACCAATAACATTTTGAGGATTCATTGGCGCAAAAGGTAAATCAGTGTGTTTTTTCAACTGGTCTTACAATTTTGGTCAGGAGAAGCAGGAGAATAATTTGTCCTCATGTTTTGTGTCCACTTCCTGTTCTATTTTGTAATTATAGTGTTTTTGTTAATAGACTGTGTCAGATTGTCATGGTCACACTTGTGTGTTCATGCTCTTCAGCCTGTTATTCCCACAAAAGGAAATATCACTGGTTACTGAAAGACACAGTCTGGTTGACTTCTTTTTTTTGTTTGTGACAGCGTTAAATCTAAGAAAAACAATACTAAGAGACTGGACTCCGATCAAACTAGAGGTTCCGCCACGCCTAGTCCCGGTAGTCCCACCTCCACTTCACCTGCCACAACAGCAGCCGCTACCCGTACAAGTAAAACACAAGGCGCTGAAGAGAGGAGATGAGTGGTGACAGACGTCAGAGACGCTCAGAGAGAGTAAAAACAGCCTGATCAGGACATTTAACTCAGCAAGAGAAATCAATCTGTGTGCTGCTGTGATCTAAACCCCTCCATGTTCTCACCCTCCACATGTGGTGTATTCATGTGTTTTGTTGTGCGTGTTTGTCCACATTAGTGAGATATTAGTCAGATTCAGCTCAGCACACAAAAAACTTTCTCTTCAAGAACAAACAGGAGACAAACTAGACATTCACATTCACTGCTAAAGGCTACAGTATGCACTACGCTGCAAGTCAAAGTGCACTGGTGCAAGACTGACATTGACCGAAAGAAAGGTGAGAGAAGGCATGTAACGCATAACCATGGAGGTGCCTCGACAGTGGCAGGAGCTCGACTCTGTGCTTTCTATCCTACCAATCATCAACAGAGGGTTGAGGAGGTTGTGTTTGCTCTACCTGTGCAGTGGAAGCTACAAATAAGGAGTGTCCCTTCTACCAAGCTTGTGCAGCCTGAGCAGAAAGACTTGGTTCATACAAGGATGTAGAGTTTGTCACCACTGATGCTAACAGAGTGTTGAAAGAGTTGAGCTCCCCTGAACACAAAAAGCATTCGCCTACATGTGCTGTCAGTGGCAGGAAGGCAGAAAGTAAGAAAGACCAGAGTCAGGATGAGATGGGCATGGGAAGCTGAGGGAGAACACACAGAAATAAACACACACACACACACACTCACCCACACAGAGACTAACACACATCCACCTACAGTGAGTACAACCAGTCAGAAACAGAAATACTAACAGGAATTTTAAAAACAAGAGGAGAAAATTTTAGAGATGGAACTAATCCAACGCTAACCTAGGACAAGTATCCTCCAATCAGGAGGTCGATTTAAGCTACGAGTTTTCTGGCCTCTGCTTCACCCATGACCAGTGCCCCCCCAAACCTCAACACAGTCTCAGCAGATGTCTGTTTGACACAAGCCTGGTTCTGCTCACAGTTTCTGTTTGTTAAAGGAAGTTAACTGAGATTAGACCGAATCCAGTCTGAGGTTTGGAACTGAATCTTATTCTAGTCCCATACTGGAGAATAGAACCATATGTGAAAGTACAACATGTAGTAAGATCTACCCTGCTCTTGTTAAAGTAACTTCACATGGCAGTCGTTGCTCCTCCAATTGCAATGAAGTTGGGAAGTCATGTCAGACAAAAATATAGTCGGAAAACAATGATTTGCAAATCTTGTTTAACCTTTATTCAGTTGAGTACATGACAAAGACGAGATATTTATTGTTCAAACTGATAAACTTGAGTGTTTTTTTCAGCAAATATTCACTTGTTTTAAAGATGATGCCTGCAACACATTATTTAATAGCTGGGACAGGGTCAACAAAAGACTGAGAAAGTTGATGAATGCTTAAAAACAGCTGTTTGGATCATTCTACATGTGAACAGGTTGATTGGAAACAGGTGAGTGTCATGATTGGGTATAAAGGGAGCATCCCCAAAAGGCTCAGGCTTTAACAAGCAAGGGTAGAGCCAGGTTCACCACTTTGTCAACAACTACATGAGAAAATAGTCCAACAGTTTAGGAATGTTTCTCAACGTACAACTGCAAGGAATTCAGGGATTTCATCGACTACAGTCCATAATATTGTCAAAAGATTCAGAGAATCTGGAGAAATCTCTGCACGTAAGCAGTAAGACTGAAAACCAACATTCAATGCCTGTGACCTTTGACCCCTCAGGTGGCACTGTGTTAAAAACCAACATCATTGTGTAAAGGATATCAGCGCAGGGGCTCAGGAACACTTCAGAAAACCATTGTCAGTTAACACAGTTATTCACTACATCTGCAAGTGACAGTTTATTGTGGCTCTTTCTTCTGTTGTTTTACCTAGCCACTGTTTTTTTTTTTAATTATTTCATTAACTATTTGTTTTTGTTGATTGGGTTTTTATCAATCTTGTTTTTAAGCTTGTACAGCACTTGGGTCAACTGCGGTTGTTTTAAAATGTGCTATATAAATAAAGTTTGACTTGATTTGACTTCAGACTCTATCATGCAAAGACAAAGCCAGATATCAACAACAGCCAGAAACGGCGCTTCCACTGCTGCCACCGCCGGCTTATCTGATACCGAGCAATCCAGAAAAGTCTGGATTGTTCTCAGCGCAAAGTTCAAAAGCCAGCATGGCGGTATGGGGGTGTGGTGTGTGCCCACAGCCCCATGTAAGTAACTGCTGCGTCTGTGAAGGCAGCATCATTATTGAAAGGTACATCCAGGTTTTGAAGCAACATAAGTCCCTGATTATTTCGGCAAGACAATGAAACCAAGAGACATTCTGCTCCTGTTACAACAGTGTGGCTCCGTAGTAAAAGAGTGCAGCTAATACACTGGCCTCCCTGCAGTCTAGACCTGTCTCCCATTGAAAATGTGTGGCACATTATGAAGCACAAAATACAACAGCAGAGACTCTGAGACTGTTGAGCAACTGAAGTCGTACATCAACAAGAATGAGAAAGAATTCCAGCTCCAAAGCTTCAACAATCAGTGTCCTCAGTTCACAAACACTTATTCAGTATTGTTAAAAGGAAAGGTGATGTAACCCAGTGGGAAACATGACCCTGTTGCAGTAGGAATATGTTACAGGCACCAAATTCAAAGTGAGTGAGTTTTTCCAAAAAAAAAAAAAAAAAAAAGTTTATCAGCTTGAAAAACTTATTTCCTGTTTTTGTAGTGTATTAAACTGAATATAGGTTCACGGATTCACAAATCACAGTATTCTGTTTTTATTTACGTCCCAACTTCATTGGAATTGGGGTTGTTATGCAGAAGTCTGTCCTCATTATTTAGTCTCTTTTACACAAATGTATACAGATGAAAATCACATGCTAACATCAGGGGTCACAGGGGTTGTACTTCTCCCCTGTTTTAATTAATACCCATCAAGATTAATATAATAAACTGACACACAAACACTCACAAACACACACACACATCTAAACGTTCCCAACAGTGAAAAACTGAGGTGAGATGAGACAGTATGACAGTGTGAGAGTGAACAAGCAGCAAAGACAGAACAGCAAAGTCAAATGTACACATAAAAAGTCTCCCTCTAAGAGCTTAAGAAGCTTCTCATACATGAAAACACACTCACATACACACACACGCACACACACACTCCTGTGCACACACTGCTCCACAAAATAAAACCCCAGCTGGTGTATACAATCAAAAGAAACAGTGATATAGGATTGAATTTCCTCCATAGATGTAACGTTAGTCAACCAGAACTTAAAGCCTTAAAGTGAAGCTCTTTGTTTTTTATCATAGTGAAGAAGCAGCTACTATAAAATAAGAATAAAGACGGCCGAGAGGAGGAAGGGGCTTACACCAAAAATATCAGAGCACTAGCAAAATAAAGAGAAGAAACGAGGGAACACTGCAGAGCACAGACGCTGGCTTAAGGTCACGCCAATGGGAGAAAGGTTGTCGAGCACAGGGGAGAAGGGGAGGAAGAGGAGGGTCTACCTTGTAGGCGACTCTTGGTGGACATTTCTTTCCCAAACCTAAGGGTGGGGACATGTGGAGCAGCATCTGATACATATCGAGGTACTTGATACGGCCACTTCACAGGGTAGAAAAAAAACAAACAAACAGAAAAACAACGCAAACAAAGAAGGATGGGGAGTTAGAGAAGGAGGAGAGGAACAAAGGGAGGAAATTAAACAAAATAACCAAAGGAGAATGGAAAGGAAAAACAGAAATCTGTTGTTAATAGATTTCCAAGAGTGAGAGATGAGGTGGATGTCATCCTCAGCCGCCGTGTCGGGCACAGGGATGCATCGGTGTGGATATCAGGATCCCTGACAGGAAACATGGGATGGTAAAGAGTGAGTCTGGAGGGTGAGGGGAGGAGGGGAGAGAAGAGGGGGGGTGGATTAATCCAACACACAGGATGCTTGATGATGAGAGGGAAGAGAAATGACAGCATTGTAACAGAGATGTCTGCCTCTGCATGCTAGCAGACATCCCACTGGTACTTCAACCAAGGTGCACGGAGACAAAGGTTTCAATGCCAGCCCGAGCTCTGTTTGGGCTTCACTCATGGCCTGGCTTTACTCTGACTGATGTCTTCATAAAACATTCTTTACACAGCTTTTGATCTGATTCAGATGTTTGAACGATCTGAATGTGCTGATAAAATTCATTCAAGTTCTTTTCTAGGTTTTATCCTGTAGAAATGGGAGCTTCACTCTCTCTGTCAGCTAAACTTTTACAGACTGGAGAAAGTCGGCATGGCAGGCGGCATGTTGGGACCATGCCGTGGCTTTGAAAGCTTTGTTTCCTCTCCGGCATCATCAACCAAAGCCAGTCAGTTTGAAGGGGCGGGTGCTAGTGTAGAGGCGATTTCATTGGTGCACAGCCATTCAGTTAAAGTCTCTTGGCATAGAGGTACACAAAGCACCCTAGTGACGGAAATGTCTGGTATTTGCAAACCTTGTATGCTACCCTATTAGGGCAGTTCTTCCCTAAGCCAAGGGGGGGTGAGATAATGCGTAACAAATTGTACATATCCTTATAGGAAATCCGTCCACTGTGGAAAAGAACAAGCAGATAAATAAACAAACGTTCAGGACAGCTTAAATGAAACAAAGATCATCAGTAGGCTGACTGCTACATCAAGGTTTGGGAACAAGGCCCGAGTACAAGGCCTCGTTCAGTTACCTTTACCACAAACGGGGACGAGAGCTGTAAAGTTAGGCTGTCTATGACCTCCACTTCACTTTGTAAATACATTCTCTGAAGCCCACAGGGAGGCCTCAACATACCATGCAGCCGGGTCGTACTCAGCCCAAACCCGGATGAACTCATCAAGGTGATGAGGTCCCAGGATGGAGGAGTCTCTGGTTAGGTACTCAAAGTTATCCATAATGACCGCCACAAACAGGTTCAGCATCTGGAAAAGACATCAGATCACTCACTCATCATCAACATTTCAAACAAGAAGTGCAGGATTGTTTTATTTACAGCTCTGAGAGACCACTGCAAATTTTTAGAAATCAGCATCTCTACATATGTGACAGTCATTCCGTTGCAGTGTCTGTTAAAATCCAACACAAGCACACCTGTTTCTACCTAAGAAGGTACTGATGAGGTGATCACCTGAAATAAATCTTATTTAACAAGGAAATGTATAAAAACCATTGCTGTGGTCATCGCTTTCCTCTGTGAAAGACTGGTGGAGAACTTGCCAAGACGCATAAGAGATGTTATTGCAAATCAGGGTTATTCTACCAAATACTGATTTATGAATACTTTCAATGTTAAAACACTGGTTATGTGTTGTTTATAATTGAATATGAACTTGTTTTTTTTGCATTACTTGAAGTCTGACAACAGTGGGATAGCAACATTTTGCTATCATGTGCCCTGCTTGGCCAGAGAAGTTCCGGGTGTTTCAGTACTGACCAGAAAGGAGCAGAGGAAGATGAAGGAGACAAAGTAGAAGTAGGCGAAATCACTTCCACACTGTTTCCCCTGAGATCCTGATCGCTCGTCACAGACTCGGTGACTCAAACAGGACAACATGATCTCGTGCCAGGCCTCACCGGTCGCACTCCTGACACCAAACAGACAGACAAGGAGTAACAGAGACACTTGAACAGAAGAGACACAGCGGTCTGGAGGCTATTTGCAGGTTTAAACACAAGGTTAAAAAACAATCAACAGAAGCCGAGGTTGAAGTATGAAAATTAACCGGATTTGTTTTTCTGCACATATGCAAAGTAATGCTTCCAAAGTTTTTGTTTCTTCAACAACAACAAAAACAATGGGTGTGTGTCTCCCTCTTTGTTTCCCTTCACGTCTCGATAACACCACAGCCTTAATCTTGTTGCTTCCTTCTCATTGGGCTGGATTTGCTTGATAAATGTTGTTGTTTTTCATTAAAAACTGTGTATCTGTCCATCACAGTGATCTATGGAGCTCATTAGATAAACAAAATAAATCTTGGTGTACCTGAAGAGCAGCATGAGAGCTTGGAGGAAGGTGCGGAAGTTGTTGTGGTGATTGATGGCCGTATCCTCGTTCAGCTCGATGTTGCCAAACACCTGTAGCATTAACACACACAGGAGGAAACAGATCAGTCATCCTGATCAATGTGTAAGTCTCATGTTTGGGTCACGTTTTTGGTAAAGAGCCATCGTATGAACATCCTGGCCTCTGCACCCGCTTCAGAGCTGCATCACTCACCTGCATCCCGATGATGGCGTAAATGAAGAACAGCATCGCAATCAGCAGGCAGACATAAGGCAGGGCCTGAAGGGGACAAAACACATGACAATTTTAACATCAGCTATGAGATGTTCTCCTGGATTGATGGTCGGGTCTGAGTGTGCATGTGGTCACTGTGTGGGGCTGTGTGAGAGTAATGCAGATGTTATTTGGTGTGTGAGCACCTTGAAGGATTGGACAAAGGTCCACAGCAGGATGCGGATGGTGTAGCCCTGCCTCAGCAGCTTGATGAGCCGGGCGGCTCTGAACAGCCTCAGGAAACTCAGGTTCAGCAGACGGTCCTGTTGGACAAAGAGCAAACTTACAATCCTTGTCCTGAGTAATTTTAAAAAAGGGTGTATCATGCTTTTTGGGGGGCTGTATTCTGTCCCCCTGGTGCCCCTGTAGTAGATATATAAAAGCCAGCCCTCTGGAGGTTTTTACGGGGGTGGAGCTACAAGCAGACCTTGGTGTTTGAGACCCATCTTTCCAACAGGAGATCCTTCTTCTTATGTGATGACTTCATCATTTCAGCAAGTGTGATGAAAATCTTGTTATTTTTTAGAATGGTTTGATCAGTTAACAGACTGATTCAGGAATTTAAAGAACATAAATATGAAGAGGTTTGAAAATCTGCACACATTTCATCTGAACATCCAGCATTAGTACATTATATCCATGTTTATGACATGAGAAAAGTAGAATACCCTCTTTTTAAAGACTCTTTCCATCATTTGGAGGTCTAGACCCTTTATCCTTGATGTTTTTGAAAAGCATCTTGAGTGGAAACATTCATTGTGATTTGGCGCAACATCAATGAAGATTTATTGAAAGGTCAAAAACCAGAAAATCTGCCTCTATGTGTGCTAAGACAAAAAGGAGACAAACACAAATGGGGGGAAAGTTACTCAAAAAGAGCTGGTTGGTTTAGATAAAACCATTGGCTTGATTATTTGAGCCTTTAGATTCATACGAGAATCAAATGAATGTGCTCTGTAGAGAGTTAACAAAAAAATAAAATAAAAGAAAGAATTGATCTGAAACACCACAGTCCGACAGAGTTCTATACAAAGAGTGATTGAAACTGCTACGCAACAAACCAAACCATGAAGCCTTCAGAGCTGATGTAGTGGCCTGTTTAAAGCATATCACTGGTTGCAGCTATGGAAGGGGATAACAGTGTACAACTGCTAACAACCAATGCCAACCACTGCCAAAAATGTGTGCGTTATGGTATGGCAGGACTTGAGCCATAGTGAGCACATTTCATAGAAGACAAAGCACCAATATGTGTTTTTCTCCAAACTATGGGATCTAAAACTGGGAAATCTGTCTTGCATCTGTCATGAAAAAACTTAAAGGTAAAATGTAAAGGACTCCCTCTCTCCATACCGCTCATCTTACACATGGAGTTTACACTGTAAGATGTGTAAGATCTTACACATCTTACACATGGATACAAGTTAGCATTGTCAGTATACCTGTATACTGTATACCCATGCCTGTTTTGGAACTTGAATACCTTTATAGCAGTTTGCTTTGTGAATTGGATGTAGAAGTGGAGCACATAAAATGATGCACACTGCTTGGAGCTATCACTGGTCAATATCCATCAGTGGGGTGCACAGACTTCTTGAAGGGCAGGAATGTAAGGAAAAAAAGGCATTTACAGCATATTCATCACTGAAGAGGGCACTGAGGCACTTAAGCCTTCCAAGAGGGCCAATTTTGGCTCCATAGTGGGATCTTCAGCATTCATTTAAGCTCCCAAGCCATACTCCAACTTGTGTGTTGGTTCCCTAGAGTGCACTGTAGCAAACACCTCTGCCTCCCAAAAGGGCACAGTGAATGTTTTGCCTCCAAAGGGGGCACTTGAGTGCATGTTTTGGCTCTGTAGTGAGCACTTTGGTGCACATTTTGGCTCCCAGAAGATCACTTCAGATATGTTTTGGCTCCAAAGAAGGCACACAAGTGTGTTTCAGCTCCTAAGTGGGCACCTTGGTGCACAATTTGACTCGCTGAAGGACATCTTTGCACATATTTTTGCCCTCTTGGAGGTCACTTCTCAAGAGAGTTTTGGCAACCAAGAAGGCACTTTCGCAAGAGTTTTGGGTCCCTGAAGGGCATCTTTGCACATATTTTGCCTACCAAGAGGGCGCTTTAGCGTGTGTTTTGGCTCTAAAAAGGGGATCTTTCACAAGATTTGTGGTTTTCAGCGGGCTCCTTAGACCCAATTTTGGCCCACCGGCAGGCACCTTGGCACGTATTTTTACCTTCCAGATGGGCACCTTAGCGTGTGTGTGTGTGTCGGCTCCAAAGGGGGCAATTAAGTACAAGTTTTGGTTCTGTAGTGAGCACTGTGGCACACATTTTGACTCCCAAGCAGGCACTTGAGAGCCCTTTTTTGGCTCCCAACAGAGCATTTGAGAATCTGATTTGGCTCCAAAGAGGGCACTCTCGTGGGCATTTTGGCTCTCTCGTGGGCACCCTGACGTATATTGTGGCTTGCTGTCGGACACTTTTGCACATATTTTTGTCGACCAATAGGGCACTTAAGGGTCTTCTTTGGTCCTTGGAGAGCACTTTAGCACATTTTGGATTTCAGCAGGCTCCTAAGTGTGCAATTTGGTTCCCATGCAGGCACTTTAGTTCCAATTTTGCATTTTCAGTTGGCTCCTTAGTGCACATTTTGGCTCCCAAGTTGGCTCAGAGCACTTTTTGACTCCTAAGAGGAAACATTAGTGAGTGTTTTCAACAACTGAGCCACAAGGGGGTGTGACCCCCAACTACTGTGCACACATTTGCTGTCCGTTCTTGTTTAATGTTCATGTTCAGTAAGGTGTCTGTGTCCTTTTCTGTATAAAAACACAAGTTCCTCCTGTTTAGATACCGAGTAATGCTTTTTTGATTGTCATTGTGGAGACCAGCAGCTTAAAAAATCTTTATCCTCAAGGTTTTTTTTCCAAACACAGCACATTGGGACCGAACAGTGTTTACTGGACTGATCTCTGTGAATTCTTCCCAAGGTGAGTGAAAAGTAAAGAGCTGCAGCAGGAAGTCACTCACCGTGGTCTAGTGATGTTTTGGACCGGAGCATGGCAACACCAGAGATGACAATCAACAAGATGGAAATGTGGAGGGCAAAAGAAAGACAAAGAGAGAGAAGAGGGAGAAAGGAGACAGAAAAGCAGGAGGAGAGAAAGTGAGAGAAAAGGAACAGTTATATTGAACAACATTAACTGATAGAGCTCAAAAGATACACAGTTCACATTACACACATATACACAGGTAAGTGCGCAGAGAGAGTCTGTGTGAGATGAAACAATCGGAGAGTGTTGCTCCACTGTGAAGCACACACATCCCTCTCTGAGTGTCTGCATCAGCCCCCTGTGATCCATCGATCCACTCAGCTAAAGACTCTGCTCTCATCCAGAGTCTGGACTCTCTGGACCGCTGCCATGCTGATGTGGCTGTTAGCTTGTTTGCACAAAGCTTGTTGTACAGGCTGTCCCTGCCCCTGCTCATTACCGGCACAGCTCTGCTCTTTCAAACTACGCCATGAAGTGGAGGAACAGGGTGGGAATGGGTGCTCTTACATTGATTTCAGTCACCAGGATGTCGGTGATGCTGCCCAGCACCGTCACAAAGTCAAAGACGTTCCAGGCGTCCTTCAGGTAATTCTGAGGAACAAAAGTTTCAAATCAGCAGCTGCAGGTTTTTCAAGGTGGAGTTCGAAAGTTTAAAAGTGACCCACCAGTGGACCAAACGCTATGATCTTCAGGATACACTCCAGAGAGAAGAGAGTGGTGAAGACGATGTTCAGGTTTTTCAGCATCGTTTCATAAAAGTCAGGAGCTCCATGGAACTGAAAGACAGGAAGAAACACTGGAGTTAGAAACATCTTTTACCATCTTTAGCCTCCACCTGTGTTTGTGCCAAAATTTAAAAAATCCAAACCATATGAATATTATACAAAACATTCCTTTAATTAAATGTATGAAAAGCATTGGAGTCCGTAGTGTGACTGGGTGGAGTAGGTGTGGGTGGGTAAAGGGCCTTTGTGGGATTGATTTTAATGTATGTAAAGCACTTTGTGCTGCATTTATTGTATGAAAAGTGCTTAATAAATAAAGTTTTGATTGATTGATTGATTGATTGAAATGACACCTATGTCCTTAAGGAACTGAGTGCATGTGTTGTAACTCTGTCAAGGCAGTCCAAAGACTGTGATTGGAGTTTTACTGTAGAAATCTTTGAATAATGACTTAAAGGGTTGTGGTCAGTTGTGTCAGTTTCAGAAAATGTATAATAACTTAATCAAACAGTTAATTTTATTTCTGTGATGTTTCTTTCTCAATCCTGAGGAAGAGAAGAATAATTGTCAGGTTTTTCTCTTTAAGGTTTGTATTGTCTGTATTATTCGTTCATAGATCGTTATTGGACAGATCATGTTACAAACTGTTAATTTTTGAGAACGGGGCGGGAAAAATAAAAGTTCTTCTCCTCTCTGCTCCTTTTCGTACACAGGATATGGTGTGAAAGTTATTTGTTTTTTTTTCTCTCTCTTGTTGTGTGTAACACATGTGGAACAAATAAATAAAATGAAATGAAAGATTAAAATCATCTCATGCCTGTCTATACAGTATGACAGATAAAAGGAAGGAAGGAAGGATGGAAGAAAGGAAGGAAAAAGGAAGGAAGAAAGGAAGGGAAAAGGAAGGAAGGAAGGAAGGAAGGAAGGCAGGAAGGAAAAAGGAAGGAAGGAAGGGAGCAGCCAAAGTGATATCCAAGCAAGTGTTCGTGTCTTATTTCTGTTAAAAATGATTTATTAGACGCAATATGATCCACATTCACCGGACAGGTCTAGGAAAACATCTCATCTTAAGACATTAAAGAGAAAAGTGACACCTTGTGGAAGATTTTTCTCAGTACTTGTGATGAGCAAACTAAATTCATAATTGTGCAACATTTACAGCACAACTTGCAGCTGTCTCCTAGTGTCTCCTATTGTCTCCCAGAGTCCAGAACAAAGACATAAAACAACAGATGCCCTGGTGAGGGGCTGAGGGCCAAACGTAGCCTCTGTCCCTACAGGTCATGGAGACCTGCCTTGCACCTGGAGCTGACCATGAGCTTGCTGGAGACACTGAGGAGGCAATAAGCTACATAAAAGCAAAGCCTGTAAAAACGGCTGTATCCAAGTTCAAATCAATGTACAGGAGCAACTTCAGGATGACACGTTTGGATGATGTCATATCTGATTCACGACAGATACTTCAATATTGCCTCAAAGCCAGATACTACTATAACCCCCCTGCATGGATCCGGAGGAGTTCTGGCTCCTTAACCCTTGTATTCTGTTCGTTTTTTTGTTACACTAAAAAGGCCTGGTGGACCCGTTGCAATTTGTGGTTTGTAATGCCTCACAATCAAACACTTTTATGTTGAAATACTCAACAAATGTTTAGTTTATCCCAATTACAAGCAGTACAAACAGTTTATATGGTTTATATTTGCCATTTACCATTGTTAGATCACATTTACAACTTACCATTGAAAACGGTCAGACAGGGCCTGGGATAAGATTTTGGTAAAAAAAATAGACTTTTTGTTTTTAGCTCAAATTGGCTGAAATACACTGCTAAAAAAAATAAAGGGAACACTCAAACAACACCTCCTTGGTCTCAACTAATGAAAAATTGCGGTTGAAAATATTTTTTTTCAATATATAGTAGTGCGTTGAGAACAAACTAACATAAAAATGATCAATGTAAATCAAAATTATTACCCCATGGGACTCTGGATTCAGATCCATACTCAAAATGAAAGTGAAAAATCACATTACAAGCTGATCCAATGTCAGCAGAAATTCCTCCAGACAAGTCTTACAATGGGTCTGAGGATCTCATGGGACTCAGAATACCTCTGGTTAGCTGATGGGGGGCTGTGTGGCCATGGAAAGGAATGCCCCCCCCCCACACCGTTACTGACCCACCACCAAACCAGTCATGCTGGAGGAAGTTGCAGGCAGAATAACCTTTTCCACAGTGTCTCCAGACCCTGTGTGTAGAGAGTGTACTCGAGGTACACTTGGACGAGAGTAGACTGAAGAGCACAGGGCACCAATGGCCAATCTGCCAATATTGGTGTTCTCTGGCAAAGGCCAATCACCCTGCACAGTGTTGGGCTGTAAGAACAGGCCTGTGGACGTGAGTGTGATACACTTGGAGTTACATCATGTTGTTCAAGTTTTCCCTTTATTTTTTTGATCAGTGTATTTGTCCAAGCAAAGTAAATGCCATCCAGTGGCATAAAAATGTATTCTGAACCCTCCAGAGTGGAAAATCCACCATTTTGTTTTTTGAAATTCAGCCAAAAACAAAGGAGCTGGGGTTAGATTTTGGTCAAAAACATTGACTTTTTATATTTGCACACATGCACACACACATACAAACACTAACAGCAGGCCCAGAATGGAGGAGGACAGAGTCTAGGTGCACAGAACATCAATTTCCACACTTTTATTGGTCCGGGCCCACTGGACCCGGATGAACATCTTTTATGTAACAGTAATTT
>RPOG01001030.1:79876-193200 GCA_008086565.1 Thalassoma bifasciatum
GAGTAAATAGCCATCAAGGAAGGTCCTCTTGGTTATAAAATGCTGCTTGCCTGTTGTATTGTTAGTTGGTTTTCTGCAGAGCTACAACTCACTTTGTTCAAACTCGCTTGCTTTGAATAAAGTCATTTTTGGATTTATCTGACCGGTCTCTTCTGATGCTTGGACTCCTGGTCTTTCTCTTCTGTTAGAGCAAGCTAGCCTTAGTGTAACAGTGAACTAGATAGGTTTTTTTGGACTTCAAGATTTGAGACCTGCACTGGCCTTCCTTCAAGAAACCGTACTTAAGCATTAAAGAATAAGATATGACAACCTCAGTTGTTTGAAAAGAGTAAAAAGGAATGACAAGCCGCATATTTCCTGGATCATGGAGCAGTTTACACATAAAGCTCATCAGTTTCTTCTTCAGAAATCCTCTCACCTTCATCATGAGAACCACGGTGTTGAGAGCGATCATGATCATGATGGAGTACTCGAACGGAGCTGAGACCACAAACTTCCACATCCTGTACTGGAAGGACTGCGTGTCCTCGGGCATGTAGCGGGTCAGAGGTTTGGCGTTGATGGCGAAGTCTATGCAGGCTCTCTGTGACAAAGAAAGGTCAACGCAGATCTGAGTCTCTGCTTCAGGACAGGACAAAAAGTGCTCTGAGAGTCAACAAAGAGGGTGTGAAATCAAACATTACACTGCAGCAACTAAAAACCATACCAAGTATAATCTTATAATCTCAAGTCAAAATATCTCATCGCTCTTAATATCAGACACAGTTGCTCATGGATTAGGGTTGGTAGAAGCAGTCATTGAGGTCTTTCCGTCTGTGTCCCTCCTATAGTAATGTATCATGTGTTACCTCATTCTTCTCTAAGCTGCACTCAGACAGCGCCTTGTCTCCCTGCTCCTGGAAGGTGATGATGATCAGAGCGACGAAGATGTTGACAAAGAAGAAAGGGAAGACGACGAAATAAACCACATAGAAGAGGGACATTTCTATCCTGTAGCCTGGACTGGGACCCTGATCTTCAAAGGTGGCATCCACAGAGTGTTTCAAGACGCTGCAAAAAGAAAAAATATGACAAAAAGAATCATAAAAACCTCCAAGCTGTTTGTGAATAAGTCACAAAGTTAACTTTTTTCAGAATTCTTCCATCACTGTCATTGCAAAAGCTGTTTCTGTTTAAACCAACAGGAAAAAAAAAACATCCTCAGTGAGAAGAATATGAATGACAAAACAAAAACTTTCCTTTTACTCATGGTTAGAGGTTGGGTGAAGACATTTATTAACAAACAACTGTGTTTACTCTTTTAAATCATAATGACAGCAGAAACTTCCAAAATGACCCTGATCAAAAAGTTTACACACCCTGGTGATTTTGATTCAAGGATTCAAGGATTCAAGGAGTTTTATTGTCATACAACCCATGTAAAACATGGGTGGGACGAAATTAGGTTACCCTGGTCCTGGAGCAAGCCCAATCATAGAAATGAGAATAATGAGAATAATAAATATAAATATATACAAATATACAATAAAAAAAGAGAATAAAAGTAACCTGATAACATGAACACAAATCAACACAAATGGGTTTGAATGTCTAGTAAAGGTGAACATCCTCACCTGTGATTTATTAGCTTATAATCAGTGTGTATGTATAAAAGCTCAGTGAGTTTCTGAGCTCCTGACTGACCCTTGCATCATTCATCCATTCATTTATTCCAGTGCTGCACTGACATTTCTGGATTCTGAGTCAAGGGGAAAGCTAAAGATTCATGAAAGGATCTGAGGGAAAAGGTAATCCAACTGTATAAAACAGGAAAGAGATAGGAAAAGATATCCAAGGAATTGAGGATGCTAATAAGCAGAGTTCAAAATCTAATTAAGAAGTGGAAAATGAGGGATTCTGTTGAAACCAAACAACAGTCAGGTAGACCCACAAACATTTCAGCTCCAAATGCCAGGAAAATTGTTCGGGATGCAAAGAAAAACCCACAAATAACTTCAGCTAAAATACAGGACTCTCTGAAAGAATGTGGTCAGGCTGTTTTAAGATGCTCATTAAGAGGGCGCTTGAGGAAAATGGGCTGTATGGTTGAGTCACTAGACGAAAGCCATTTCTACGCAAATACCACAAAGTATCCTGCTTACATTACACCAAACAGCACAGAGATAAGCATCATAACTTCTGGAACAAAGTCATTTGGAGTGAAAAGACCAAAACTGAACTTTTCGGCCACAACCATAAACATTACATTTGGAGAGGAGTCAACAAGGCCTATGATGAAAGGTACACCATTCCTTATCCTTAGTTATTAAAAACTGGGGTGTATAAACTTTTGATCAGGATCATTTTGGAAGTTTCTGTTGTCATTTGAAGAGTAAACACAGTTGTTTGACAATAAATGGCTTCACCCAGCCTCTAAACATGTGTGAAAGAAAGGTTTTTGTGTTATCATTCATAATCTCTGAGAAAAGGCAAAAAAATCATAATTCTGCCGGGGGATGTGAGCTTTTGAGCACAACTGTTTAGTCACCTGGGCTGAGATTAGCTCTAATGAAACACCAACCAAAGCTCATGTCAGAAAGCTTCATTAGACTTTAAAAAATGTGTTTTTTTTAGGCATCGCTTCAGCAGATAAGGGTTTTATGGGAATGACTTTGATGAAAAAAAGTTTAATGAAAGACAATTCTCCACCAAACTTCTGTAACAAATTCAGCTGCACTCACGTGGGCCAGCCCTCCCCTGTGGACACGGTGAAGAGCGTCAGGAAGGCCCACAGCACGTTGTCGTAATGAAACTCGTATTTCTTCCACTCTCTGGGCATCGCTGCCACCTCGTCTTTGTCGTAGTCCAGGAACTGTCCTCTGGAAGACACAAAGATGGAGTTAGAGCCTGAACCTGGGTCTAATGTTTGTAAAAAAAACAATATCTGAAAACAGTTTTAATGGTGTTATGTCATGAAGTGAGGAAGTTTGGGAGTTTGGACCAACTTGCAGTCCTTCTCCAGCCCCTTGGATTCGTCGGTGCAGTAAAAGAATTTCCCTTTGAAGAGCTGAACTGCGATGACAGCGAAGATGAACATGAAGAGGATGTAGACAATGAGGATGTTCAGGACGTTCTTCAGAGAGTTGACCACACAGTCGAAGACAGCCTGACGAAAAAAAGAAAGACGTCAAGTTCAGAAAACAAGTCCTAAATGTTTCATTCTAGAGTTAGAAGCTGAAACCCATGGAGTGCTTCTGTCAAAAACTCTGTTAATTACATTTCTCTTGATGTAAATTAAAACCTGACTTGATCTGAATGTCACCTACTGGTTTAGTAACCACATCATTTTATCTCGACCATCAAATACTCTAAAACAGAAAATCTAGTTCCAGAGTAGCACCAACTCCAGAAGCCGAAAGTTTAACTTATGCTATGCAACTTTTTTAATTCAGAGTGAGATGTTTATATGAAATTGGGCTCTACTGAGGGGCATTTTGGATCTCATCGGCTAGGCCTGTCGCAATAATCAACAAATCAATTAATTGCATGATCATTAAGAATGAGCTTGATAAGTTTGCCCAGCTCAATATTTTTTTATTTACTAAAGACACTGGATAACAAGTTAACTTTGCTGTATCCGTCACGACTGACTTCATTTGGTGTTATTTACAGCTGAATATCAAAAAACTGCAAGTTGAGATGTTTTCAGAAAACCAATTAAGTTTTGCAGCATCACCATAAATACATACAAACGTCCAATAACACACTAAAAAAACTCTGAGCTGCAAAGTAAACAGAGAGAGGAGGAGAGTCCTCAAAGTGTCGTGTGGTACGTCAAAAATTCCCACAGAAAGTTCATGGAGCATTCATACATCTTGTTTCATTGCCCAAACAACTTCCTGTTATGGACCTGTGTGTCCTTCAAAATAAAAGCACACTGTAAAACTCATTACACTACAAAACGACTTCGAGAGCCCAGGCTCAGAGACATAAGTCACTGACAGAGTTCTTTCAGTACAACCAACAATATACAGGTAGATGATTTATGGAAATAAGAGTTAGATTAAGTCACCCACAGCTTTAGTTCATGTTAATTTCAAATTTTATTTGATCTTCACGGTTGTAATTTTAGAAATCTATTGAGACAGTCATGTGATACATTCAGCCAGATGAATAAATCTGAATGAAGTATTTTACTGGAACTATAAATATGTAATATGTAAAGTGTGGTTTGGAATAAAAGGTTTATTAGACTTAGCCTGGTTGGTCTGCATTATTTTACCATTATTATTATAACATTAGTTGAAAAAATGGTATCAAAACGGCAATATTATCGTTTATTGCAATAACTTCTGGGACAATTTATCGTCCAGCAAAACTTGTTATTGTGACAGGCCTATCGTCATTAAAACACCAGCACTGACATTAAGACATCGCTGGAGAACAACCTTGAGTTTAGGCAGACGTTTGATGGTCTTGAGAGGCCGCAGGACTCGGAGAACCCTCAGAGACTTGATGGTGCTGATGTCTTTGCCTTTGGTCCCCCTGTGGGCAGTGAACACAGTTAGAGCACACAAACAGTTACCCACAATTCTCATGAATCAACATACGAGCCTGATCAAAATCCTAAGACCAGCTGAAAAATTACACAAATTTACATTTTTGCACTGTTGGATCTTAAAAAAAAGTTATCTGTAGAGTTTCAAAATGCAAAAAGAAGAAGAGGAGATAAAAATAGAGAAAGCATTTCATCAAAAACAATAGTTAAAGTTCAATAGTCTGTTGTTTTGGTCTCCCATTTCTTCTTTTTGCATTTTGAAACTTCACGGACAACTTTTTTAAGATCCAACAATGCAAAATGAAAATTTGTACGATTGTTCAACTGGTTTTGAAATTAATTTGTAATATTACAAATAGTCAGAGGAAGTGAGAGAATGACCTCCAGGATGAACAAGATATGAAGTTTCATATTTCAGTAGTCTGGTGTGGATCAGGGGTGGTTTAGATCAGCTTTCTGGATATAAACACAATAAATCTATGTGCAATCTACATGTATTAGATGTAAAAACACAAAGACACATGCCTTGGTTTTATCATGTCCAGGAAATGAACTTGGGCATGAATCCACTGACCTATAGGAGACTGAGATCAGACTTTTAAACTAAACCTCAGAGGTAAGAGAAGGCCAAGTGTGCTAAACACTGGTTGCTTGACTTAATTGCTGAAGCTGTGTTAGATTTTTTTATTCTTATTTCTAAAAAGAGCAAATGTGAAGAAGTGACTTTTTCCACCATTGCCGATTTATTCCCAAAGTCAGCTTATACAAGTGACCAGAGGGCTCATAAAAAAAAAGAAATGACATTTCCCACATTCACAGTCTACTCAACTCAATCCATCAACAATAAAAATAAAATCTGTCTGTTTTCCCGTGTGTTTAACTTGGCACTTTTCTTGGGGTTTCAGTAACATGTAGTCACAGCTCTATGAGCAGCACACGCTCTATGTCACAGATGTCAGACAGAGACATGCAGATCCTCACTGTTTCATGTAACCATGGATTACATGATCGTGTCTAAAAGCCTTTTTGGAACTCATGCTGTTATTGGACATATCGTCAGCAAAGTTTTGTGAAAAAAAATATAATTATAACAATTCAACCTGTCCCATGCAAATATGGATGATTAAAACTGTGCATCAGTGACCTTGATCAACAAGAAGTCTAGAGTGAACATTTCAGAGATTGACATCTTCGTTAAAAACTAATGTGTCCCTCTCACAAAGTCAACCCAGTGGAACACAATGTGAAAAGTATCTACAAACTGACTCAGTATTCACTCACAGAAAATATAATAACCGCAAAACATTTGGAGCTCCTCATGCTGACTGTCTGCAGGTCCTACAACGAGCCTCTCACATGGGTCAAATTTTAAAATCAAAATACACATCAAATACTTAAAAATGTAAATACAAAAACCAGAGTCGTTGAACTCTCCCTGACCAGTTGAGCAAGCGTTGACCTTTTGACCTTTGGACATTTAACAAAATGTGACTGTGTTCTGTTTTGGAATAGTTCTGGCTTAGTTTGTTCACCTGAGATATAAGAGGGGGAGCGTCTGCGGGGATTCAAAGTGGGAACTCTAGTATTGTGTGAAGGGTGGGGCTGAGAGTTGGGCGATGGTGTAGGGGCAGGGGGGGGGGTGAGAGTCCGCTCTAGCGTGACCCTGTTAAAGTAATCTCCGAACTCATTTTTCAAGTTTTTGCTGTTCATCAAAACGTCCACCGGGGGGGTAGCCTAGAGTCAGAAGTTTACGACAAAGAACTCAAAAACAAACATAGCAACTGTGGAGAAGGTGCCACAAGAGACAAAACATAAGTCGGGGGGGGGATGAGGGTGTTAAATATGTTGCGTTTTTCCTTCAAAAAGTTCTGCCCCTGTTATTTCTTCTTCATGTCTCACTAGAGCTATGTATTGGCTCGTAAAAGCAACACTGCCCTCATGGTTTGTGGTGGTACTGCTCCATTTGGGCCGTGTCCGGGAAACACGGCCCAAATGGAAACGTGTAGAAATTCGTACAAAATAAACACAGAGTAGGGACAGAAGTACTGGGCCAGTATTGTAGCAGAAGCTTTTGCAAATGTGTATTTGTTGTGATATGTCAAACAGTCCATAGTCTATGACAAGCAGACTGACATCATTGTTTGGATTGTGTGTGTAAAACCAGGAAGACATGGGCTGAGCTCAAACACTGGGTGTCAACAGGGATTGCTGGCTTCCCTTTATGCTGTCATCAGAAAAACTCTTCAGCATCAACTGATAAACCCACAACTGATGGAAGTACATATTTGTAAATACTTTTGCTACAATACTGACCCCAAACAGAGGGCTCCATCCTTATGCGTATTTAACTTTGAGCATAAATGAGCCTTTACTTTGTTTCAGGACCTGAGGTTGAGCGTGTTGGTGGTGTAGCCCCTCTGTTAATTTTGTCTTGGAGATTATTTCAGGCCTCCTCTTTACCCAGAGCCACACTATATGTTTTACCTTGGGTTGGAGGTCATCACAGCGAGCCAGAATTTAACCTGTGACTATGGATTTTGATTGATGCTATTCCATCATTGGAGTAGAAGTGTAAAGCTGAGTAGATATCCAAAAGGCATAAAAAATAACTAGGTTGAATTTTACGCCTCTTTGTGACTAGAAATCCAGGAAAAAGATGGGAGGAAAAAGTAAGTTCTTTCACAGTTCCTCAGAGAGAAGGGGAACGTTTTTGGTTTCTAATCTGAGTGTTTTTCTCTGGGAGAGCAGATGGAGAGAAGATGTGGGACGTGGAGCAGAATTTCTAAAAGGCAATTGAGGAAAAGATTGAAAATCCTGGTCACAGAGGAAGGATAAGCTGCAAATCCTTTGGCAGACGAGGAGTCCTTTAAAATCCTGAATAAAGAAAAACGTTCAGTCAACAGCTCCTGATAGGCTGCTGCTGAATGAGCTCTTTAAGAAGTCCTGAAGAGGATAAAAACCCCTCAGTCAATGAGTGAAACAGTATCCAGACAGTAAATGACACAGGTTGTTCTCTGCTTCCACTCATGGAACAAGGTCTGTGTATCATGACTGAGGTGCTGTCATAAAGAAATGAAGCCACAAAAAAAGCTACAGTTGGTGAAGATCAGCTCATTTAAACCTCTCTGAATCTCAAGTGGTGGGATCTGGGCCTCATCCTCCAAATGACAAGAGTTTCAGACTTCAGATGTAGAATGGCAACTTCTTGTGGAGTCGCAAAAGGTGCTTCTGGTCCATTTGTTCCTTTTTTCATAGCTCATCCTGGCTTTCCCAAGATCCCCCCCAGGGCCCCTGAAGTGTGCCCTTGTCTACAGTCAGGGGGAATCTAGAGATCCTCTGTTCAAAAGAAGCCTTGTCCATATCCTGAGCAAAAGTCTCAGGAAAGTAATTGTTCTCCAGGTGCTGAGTGGATCTCCATGTCACTAGCAAGTGGCAGAATCAGAGTGTTGCTTTAACGTCTTAACCTCCACTAGGTTGTCAGTAATCCCTCTGACGTCATCAAAGTATAGACACGAACGCCTTAGTCAAACATTGGAATGCAACCTGCATTAGAAAGTAGTAGAAATAAAATTTAGATTCTTCACATTTTAGTCACTAAGTTTGTTTTACAGTTTTCTTCACCAACAAAACACAATTAGTGAACTCAGAATCCATCTTTGAATCATCCATCTCACTTTGAGGGTGATCACACAAAACGGGAGGTCCAAGCTGTTTTTGGGTCATTCCGTCACATCCATAGCCCACACCCTGAATAGTCACCCTCCTTTCCACCAGAGGAATCGAGAGTTCAAACATATCAAAAGTGTTGTTTTATCAAATTATTCCAAGTGGTGAAATTTCTCCTGTAAAGTCCGTTGTTTGTCTGTTGTGTCCATCCTCATCAATAACAGCAGCTTCACAGTCTTTTAACATTTCCTCCTAGATGTGAATCTGCCAAATCTGGGTGTGTTCGTTTGCCTTAGACTTCTGGCTATGAGACAGAAGTGTCCCCATCTCAATACATGGAGATTTGATGCCAGGAGAGCCTGATATATACAGGAAGTGCTCTCTGCTTGAGGCGCTCGCAGCGTTAGCTCCTGCAGCGTAAAAGCCTTCAAACAGGCTCGTTTCTTGGCCATCAGCCCTGAAAATCACATTTACAGTGACCAACAGCCTTAACTTTCACATGAAGCCTGCTGTGGCTGGATAGACTGACGAAAAATCAATATTTTTGCTGCGCGTAGTCCTTCATGTTTATGTGCGCAACAGGAGCAGTACATTTCGTGACCGGGAGCAATAATTCCACAATTTTTAGCTAACCTTTTCACAGAGAGAACAAAGTAGACCACAGAGAAGACACTGGGCACGGATACAGCTGGTTTGGTTTGCGTGAAGAAGTCAGACTAGACTGTGGAAAACGAGGAGGCATCTGCTGTTTGGTCACCTGAGACTAGAAACTCTCTTCTACAAGGTTTTACCCATAAAGCTCAAATTTCACCCGGATGTACTGTAGGTGACAAGGTGCAGAAGTGATGTGGTAGATGTCTTATGTCTGACATAAAGCATCTCATTAGATTTTTTGTCCGTCTCCTGCATAACATCGAAGTAACCATCCAAATGTCAAAGGAACATGCTGGTGCAGTTGTTCGTGTTCTTGATCTCAAAAGTGAGTTCAGGGATCCTCCTTGGAATCTGTTTGGTCAGATGAAGCTTTTCACATTTTCAAGCTGGTCGTTGGTGGGTTTTCACCCTGGGGTACAATGGAGTTCCACTTCCAGTCCAAAGACATTCTTGTTAGGTGAATTGATGAGTTCGTGTCTATGCTTGTGAACGGTTTCCTGTCGTTATGTGTCAGCCCTGTAATGGATGAGCCACCTGTCCAGAGTGAACTCGACCCCTCGCTCTCTCGCTGTCACCAGCCCCATGACCCTGAGGGGGAGAAGTGGTCGACTGGAGATATGGATAGATTTATTGAATGAAGAATTCTCTCAGCATATGAGGTAAAGTCAGAGCTGGCCCATTTTGCAGACGTGAAGTTCTTCCCTCTACCAATCACTGACTTACATCAACTCTTTTCAAGCTGATTCTTCATATTCAGTCCGATCAGAACTAACCTCCAGGTCAAAAGCTGAGTAAAACTTATTCTTCCAGAAATGTCAGCAGAATGATGCACATTTCATTTGTTTCTGGTGAGTCTCAGTCTCTGTGAATAGTTAGAAGGAGGCTTAATTCCTTCTAGCTAGCTTTGTGTAGTTTTGTGAAATAACATTATGATTGAGATAAGTCAAGGGGCAAAAGACAATATTTGTCAGTTATTTTCTCAGGAGGTAAAGAAACTACTTAAAAAATTATAGTTTGGAGAACAGATTTGTGATTCCACAAAGGGGAGTCAACAAATGTACAATTTGTTGTACAAGTTTTCTGTGTCAGTAACATTTTGCTGAGTTTATATGTGAATAAATATGAAATAAGTCAATGGGTTTAGATATCTCCAAAGGTTAATTAAAATAAAAAGGCCAAAAAAAATTTGGACAACAGGTGACGCTACTGTGTTGCTATTGCTGTATGTTGTTGACTGAAGAAGGCTACCTTACAATGCTCGGTGCTGTTTGGCACCTTGAGCTTGCCGTAGTTGTGCTACAGTCAGCCATGAGTGTTTGGCTTGTTAATATTTTAACATTTTTGAGTTTCAAGTATTGTTCACAGAAAGTTATTGTGATATGTTTTGTGATGAAAATTGAAATTCTGTTTTCAAGCTGAAAAACATCAATATATGCTAACTGCTATCAGAGTTTTCTTTGGAGACTGTTTTTGTCTACAAAATTAAAACAGCTGGGGCAGAATAGTGGACGTGAGAATTGTCTGTTGTGGCATCATGTAAAGAATGGATAAGGGAATTACAATAGCCTTGTGTACGTTCATGTGAACATTAGGTCGGAGGGCTCCCTGACAGCTACAATAAAAGCTCAGAGAAAAACTGAAACTATATCTGAAAAGTGCACAAGAACCAGCCTTCAGGGACTCAAAACAAATATTTATACAGTGATGAATGAGGAGAGTAAGTTCTTGTTACAGGAGGTCAAAATGTGACAAATATCTGCCAGAAGCCAAGTGGGATGTCAGGGATCAGATGGTAATGAGGACATCTGGCTCAGATGCAGCTGAGGCCACAACAGTTCATCATTATTTTGGAAACCGCTGTCTCAACTCTGAGCTATTTTTAACCTCTCTTACCCTGCAGACTGTCTGCTATTTCCATTCATCTACCAGCCAACTGCAGGCCAAAAAAACTCAATTTCTAAGTCTGCAAACTAACATAACTGATGTAATCGCACAGAAAGGAGCTCAAGCTGTGAAACATGGCATTGTAGAAATGTTTTTGGACCAAGGACTGTATAAAGTGGATGTTATCACCCTTACATGACCCCTGTTTGAGACATTAGGCTAGTATTTGGGCTGTTTACCACTTGTTTTTGGAGCTTGAAATGATGATATCTAGAGAGGTTTGAATTTTGTATGTATGCCGATTCATTAGTTGCTGTGCACTTGCCTTGTTCACGACAGTTAGCCATGACCTACAGCTTCCTGCCCTGCTTCAAAGTGTTTTCAGCCCGAACAAGTAAGAATAATGAAAGATGAAGCTAATGTGGAGGTGAAAAATATCGCAGATTCTTGAGTGTAGTAAGAATTTAACATGATTACACCCTGGTGCAAAAAGTCCTACACCTACAGTAATTTCTTTATTCATGCTGGCTGTTTGGGTTGAAATACGTATAAGTCATCCATTTTTTTTTGTATCAAGGTAAAATTAAAGATATAAAAGCCAAAACTGTTAGGCTGCAGCAGCGTTGCTCCTTTACCAGTCTTTACATCAGTGGGTCCAAAGTGGGGGTGGAGCCCCCTGGAGGGTCGTGAAACTCTGATAGGAGGGGTCTGGAAATCCCTTACAGAATCAATAAGTGATTAATATTTAATAATACAGTAGTACCTTGACTTACAAGTGCCCTAACTCACTGTTTTGTTTTTTGTTTTTTTGAGAAACAAACCATCTCACAAAAATTCTAACTTTGGTTAAATTTAATTCAAAACCATGCAAACATCAAAAGTCTGACTGTTTTCCACATTTCTCTGTGAAAAACCCTTGAGGTGACTAAGGCCCCATTTACACGCCAATGGTAGTCGGGTGAAACGCAGAAGCTTTGTTGTTGAAATCACTAAAGCCAATTTTGTAAAAAGTTGCTGTCAGGATAAGATCTGAATTGTTAATTTTTTTTTTGTAATGCGTATTTTCTGCATTCAAAGATGACATAGTCTGAAAAAAATCTACTAAAACAGTTGCTAAAAGAGCTCAATGTATCAAGACATTGAGACAAAAATGTGTTGCTATCAAAATGATACAGAAATACTCTTTTTGTGTAAGCATCTCAGTTTCAATAGATTAGAACTTTCTGGGTGTTTTGTGATTGGTCAAGCTTTACAGGACTAACCATAGATGTACTCATCAAGCAGGGGGAGTGCACAGCAGAAACTGTAATGTACACAGAAGTGTTTTTGTCCCGATTTAAGTTAAATATATGTCCTTTGAACAACAAAAATGACATCTGAGCTGCTTATAAATCTGAATAAGACAAAATAACTGAGTTGGTTTCATTATTCATTCCTCATTGGCAGATTTATTTTAGTCTCAAGCAATTCAGGAATCATGTTTGTCTTTCAATATCTTGAAATAAATATTTTCTACCTTTATCAAGTGAATTCGGCTCAGGTGGTCTAATAACAATTTTACCGTCACAGGTAAGGATGTTTCCAAACAGTCAACCCCAAAATAGCTCTATGTAGCCTAAATGATCACACACATAGATTGTGAGTGCTAAATAAAATCACATTCACACAAAGACATCTCTTATTCAAAATAAAAATATATCTGTGTCTACATGTGATCCAGTGTTACTTCTTTTTTGAAGAAATTCTCATTTATCAAGTCTTGCAGGAACGTTTCATAAGCTGCCTGTCACTTCATGCTGACAAGCAGAGGTCATGACTACAAGAGGGTTACAAGGAACTGACCCACACATGAGGAAGAATACTTTTTTGAAAGTAAGCTGACCTAAAATGAACAATTTCATTCCAAAATGCGTGGTACATTTTTTTTTTTTTTATTTTCATCTCAAAGTTTGCTTCAAATAAAGTTGTTAGAAAGTGTTATTTGTCACTTTTCTTTCTCAAAATAATTCAGAAATCCTCTCAAGAACTTTATCTTTAGTAATCTGATGATTTGAACTAACAAAACACCAAAAGGAAATTTGTTTTTCAGTTTGGAGCATGTTGGAATGAAATTTGCTGAAACCGTTTGTGGTTGTAGATGGTAGAGAAAGGTTTCAAATGAAAGGTTACTGTCTGATTGAAAAGGCATTTTCATTAACTGGATTATGGATTAAATTATGATGCACGTGAAGTTGAACCGAGCAGAATGGTAGTTAGAGGCGGTGGGAGTTTGAGGGGGAGGGATAAGGTTTGGGGTACAGGAGCAGGTATGGGTATAAAGAGTCATGGTGGCATAGAGAGGTTCCCCACCTGGTCACACCTTGTTGCGATCTACTTGGGGGAAAACAGTGGTAAAACAAGGTACAGCACATTTATGGATGCTTCACACACACACAAACAAAATAAAGCATATGTTTGCATCAAATGACATCACCACCATAGTTCCTGTGAGTGATCTAGATTTAGGCTGACAGCAGCACACCACTGGAGGATAAATCCAAATAAAGAAAAGTCAATTGATCAGCAGGTGTGATTGGATGCTGAATATGCCTGCTATTTCCAAAGCTAGCCTAAAACTGAAATAGCATATAAAGCAAGACTGCTGGTGATCATGACAGGCACTTTCTCATCTTTTGTTCGGTAAATGCACGCTGCTGAAACTGCTCAGTTTCCTCACAAGCATCAAATAAGAAGCTGTAAAAAAAAGGCCTCCTGGGAGGTTTCTTCCAGGTAACAATTGCATTATAAAAGTGATAGAAAACCAGGTTGTCACTACAGCGTCTGAAGCTGACAATAAAAGGCAGTTTGCAGTTTGTAGCATCATGTGAAAATTGCACAGCAGACTGCGCTCAACACTTGAGAGGCTCAAGTAGGTGAGATGACAGACTGACGGGTCGGGCTGTGATGGGGATGCTGTGGTTTGGTGTCACTGCCACAGGCACTCAATCATGTGGATCACAGGCAGGATGAGCTCCAGAGACATGCATGGTGAGTGAACAACAGCTGCCTATCAAACAGGACTTTTCAGCCAATACTGTCAGGTATGTAGAGATCATAAAGGACGTTTAAAGAGACAGAGTCTGAATTGGTGGAGCCAAACTGTTCAAAATCAAATGCATAAACCAGCCACCATCACTTAACTCAGTGAATACATGTTCTACAATCACTATAAGGTCACAGCAGACCACTTTACTCATATTAGTTTGAAAAATTTCAGTTTTATCAAACTAAAAATAAGCTTTAGCAGAGCAGATGGCCTAACAGTCGAGGTCGAGCCCCATGAGGTTCGTCCTCTAATTCTCCATTCTCACCCTGTTTCCTGCTTTACCCACTGTCCTCTCCCATCTGAGGCATGAAAAGCCCCCCAAAATTAACTTAAACTGACCAAAATGTGGTTTAAAGATTTAAAGATTTAAGTTACAAATCAGGTTGTGATCTACCCTTCACTCATCAAATGTATCAGCCTCACAAAGAATAACAGCGTATGAGGTGTCAGCTGTTACAGCTTCAATGTTTGACCTATCTGGGGACCAGGATGAAGCCCTAACATCCAATAACAAGCTTTGCTCTCATTTATGCTCCCTCTACAAAAGCAACTTTGAGATATTCTAAAGGTGCTTTTTCTGAAAGGAATCTTTTCCAAGGAACTAGGAACTTTATGAGGAGCTATGTGCTTTCTGTACTTTCCAGAAGTCCAGGGTAATACTATGATAGACTTGGGTTACTGCCTCCTAGACAATGTTCTTCTTTGAGCCTGATATTGTGAATGTGTCCGTGTCAGCTCCTGGTGTTATAGTTTAAAGAGTGACACTGTAAAGTGGAGAGCTTCAGCCGAAGGTGTCAGTGGATATCCAGTTTACAACTTTTAAAACACAGAAGAAGTCATCGAGAATGCATCCTAGTTTTGGTTTTCAAGTGCACTATAAAATGTGATTTCGCACATTTGTTATTCTGGCATATTTTTCTGTCAATGTGACAAAAAAAATTCTAAAGTTGTTGGGATAACACTTAACTATAATATAGCGCTGTCTCAACTACAACTTGAAATTTTATGTTAAAAAAAATCAGTAATATATGTCAACTTGACAATCACCTTAGCCCCTCTCAGCTGTTTAGTAAAGCTACAGCTTTCAAGTTAACCCTAGCTCCACGCTCAACAAAATTAAAGAGTTAAATTGAGATGAAGTAATACAGTTGTTTCAAACAGCTACCTTGATAAGTTATGTCAACTAACTAATACTTAAAAATAAAATAAAAAAACTAACTTAGATAAACAAAAAAAAAAGTTCAGTGTACCATCACTGAAAAGTTTAATTGAGTTGAAACAGAGAATTTATTCAAGAAAACTATCTTAATAAGTGTAATGAACTAAAAAATGTAACTCAACCAAACTTAGCAAAAGCTGACACAAGACATATATTTAACAAAGATAACTTCTGTTGGCATTACAACAATATTTTTTGACCTAAACATCATATTTTTACGTTGAAACAACACGTTGCATTTTACAGTGTACATCAAATAAGAAAAGTACTTAATGATCTAAAGCTCTTTGTGATCATAACCAATCCACCTTCTTTGTTTGTTTGTTTTAAGCAAAACTTATGAAGATGGCAGGGATCTACTGTTTTTAATTTTTTTCTATTTTTGTCATGAAGTTATAGAATTTTGAAACAGCTTTGACTGACAAGCACCAGTTCTTGTCTCTTTCTTAGTTGTGATTTCAACGAATCCATCTACAGTCTGATAAAGCTCATTCAAAACCTCCTCCGTGCTAACAGGCAAACTGTAGCGCTGCTCATAATAACGCCTGTATGTCTCCTTTTCTGGCGTCATCTTTGCTGAATGACTTTTGCTGTCATCTTATCACCCTCTGCTGGTGTGGTGCTGTAGTGCAATTACTTTTATTTTTCCCCATACGTCACTTGTCTGATTTGCATAGTCTCCTCAGAACTCTTGGCCTTGGCGGAAACATAGACAACTATGGGTCAGACTATGTTAATGAAGAAGCACCTCATGAGAAACTGCAGTTTGATCAAAAACATGAGAGCACATCTGAAAAAAGGTTACATTCTACCTCTCTTTCCTCTGCCTCTCTGGTCCTCGGTGTTCTATCCCCCTCTCTCTAAGGCGCTCTTATCACCTCTTAGTTGATGTGCAACTCTGCATTTTTTCTTCCCTCATTTCTTGATTTAATATTGAACAACAGAGCTCCATGTTACACAGGCTGTCAGTCACTGAAAAGTGCTGTGTGTACTTCTGCTACGATGCTCAGCGCAGGTGTGGAACCAAACCAGATAAATCCATCCCCATCTGACGCCGAGTCTGACAGATTCAGGTTTAGTTAGGTCGTGTTGTGCAAACTGTGTGTGATTAATGATGATTTGACAGTACGGTCACAGAGCAGTCATCACAAACCTATATCTTAGTGCGTGTGAGTCGTACAGTGGATGTAATGTACATGCTAAGATCACAGAGGAGATCAATATTCCCAGAGACGCACTCATGCCCTCCAGCAGCAGCAGCAGCAGCTACATTAGCGGGTCTCTGGTGAATTCATGAAAGAGGATGTGATATTGATGGTATCAGTGCAGTCAGAGCGGAGCTGTGGCAGGGCAGAGTGCTGATGAAAACACTTCCCCTCAGAGGCTGGGGGAAGATAAGGATGATGAACACACAGGTGACATGCTCCTTCAGAGAAGTAGAGAGCATAGAGGAAGGACCTGTATCCAAACTGAGTACAGGAAGGTCTTAGAGAGACCTCGTCGTGAGTGTGTGTCAGGCAAAACTATGCACACTGCAAAAACACCCATTCTCACAAGCAATTTCACTTCATATACTGCAGGTCTTACACTGCTCTCAAGATAAAGAGCATCCTAATAATTATCTGTACAGATATGTCCAACCTGTGTCAAATTCAGAAACATAGGTCATGTTCTGTCTGAGGTGTGAAGAAGACAGAAATTACCGCAGCACAGTCTCATTGAGCACTAACTCCTTTAAAGCTTGTTGTCACCACTGACATGCTCAGACTGTTGATTGCAGTAGTAGATTGCAGCAGTAGTGCGCATAGATTTTTTGAACAGCGGCTAAGAGGAAAAAAAGTTCTTGTCTCCCACAAGGGTAATTTAGCAGCCAACATTGCCACTCAAAAGGGGCAGTTAAGTGTTTTTTTTTCCACCCACAAAGGAACTGAAGCATGTGCTTTGGCTCCCCAGCAGGCACTTAAGTTTGCATTTTGGCTCCAAACAGGGGGCTTTACTGCGCATTTTGTCTCCCATGAAGGCACCTTAGTTTGTGTTTTGGCCCCCGAGTACTTTGGCTCACATTACAAAATACACACTACAAATTGTGGAAATATGATTTCTTATATTATCAAGCATATTTTCAGATTTTTCATTTCATTTATTTGTTAATGTATTTTTTATTACATGATCTTTATTGTCACAGATCCTTAAAAAACATCCAAACAATACTCTCCCACAGGTGGTCAGACTGAAGTTTTTCTTAATTATTGTTTTGCTTGCCATAGACAGGAGCTGCTCGTGGACTTCTGCCTGAATCAGAATTTTTGTTTGAAGAATGAATTTGGTGTCCGTTGGTGGTCACAGGACAGCATTTATCTCAACATCAAAAATCCATTTGGCAAGGAAAAGAAAACAAGCCTCTCCTGTGTTTTTCAGATCTATCAGCATTTTAACTGATAGAGTTAAAGACTCTTTAGAGAGTTTGTCAGTGGCGAAAACAAGCACAGCTTGAGGTGACAGAGAAGCTTAAAAGAGGAAACTGTCATGGTTCATTTTTGGATTATTAACCTCAATTACTTCTTCTGAAGTCAACAGCTGTGTCCTGGAGACAACAGAGATGAGTCTTTAATTCTTACACCTCTTAAGAGAAATGATGACCATCTTTACAGAGGTAAGACTGAATATGTGAGGAAATTACTTGGTTTTGCAGTGAAAGTCATGTATGTTTCTTCTCTTACATACATACACACACAGATAATGACACAGACAGGCAGGATGAGAGAGGTAGAGGAAGCATTACCCCATGAAGCTCCTTCAAATAGATCCAGAATACAGAAACAGGGAAAGGGTTAAGTCAATAAACACACTGAAGATCAACACAAAACACGATCGCACACTCACACAGAGACACACGCTTACACACAAAGACATATTCTGGTAGTTTTTCAAGGTGTTAGTTCCACTGCTTGATGGATGTATGCTAGTGTCAGAAAGCTGAGATTAAGAGGAAAAGACTCATCACATTAAAAACAGATACAGTGAAATCCTAAAATCCTGGAACAGAGGATTAAAGAAGTGAAGATGGTGTTAGGATTGAAGAAATTAGAGCTAAAAAAGGCTCAAAAAAGATCATGTAATTACCACAGAACTAGCCACTGACAAGTTTTTACTCTGTGAGCACATGCAGAGTCTTTCTTTTAGCACGGTGGTCTCACATTCATCTCAGTGGATCTATGATGACATCTGAATATTGCACACTCACAATAATAATAATAATAATAATAATAATAATAATAATAATAATAATAATAATAATAATTATAATAATACAGGTGGACTCTTTACACTCTAAGACACTTTAAAACATAAAAAATATGGAGTCGTCAAACTTACGAAAATGCAAAAGCCACCAGCGCCCCACTGACCACTATGAAGTCCAGAATGTTCCACAGGTCTCTGAAGTAAGCGCCAGGATGAAGCAAGAGGCCGAGGTCCACCATCTAAATTAAACACAACAAAGTTTTATTCGCTTAAAGTAACTTGGTTTAAAGACGTCCTTTTGTTGTTGTTGTTGTTGTTGTTGTTGTTGTTGTGGAGACATTTTAATGTAACTGATGATAAAAAACTCATCTCTAAAGCAGGATTTAGGGATACATGAAGGACGGCACATTTTAAACAGAATATGGCTCGTAACAAATTATTGCCAAGCTAACACCTAAAGATACAAACAAGCAGACTAAGTATTACTGCAAAGATGATTTATTGATTCCTTTTTTTTTTTTTGGAACTGTAAAAAAATCTATTATTCCGCAGATCTGAAATTTGATAGCTCCTCCAAAGCATCTATGTCTACATGAGCCAACTACAAGTCCAATCCTCACCTTATATTTCATTTTAAAGATGGGGTATAGTCCCCTCTGTAAAGGTAGGGTCTGCAGGATTTTCCTCAACAACAAAATGTCCACTTTTACAGGAATAATCCTGCTAAATCATCATCTCTGGGCCTCTATACATGTGTGTCAGTGTCTCTGTCTGCCTCATGTCCCTCCTGTACCTGTATGTTGATGTTTCAGTTGTTTTTGGGTGGAGAGTAGGTGTGGTGACCCTAGCCAATCACAGCACGCCCAGTTCACAAGTGACTTTGTGTGTTGATGATAGCAACAGCTACAATAGCGACCATAACATGGAGAAAAAAATGATACAGTATTTTCAGGATGTTTCATTTACCTGCATGAAGGTAGGTGCACTACTCTTGAGTCTCTCCCACATGGAAATGTGATGCTAAGGTGCTCGCTGGGCTGGTGAGTGTGTTCACGTAATTACGATCAGAAGTGCCTGCTGCTGTCACTGCTGCAACACTGTTGTGTTTATGAACAGTAACAAAAATCCCTGCAGACCCCACCTTTAAGTCTTTTTTTTTTGTCACTCATGTGCCTCTGTAGTAGCTTTACATGACTACCAGATGAAAAATAAAAAATCCCTATTTCCATCTCTCTGGTGTTGTAGAAAGCCTTCATTTCAGCCTCTGTCTAAAAAACTTTTTTAGCTGCTGCCTCTTTAAGGCTCCTGGCTCCATAAACCCCCTTCCTCTCATTGGCCAGCCTTCTGGTGGCCTGTCAGGGCAGGCAGATTCAGGGATTTTTTTCAACATATATGTAGAGGTTTGAAAATCTGCACACATTTAGTCTGAAAATCCACCATTGGTACTTTATATACCTGTTCAGAATATTACAAAGCAGAATACCCCTGCTTTAAAATCTTCACACGACTTGCTTTACTATTAAACATCACTTCAAATGGAACATGTCATGAAAGTGTCAGCACTGCTAGTGACTGGTCAGCCATTAACCATCTGTGCTCCCCAAATAAATTGAGGAAGAGAATAAAAATGTCCTCTGTTATTCACAGAGGCTCTAAAAGAGTAATTTTCTTGCTTTTATTGGGAACAGGGAGGGATAAAATCATGAACATAGTAGATGACTCCTTGACACAGATCTGTGCCTGTTGCCTTTGCTATTCAGAGTTAATCAAGTATCATTATCATCTAGTCAAAACCAAGTGTGTAACATAATAGGCTGATTAGCAAGGAACCAGGTGGTCAACAATGACAACCTGTCATTGACAAGTCAGATCACAAAGTATCATACGTGTAGAGTGGAGAGCTCTGTAATGATCAAATTAATATAAAAACAGTCATAACTCTGAGGAGGAAAAGCAGAGCGATGTGCTGTTTGCTTTTGTGGTTGTCAAAGTGTGAAGTCATCAGCATGCTGACTTCTTTTGGCAGAGAACCAAGTGTTGTCTCCTGCTTAGTAACTCAGCCTGAAATCAATAAACTTCAACAACTCAGAGAAAACTGAAAGTAGCAGGTTCAGGGTGGTTTTTTTTTTTGGTTTTTTTTGTGGCTTACCTTGATCACCATTTCAAAAGTGAAAACACCCGTGAAGGCGTAATCCAAATATTTGAGCACCTGCAGAGGGGAAAAGTAAAAAAGTCAGAAACACTTTAGATGAAGCTGTTTGTTCTGCAATGATGTACATTTATGGACAGCTGAAGAGAGAGAGAGAGGAAACATGGGGAGCAGAGGATGGGTCATTGGTTGTGGTCAGGAGTTGAACAATCTAAAGCTGCCGCGAGGACGACAGCTTCAACCACCAGACTGGCTTTGTCCATAAAACATGGCCTGTTTTTTCATTTTAGTTTAAAAAGTCTCAGCGATGCCACAGTGGACTGATTCAGCAAGTGAGATAAAAACAGGCTGTAATGGCTGCAACATGACCTCAAAAAATGATCTAAGTTCTCTGCAGAAACTTGTGCTCAGATTGTTCTCCTACTTGTTTCCAATCGTGCCGTGCTTGAGCACACTTCAGCCTGAAAGTCCAGGTTGTTTGGCCAGTGTAACCACAAATAAACCTCAGGTACAATTCACTTTTCTGCTTCAGCAAAGTTCAATTCATGCATGAGCACGAGCGCGGCTGCAGCACGTACTTGATGCATAATCCATGACATATGATCGGCCTGACTACTCCTCTGGTCAATCATTTGAAACTGTGGAGGGCTGTGTCAGTCCAAAAGACCTGAACAGAAGCCAAGTGTGAGTAAAGTTGTGATAATATTCTCTGTGTTCTCTGATCTGCTGACTCTGATGAAACTGTGCCTGCTAAACAGACGCGTCATGGGGACATTGGCGGCCGTGCATGTGCCAGCAACCATACTGAGGTCTGGTTTATGTAGAAGAAGTGCGACCACTGATCGGTGCTGCAGGGGTGAAATGTGCTTGCGAACAGCATAGTTTGAATAGCAAGTGTAACCGCACCCTCAGAGATTCACCTCTGATTAGATGAAATCACTGCACAAAAAAACAGTTGGCCCTGATCTGTAACTTCATCTGTTACTGCGAGAGCTTGGTTACCAATGGTTATTATTTGTGAAACACAAATGTAAGAAAATCTTGTTGCTGTTTTAAACCGGTCCTCAATGAGCACAGTGGCTTCTATGATGTATAAATGCAAGAAGTTTAGAAGTTCAGAGGAGAAGGGCCTTCGTCATGGAGGAGACCAATAACCTGATGGTCTCTGTCAGAGCTCCAGGACTCCTCTGTGGAGGGAGGAGAACCTTCCAGAAGGACAACCATCACTGCAGCAATCCACCTGTGTGGTAAAGAGTCCAGAGACTGAAGTCACTCCTCAGGAAAAGACACACGTCAGCTCACCTGGAGTTTGACTAAAGACACCTGAAGGACTCTCAGAGCATGAGAAAGGAAACTCTCTGCTCTGATGAGACAAAGACTGAACTCTTTGGTGTGAATTCAGGCGTCATGTTTGGAGGAAACCAGGCAGCGCTCATCACCTGGACAATCCCATCTCTACAGTGAAGCATGGTGGTGTCAGCATCAGGCTGTGGGGATGTTTTTCAGCAGCAGCAACTGGGAGACCAGTCAGGATTGAGGGAAAGATGAATGTAGTGATGTACAGAGACATCCTGGATGAAAACCTGCTCCAGAGCTTTGACTTCAGACTGAGGCGATTGTTCATCTTCAACCATAAACACACAGACCAGATATCAAAGGAGTGACATCAGGACGACTGTGAATGTCCCTCAGGGGCCCAGTTAGAGTCCAGCCTAGAATCTGACCAAACATCTCTGCAGAGATGTGAAAATGTCTGTGCACCAACTCTCCCAAGATGCAAAGAAGAATGGACCAAACTGCAAGATAGATGAGCCAAGCTTGTGACATCATATTCAAAAAGAGTTGAGGATGTAACTGCTGCCAAAGATGAATCAACAAAGTATCGAGCGAAGGCTGAGAATACTTGAGTGATGTCACAGATTTTTATTTTCAATAAATTTGCAAAAGAAAAGAAAAGGCTTCATTCATGTTGTCATTATGGGATGTTGTAGGCAGATTTTTGAGGAAAAAAAATGAATAACCGGTACGTTCATTAAAAAACTTTTGTGTGATGAGTAGTGATTGCAGAGTGTGTGTCTCACATTGTTTCGTGGCGCGTTGGTCCACACTGGATCCTCCGCCGCCAAAGCGATGCTGCTCATTGCTATGACGACCAGGATGGACATCTCAAAGTAGCGCAGGGTCACGATGTAGTGACACAACCGCCTGACCCTGAGGACGTAAACACAGCAAAGAGGGAGTTTTAGCTGCTGCTGCTTCACCCTCAAAACAACCTCAAACAAACAGATGCAGCTGAAGTAAACGTCAAATAAAACCAGGATCAATGTTCAGTAAGAAAAGCAAATCTCAGGCTATTGTGAGTGAAATAAGCTTGTGACTTCTTGTTTTATATGATTTGATCACCAGGATGTTGAGTTCACTGCATGTAAATAATAAATAAACCCATCAAAAGTCTGTAATATTAAACCTTGAACTAAACTCTAAATGAACCATTTCTTTTGGATCAAACTCCACATCTAAACCCTCAGGATACAGAAGGATAAAGTTAATATCATGTCTATTTTCACGTATTGATTTTTATCCTCAGGTTTGTGTCAGGGAGCAGTTTGGAGCTTTATGGATTTGGACGGCAGGAACTGGAACTGTAAAGTGGCGCCGGGTGAACATCGCACACATAAACTGTCACAACAAAACAAAAATCAATACTGAATAGAGGCTCAAATTACTGGAGGTTGTTTAAAGATTAAGAGACGCATAGACAGAGGAGGAATACTTGGATGTAAGCAGAGAGAGACAGCACCGCTCATGTTAGTCATAAGAGGCATGTTGATGAAACCTGGGCTCCACTCGTCTACTTCAGTGTTTAAAGCACTGATAAGTACAAAATGTTTGGGAGTCGCTCCAGTTTGGTGCCTCAGCTGACAGCTGTGAAACAGGCTGTCACTGCTACAAGATGATCAAACGGCATTTGAGTGTAATCAAACTTAAAGCTTTGAAGGTGCTTCTTCTTACTGACAGGCTCAGACATCTCTGGAGGTTTTCTGAAATCATCCCTACAGAGACAGAGCGTTTTCCCTGGTAATATGCATTTTGTTAACCATGATCAGTCTCTAAGTCACATCTTTAATTTATGTCTAACCCATTAGTCATATTGTAAACATATGCTCAAAGTTTACTATTTCAACTTCAAGCAAACAAGGGTTTTGGTAGCTTTTGGTCCATTGATGACTCAGCAAAAAAAACAAAAAAAAAACAAAACAAAAAAAAAAACCTCTACCTAACCTCCATGAAATTGGTTCATTGCCTCAAGGCAACACCTTGCTGTAAGAGCGCCATAGTGTTATGGCTTTTGGTTTGTACAAAAAGAAAGAAAAAAACAAATCAAGCAAAGGATTGAAAAAAACAAAAAACAAAAACTTTTTGCATTCCCAAACAAATTAATCTCTATTTCCACTTTATATGTACTAGTATCCAATTATTTACTAGTCATTAAGCTACTACGCGTGCACAAGGAAACAATTTTATCTCTTTTAGTCTCTGTATGTGAAATATAATTAAAAAGTAAAATCTAAACTCCAAACTCTCTGTGTCCTTGACAAAAATTTCTGAGGTGGTTGATAATCTACTCAGTGGCAGAGAGTGAGGTGTGGGTGAGACTCCCTGAAAGAGGGGGCCCAATGAAGGTTTCCAGTGTTTCCTGAGTTGAGTTGAGTAGCACTGTTTTAGCATGAAATAAGAGTGGTCTAACTGCAGAACGTTGCCCTGGGGCAATGAATAAAACAAAGTTTCCTTCGTTTTGTTATTGTTTATTTGCTTAAGAAAAAATTAAGAAAGCGTCTTAGAGCAACGAAGAACTACTTCACTTATTTATGTACATGCACATACAGTCATGGATGAAAGTATTGGCACCCCTGGTAAGCTAAAATTAACAATTTTTTTCTCAATATTTTTCAACCATTTGGCGTCTTAAGTCCTCAAACACTCCTCAGCTCTTCTTTTTCTTCTCTGTGCTTGGTGTGATACACAGAGACGCATAACACAAAGATTGAGTCAACTTTTATACATTTTAACTGGTGTCAGGTGTGATTTCTACATTACCAGCACCTGTTACTCACCACAGCTGAGTTTAAACAAGCATCACCTACTTGAAATGACATGATTTACCCACAATTCTACAGCTGTGCCAATAATTTTGTCTGGTCTGTATTTTGCATTTTGTGTAAAATTGTGTCGATTTTAGCTTTTTTTGTGTTTTTCTAATGCACATCAAGGAAATAAACACACTTATACCAAAAACATTTGTAACTGCAACAATTTCTGGAAAAACTCCAAGGGTGCCAAAACTTTCGTCTATGACTGTATTTCCAGTTTACTCATGTTAAAAACAGCACTTAGTGTACAAACTGATGAGACTGTACTCTGTGTATTTTTATCTCCATGAATTGATCCCCACCTCCTGATAGAAAATTACTTCTTCTGATCATACTTATACTTTTGGTTAGTGAAATAACTTGTGGAACTATATTTCAAATACAATATCTCAAATGTTCCTGGGACAGTGTAATAAAAAAAATGAGTGTTTTGTTGCCTCAGGGCAACATCATGCTGTAGAGGAAAGGTTTTTAGAGCTGCTTTAAGATCTCCTCAGGTGTTTGAGTTCATAAAGTACTTAAAAAGAGAAACAGATAAGACTTTTCTTTGGGAGAACAAGAGAGTTCAATGGTTGAAGAGTGGTTTGATCTGTCACCACTACTTCTTAATCCACAATAAGAAAACCATGGGAAATTTCTTAAACTGTTACTGTTTTTCGGTGAGGAAGAAGAGAGGAGTTTGTTAAATCTCATCGCTGACTGTGGTGCCGGCTTAAAAGTGAACGGATTTATAACAATAAAGAATGTGACACTTGGTCTGAGAGGAGAGAAAAGGAGGTTGAAGGAGGTTAAGATGTCTCACGGGTTAGTCTGTCCAAAGACAAACATGGAGCTGTAAGGCAGGATGGGTTTGGGTCCACTTGGAACCAGATCCTCCAGGTTCCTCTCAGTCATGGGCATCGTCTCACAGTCCATACTGTTCACTAAAGAGACAGGTACAACAACAAGGACAAGGTTCAGTCACATGATAGAGCAGGTTATTCAAGTATGTATCAGAACATGACACCATGCTATTGTCAAACTCATTGTTAAAGGCACTGTGTTTGATGATGTCCAACATGGATGCATTCATTCCTTGGCTTCTCCAAAGAGACAGCTTTAAGAAGCTCTTGTATCACATCTGTGCTGTGTGATAAGCCCAAAAACAGGGTCCCATCCTCATCAAAAACTTTGTTCATAGTCAGAACTGACTTTAATAGGATGAGAGCTCAGCACCATGTGGTCCAATCCCTCTTCACAATAACATGTAAAACAAAGGAAGAGCTTTTTTGTTTGAATGTCGTTATATAAATAAGTCATTCTGATTGGACATCAAGGGCCTGATCTACTAAGATCCCAAATACCAAGTGCCAAATTGCGCGTACAAACTAAAAAATTGCAGGCGTTAAAAGTGGGCGTGTTGTGAGTGATCTACTGAGATAGCGAGTGCAGTTGATCATACGCACAGACCCCCATATTTAAATGAGGGATTAGCGTGTGCTACCCTCTGTCTGCATAAAGAGTTTGAGAGAGCAGAGTGGCTGTAAACAAAAAATGACGTTTGAATCCACAGAGTTGGACATCTAGTTGGAGGAATGTAAAAAATAGAGACATTCAAAATCATATATGAGTAACCCTCTCATGTCATTGATGATGATGATATCAGCTGCACAGCAGAAACCAGCCAGTCTTCTGTGGTCTTGTGATAAAAATGACGGTTCAGGACTGAGTCGGTGTAAATCTTGGACTTCATCACGAGGACATAACTGCTGTGATTGTTCACCGTCACTGTTTCATTGCCTCAGAAATTTAAAACGGATGTTTAAGTCTTTTAACCTTTATCAGCGCAAGGGAAACAGCTGTAAAATAGCAGATGCGCTGTGATCTTACTTTAATTCAGAAGTTTTCAAAAAGGAAACGTGGGTCACCTTGTATTTTGTTGCTGACATCATCATAATGTGCAAATTCTGTCAGCTCTACAAGGAGATGAACTCATTCTCTCATCCTCACTCCTGTGGATTTACAGAAAAAATACTGGACAAAAAGCTCTGACTCTCCATGTCTAATAATCTACATCAAAGAGCACTAAAACAGAAAAACTAGCGCTGTTTTCAACAATTTGATTATTACACGCAGAGAGAGAGAAACAGAAAGAATCTAAATCACAGGCTTTGTTTTTTTGTGTTTGTTTTTTTAGGAGTTTATTAGACCTCATGGGTTGTGGAGATGTCGAAACATATGTCTGTAGTTTGTTGTATTTCACCGCAGCCATTTGTGCGTAACACTGTTCCAGTTTGCACCTGCCTTTAACGTGCTAAATAAAGATGCTAAAACAGAGACTGCAAACCATAGTGGCAGCGGATGTGCAATTCACGCTAACACCCACATCTGCAAACATTCTGACTGATATAGCTCTACGTTGATGCGCCCAGGTTGGTACTGACTCTGTATGAGAGTGGTCTCTCCAGGTGGAGACGTGATGGTCACAGGAGGGACCGAGCTTTGTCCCGTCCGTCTGACATTCTTCTGGTTGTCTGAGTCCTCTGGTGGTTGGTCAGGAGGCCAGTTGTTTCCGTCAGAGCCCTGCTGGGGGGAGACGGTGAGGGACTCCCCCTCTGAGTCACCACACCTGGGCACAGATCCAAGATGAAATATCAAGATACAGCACATTTCAAAATAATACAAATGACTGCTGTACTACTTGCCAAATCAGTTAATAAATGTTACTGCACAAATGTTAATTAACACTGATTTAATAAGACACGGGTCAGTGTCAAACGTTTTTGGATTTGTTTCAGACACAAGATTTTTTGTGAACTTGAAGAGTATTGCCTAAATGATATACTCCCCCTGTTTTGGCTAAGTTTCAGATATATCAATATATCAAACCCTTACTTTCAGATTCAGGGGAAGGGTTCCAATTTTCTGTTGGGTCCTGGATCTATATATCTTTGAATAATTAAAACCTATGGATGTAAACAAACTCAGGATGCAATACATCTCAGCTGACAATTCTGAATACATTGTTTTTAGATTGGTCGTGTTCAAGCCTTGGAAAGAGATTGTCTCATAAAACTGTTCGTAAAGCTTTTTTTCTAAATCTGCTTTATATCTTCATTACTGCATTTTCTGGTCTGATTACCCATGTGCTTTTACTTTAAAAGACAAACATTCACTTTTCCAGCATTGTGAAGTTCAGTCATTGAATTGATAAAACTTTACTTTAGCAGTTAAGCATTGTTGTTGGGGTCTAGACTCAAAATCTCACCACTCCTGGTAGATTAATCCTTCCAGACCATCTCTGGGGACGCCTGCCTCTCCTGTATTTATCCTGTTTTTCTATCCTACCGAGGCATTTAACATTAAGCGCCATACATCATTTGATTTTGGGGAACCTTATTTTTCACTTTGCCCCATTTAAAGTCCCGGTTTTACCTTGGTTTTGTAGGATAATGGATGAAATTTGTGTTTTTTTTAAGTATGAAATGGCTCCCAAAAGGCTTCCCAATATTTTTTTTCTTACCATCAAGGCTTTATGAAACCTTGAGTTTGCGGTAGTTATGCTGAAGTCAACATGAGCCTAAACATAAATTATTCTTCTCTTTTTTTTTCGAGAACATTTGCCTGTAAGTATTTCATATACAGAGTTTTCACGATTGTTTACAAAGTTGACTGTAGTGATATGACAATCCTCAAGGTGGTAGAATATGTTTAAAAAAAATATTTCTAACAGGTTTTTAAAGAAACTATTCATTTTGATGAGAAAGAGGTCTCTGAACTCATGTATCAAATATGATATGTTTGGCTTCATAAGTTAAGCCCACTTCAGCACCTGAAGTCAGGCTTGTTCGGCCACTGTGACAGCAAGTAAACTGTGCTCAGGCAAAATTCACTTCTTGGCCTCCGTACGGTTGGGAGACGTGTGCTGTGGCGTGGCTCACTTCATGCATGAGCATGAGCACGCTGCTGCAGCACATAAATGATGCACAATACGTGATGTATGATCATCACAACTGCTCCTCCAAACAATCATTTCATTCATGGGGGGGGGGTTAGAGGGCTGTGTTGGTCAAGTACGACTTATCATGAGCCAAAAGGTGATGAGTAGGGATGGGTATTGATAAGATTTTATCAATATCAATGCCTTTATTGATTTGCCTATGGATCCGATTCCCTACCAATTCCTCTATCAATTCGTAAGGAAGAATTTATAGGGTTTTTTTGGTTTGGTTTGGTTTGGTTTTGTTTTTTTTGTCAGCAACATTGTATAGTGCGTATAAGTTGGTAAATATTAAATTAGACACTGGATTTGGATATTTCAAGACATGAATACATAAAAATGAATTTAAAAAAAAATCACACATCACTTCACATCACGTATTATTTTGTTTTGTGTTATTAACTGAAGAAAGATTAGAGATGTGAGTAAAGCACTTTTCAGTTTTCTGAGAGAGACAAAAATGAAAAGCAGAATCTACGGTTTGGGGATATGATGTTGCACACTCTTGTACAGTAGGTTGTGGTATGAACCTCAACGTTGTTTGCGATCTGCCATTAAATGACAGAAGAAGAAGAGTCTGAAAGATACTTTCTTTTTTTTCCCCTGTTGGAAAACATCTGCCTGTTAGTATTTGGACATTTAGAGTTCCCAGTGTTGTTCTAAAAGAGTAATCCTGATATGTTTCTGTGATGAAAGTTGAAATACTGTTTTAAAACCGATGCTATATAGATGTATGCTAACTGCTAGAATGTCAACGGGATTCCCCATGTCTTGCTAGCATCAAGCTAGGGCTATGTTAAGTATATAATTTTTTAGTAGATGTTTTACATGTTAAATGTATCGAATATGAATCTTTTGTGAGACAGTAATGTACGTTTCTTTGTGTCTTCAGTTTCTTAACTAAAACTTCAAGTGGAAAATGTTGAATCTTGAATCTAGAGTTTTCTTGGGAAATTTTTATAAAGCTACTTAGTGGAGCTAACTGGGGTAGAGCAGAAGACATAAGGTCCACTGTGGCGTAATGCAAATAATCGACAAAAGGAATCGTTAAGCAAAAAGGATTAATGATATTGATGGTTTAAACCATTTCTTATCGATTCCTAAAAGGAACCGGTTCTTGAGACCCATACCTAGTGATGAGCAAAACTAGTTCATGTAGGGGTAGTGTGACCGTACTGTCCTGTAGGGGAACGGTGCTGGTGGGGGGTGAATCATGCTTGAATACAGTACAGTTTGAATGGCCAGTGTGACTGGGCCCTAAGACTTGTAGACCTTACACTTCCTGACGTTACTGAATCTGTTGTTGGACTCTGTGACTTTATCTGTACCTGTAGATGCCGTTTCTGGAGGACAAACCCCCCCCAGTGGCTCTGACTCTCACCTGTGACCGTGGCTCTTCTCCCTGTCATTAGACTCCTCCCCTTCGACCGTGGACTGTCCTCTGGATCCATGAGTGCGATGTCTCCTCCTCTCCCCGTTCTCTCCTCGTGAGTTCTTATCCCCATCCTTATTACACGAACGTCCGTCTTTGTGCCTGGACCTCCGCTCCCCCCTCCCCCCGCTGTTCACGGTCCCGTTTCCTCCTCTGGACTGCCGGTGTGAGTGGTGATGGCGATGCTCCCTCTCCCCTCCCCCGCTGTCCTCCACTGAGCTCTGATGGTGGTGCTTCCTGCCTCCCTCTCGGCTGCGGGACCTCTCGCTCTTCTCCTCTTTCCTGCGGCTGCACTCGTGGTCTTTGGAGCGGCTGTGGTGGACGTGGTGGCCCCCGTCCTTGTTGGTGTCGCCGTTTTCATTGGCCTCCTCTCTCCGCCTCGCTCGGTCTCTATGTCGGTGGTGTCGTCGAGGCTGGTGGTGCGCGGCAGGCAGAGGGGGGTCCGCCGCCGTCTCAGCCTCCTCTGGCAGGCAGGGCTTGTGATGGTGGTGGTGGTGTCCTCCCAGCAGGGGCCCGTCTCGAGGTTCGACAACCAGGGGCCTGTCCAGGTGGGTCTTCATGTCGGGGCGGATGTTGAGGATGGAGGACAGGCGCATCCGCTCCCCTGGCTCCATCTCGCTGTACAGAGCCTCACAGCTCGCCCAGTTCTGCCTCCTCAGCTGGTTGGCCCTCTGCTCCCACACGGACATCGCCTTCATGGACTTCTGCTGCTCCTTACTGCAGGAGGAAGACACAAACAAATCAAAACCACAGGGATGGATCCAACTTTAAAACCACTTTAAACCTTTGAACAAATCATCCCCATCAATCCTGTCTTTCCACACAGGACAGAAATGTTTCCCATGGATGTATGGTTCCCTCTGAGGTGTGACACATTCAGTATGTATGTTCTTTATGGCACATAAAACCAGCAGTAAATTTCACTTTACATCTCATGATAGCACTGGGTCCCTACATGCTGGATGATTTACAGAATGACTGAGGTGCAATGAAGCTTTCAGCGCAGCCATCCACCTGCTCCATTTATCAGCGTCTCGTGCAGAGAGAGCTGGTCCACAAACATGTCTGAATGAACGCCAAGCATGACTGCATCACCATGCTTGGACATGTTGTTTTACTCTGTCAATATCTGTCTGAGGACATTCATCACTTTTAAGTAGCTGCTGGCCTCCAGTTATGAAAGTGTCTGATCAAATATAGTGATAAATCTTCACGATTCTTTTACAGAGGATAATAAATGTTCCACTGAGTGTGTGAGATAACTGTGTTATCAGCTGATAAAGACCTTTAATGCAGCTTTCATTAATCTGACAAACTTTTTCTGAAAAAGCAGCCCCACAGCCATGTTCACACCAAACATGAATGGAATCATAAATGATTCACATTTAAAGTCAGTGTAGAGTCACCATAGTCTGTGTAATCAATGGACGCCATGACAGTCGGCTCTACCTGAAGTCTCCACAAAAACTGCTCCCACTGGTGGCTGGCAGCAGTACAGGTCAGAATCTGTCTCCTCATTAATTCCAGCCGAGAGGTCGTAAAACTTTAAAAAATTTCTACACCTCATAGAAATGTGTCTCACATCCTTACGCTGCGGTGATATGAAGTTGTTTGGCTACATTGTGTTCAAGTTCTCATTCGGGGAGTTGGGTTTTCATTAGTCATTAGACGTTCAAAAACGGGTTAAAAGTTTTATTTTGCGGGGCGCAGATGGCATAGTGGATATGGTCGCGCACCATGAGGTTTGCCCTCGAGCGGGTAGCCTGGGTTCGAATCAGACCTGCGGCCTGTTTCCCACATGTCACTCCCCGCTCTCTCCCCTTTCCAACCCTGTCCACTGTCTTCTCTCCTCTATCCAATAAAGACACAAAAGCCAAAAAAGTGGCTTTAAAAAATAAGCTTTATTTTGCGATGATTGACACCTGTTGTGTGTAGTTTTTATCAGGAATATAGGAAACTTCGGGACAGAGAACCAAAAAGAGATTAGACCTTCATAAGAAAAAAAAAGTGTTTTTTTTCTATTGTATAACCTGGTTCTCTACTGTGCAGACTCTGGCAACACAATGGCAGCTCCAGTAACGCAGTTCTTTTGGCTTCAAAACTGCACAACAGTAAAAGGCCAAGCCACGCTGTCCATTCTACATCCAGTCTCTGGGACACTTGTTGAGGTGAGTTCTGGTCAGGCAGTGGAAAAGATGCAAATTGGGTGCTGGGAATTCGCTAAATAAACTTAGGGCACAGTCACACAGGCCAACCTACCATGGTCGGGCACACTTTAGACATACAGCGTGACTCGATTAGCCAGTGTGACCGCAAGTATACAGGCACAGTCTACTTCCTCGGCTCGGTGCGCTTTTAGGAGGCATGCCAGGCCGTAGCACGATTCATGCACAAGCACGCTTGGGTGAGTGCCACGATAATCATTTTAAAAGATGGTGAGGTGTTAGAGGGCTGTGTTGGTCCAAAACAACTTAACAGAGCTAAAAAGTGAGGAAAGTTGTAACAATGATCACCATGTTCTCTAATCTGCTGACTCAGGCGAGACGGCCAGAGTGACGTCAGCAGCCGTGTGTGTGCCAGAAAACGTGCTCAAACCTGGTTCATATTGTGGTAGTGTGACTGCAGGCTATACTGTCCTGGGGGAGAGCGGCGCTGCGGGTGGGGGGGGACTCGTACTTGGGGTTCGACTGGCCAGTGTGAACACACCCTTAATTGGCATAAATTCCCAATTTATTAAACACCATTTTTCCAGTGACTTCCTCAAGTGGTCACTTAAGGAATAGCAGCTTTTAGCACTTCAGCATTATTTCATATTTTCAGAGTGGAGGTTTCTGCTTGGGAACAACAAGCAGGGAACATGGTCACTTGCTTTGTGCACAAGACCTCACCAGGGGGCCAAGTCCACGCCGACTCGACCCATGTTTAACATGAACAGGAATAAAAAAGAATCTCACTTTAAGTTAAGTGAAAGGACTTTCTTCACTCTGAAAATTGTCTTTGGGTGCTCATAAAAGAAGCACAAATCGAGTAAGTAAACACAATGATCATTCACATTTGGTGTGAACCCATGATGTGGTGTCAGGCTGTTTGTCAGGCTGTGGCTACAATAGCTGCTCTTGGAGCTGATTTACAAGAGAAAAGTCAAAGGTCATTTAACTGAACCTCATATTCTCAAAGATCCCTCATCCTGCAGCATTGTTCTCTGTGCAAACCAGAAGAAGATAACACAAAAGTACAACAGACATGAATTACACGTGACTTCAGGTGTTCGCTCCCTGCTCTACGCTCTTCTTAACTCTCTACAAAGTGGATGGCCAACATGTGACAGGCCTCACTGAGTGAACGGCCTGTGGCATGGGTGAGGATGTAACTCATGAAAAACATGATCGTGTGTGTTTCTTAGTTTCATCAATGACCACCTCTCCATTAGGCGGCTGTGTTTACCTCAGGTAGTGATGGACGGGGGTGCAGACATAACTCCTACGAACACATAAAGGGAGCAACGTTGAAAGAAACAGAAGGAGAGAAGGAGCTTTAAAGGGACAGAAACAGGTTACAGACAGAAGCACAGAGGGGCTAAATAAGCTGCAGATAGCTCACACAGGGGAACATGTGAAGTAAGAGCGCAGAAATCATACAAAAATCAACAGAAATTGTGTCTGCAGAGAAAAAGCAGCGAAATGATGGGTTCAAGTACAATAATGATACTCAGAGGATGCTCTACATCGACCTGTTACAGCTTACATCCATGCTCTTAATATGTAACCATTTTCAATACAGTGACATGTGATTACTATTTCAGCACACACAGTTAACACTTTGTTCAGGCTTACAGTGAATTGTGTTGATAAATGAAATTCATTTAATAGGAAAAAATGATTTTCCAAAGAGAATAAAAATGCAGCCCAACTGCTGTGAGGCAGAATTAAAGGTTTTAATCTGCACCGAAGAAAACCCACTGAGCAGCGACGAGCCCTAAAGCTGCTTTCTAGCTGGAGAGTGATGATAAGATCAGATCTGAGACTGAGGAGATAAACCCTCTCCCACCTGCTGGTTACAAAGCCTGCATATGCAGAAAAAAGTAACAGGCTCAGCGTGAGGGCTGCGTAGGTGTGAGGCGTCTTGAGGTTACCTATAAAGATATTTTGAAATCTGGGTCTGAGTCTGAGTCTTTTCGGTATTTTCACAGGGACATAACCCCCCATTTATACGACAAGTCATTTTAACTCTCAGTCTTTCAACTTCTTCTTTTCTTTTTCTTTTTTTTTTTAGCTTGTTTAGGTAAATAAAATGCTGAGTCACAATCAATGACAGTACAAGAAACTAAGGACAGAGACAAGAATTGTTCTGAAAGTTGAGATTTCAGGGTTTTTTACACTGAACCTTTCAATTTTGATGAAAGCATTGTAGGAAAAAAATGTAAGAATGTATTGCAGCTAAATTAAAAGTAATTAAATCAATTAATTATTCTGTACAGTCATCAGCCACTTTAAGATCACCTATTAAACTGCTGTTAATTCAACTATCTGATCAGCCAATCACAGGGCAGCAACTCTACAGCATTTAGTCATGTAGACATGGTGAAGACAAACTGCTGTGGCTCAAACTGAGTATCAGAATGGAGAAGAGAGGTGATTTAAGAGACTCTCAATGAGGCAAGATTGTTGGTCTGAGTATTTCACAAACTGCTAATCTACTGGGATTTTCACCCACAACCATACAAAGGGTCCAACTCTGTAGTTGAAAGGTAAACTTGATAAAGCGGCTGCAAAAGCAGCAAATGTTTGTTTCTCTATCAAGATCCGATCATTTACTGTCTGCTCATTTTCAACACAAATATGAGTCCTATAAATGTCTGTTATTTAATGAACTGTGAAATCAATAAGCAGTAATGACTATTGAGGTTGTTAACCGATATGGTAAAAGTACAGAAGCCCCAAAAGGGAAGCGAGACTTAAAAAGTGAATAATGGATTGAAAACTGATTTTTATATTTACAGTTGTGCTCAAAAGTTCACATACCCTGAAAGAATTTATGATTTCTTGAACTTTTCTCACAGAACATGAAGGACAACACAAAAACTTTTCTTTCACTCATGGTTAGTGGTTGGGTGAAGCCATTTATTAATAGACAACTGTGTTTACTCTTTTTGAATCAAAATGACAGCAAAGTACCAAAATGACCCTGATCAAAAGTTTACATACCCCAGTTCTTAATACTGTGTGCTGTCACCTTTTACATTAATAACAGTCTGAAGTCTTTTGTGGTATTTGTGGATGAGAGTCTTTATTGTCTCAGATGGTGAAACTGCCCATTCTTCTTGGCAAAAAGCTTCCAGGTCCTGTAAATTCTTGGGCTGTCTTGCACGAACTGTAGGTTTGAGATCTCCCCAGAGTGGCTCAATGATATTAAGGTCAGGGGACTGAGATTGTCACTCCAGAACCTTCACTTTATTCTGCTGTAGCCAATTGCAGGTCGACTTGGCCTTGTGTTTTGGATCATTGTCATATTGGAACGTCCAAGTACGTCCCAGCCACAGTTTCTGTGCTGATAAGTGCATAGTGTTTTCTGATAACATTCAACATTCATCTTGACCAAGTTTCTTGAGCCTTTGTAGCTCAAACAATCCCCAAAACATCAGTGATCCACTTCTGTGTTCTTGTAGGTGTACCTGACAGGAGTTTGGTTTCAACAGAATTTCTAATTTTCCACTTCTCACTCAGAATTGAAACACTGCTTGTTGCCATCCTTAATTTCTTGTATATTTTTAAAATCCCTTTCAATTTTATACAGTTGAATTACCTTTCCCCACAAATCTTTTGACATTCCTATTGCTTTCCCCATGACTCTGAATCCAAAAGTGTCAGTGCAGCACTGGATGAAAGGTGCAAGTGTCTGTCAGGAGCTCAGAAACTCACTGAGCTTTTACACACACACACACACACACACACACACACACACACACACACACACACACACTGATTAAAGCGAATAGATCAGAGGTGAGAATGGTTACCTTTTATAGACATTCAAACCCATTTGTGTCAACTTGTGTTCATGTTATCAGGCCAAAATCACCAGGGAGTGTAAACTTTTGATCAGGGTCATTTTGGAAGTTTCTGTTGTCATTATGATTTAAAAAGAGTAAACAGTTGTTTGATAATAAATGGCTTCACCCAACCACTTACCATGAATGAAAGAAAAATGTCTTGTTATCATTAATAATATCAAAAATCTGGCCAAGAAATTGTAAATTCTGCCAGGGTATGTAAACTTACGAGCACAACTGTAGGTTGTTATTCACTGATTTAAAGATTCCTCCCAATACTTTATTGCATTACTGATAATGCACATGAAAAACCAATTCGATATCAAAATTAAAGTAAAAAATAATCGTTTTTCAGCTGCCGTAGCGTTTTCACTCCAAAACTTTACTGCAGAAAAAGTAAGTAAAGGAAGTTATAGATGTGGTTCATGCAAGAATGTTTTCCCTTCAGCAAAATTCTTCGTCTTATTCATTTGCAGCATGAACATAAATAAATAAAAGTCACCACCTGCTCTTCAGTCTCTTACACAAGAAAAAATGATTTACATCAGTCTTTGAATAAGCATAAACCAGGTTTCCTTGTTTTCTTGTTTTCTCAGGGCGATGTTCGAAAATTCATGACAGCAAATCCAGTAAATCATGAGCAAACACTCGATGAGCGATGGTTTCTTGTAGTCTGAGGAAGACAAGCTGCTGTAACTGAGTAAAAATCATTCTCTGACAGAAGGACGGTGATCACAAATGGCTGAACTATCACAGAAACGAACACTCATGATGTGTGGATAACGGAGAAATACTCACAAACAAAAACACCAATGATGAATGAGTTTACCAAAGCGCACACACATATACACGCACATACGCTCACACACATTCACACTCGCACAAACACAAACACGGCTCCGTAAGAGGTTTGGAGGAACGGTCATGATTGTTTCAGATGATTCACACAGAAGAAGGATTCACTGATGGCAGCAGAGGAGGAGGAGAGTGAGGAGAGGGGGATGAGGGCTTTATATTGTAACAGAGAGGTAATAACTCACAGTGAGTTAACGCTGCAGATGGATGAGCTGCTAGAGTGCGCGTTACCTCGACTGCGTGTTAGAAAACTGTACATGCACAAAACAAAAATGGGGGAGGGAGAACATATTATAGGATGAAGTCAGAGAAACAGTCGGACACATAACGACATTTCCGTGTCTTCTCTGGGGTCCGTCAGCCTCCCATTACATCTCAATGCAATGAGCTGAGCTGACACTGGAAGAAAATGTCAAACAAACAAGACCATTTGGGACATATGGGTTAACAAAGGGTTAGTTTCTTCAGCTTTTAGTTAAAATGAGACAGAAAACAAAATATTAAAGTCCAGACATGAGTGAACAGAGAAGTCTAATGTCTTTGTAACTCATTTCATATGTTTTCAAGGTTGATTCGCTGCAGATGCAAGAAAAAAGTCACAAGTGGAGCTGAAATCCTGGGGCGTCATGTGTCTTTAAAATATCAGTTCCTGTTTTCTGTGATGCTAATTTTGTGGGTATGGTTAGTAAATAGTCTCAAATGATTCTCATTGGTGCGCTAGCTGGTCCTCAGAGTTTCTCCCTGCACACCTTTGTTTAAGTTTGTCTGCTCACGTAGTCACATAATCCACACAGAGAATCCAAAAACACTGAGTGTGAGCTGTATGTTAAAATCTCCAGCAGAATTGACTGTTTAAAAACATGGACGGTACAACAGCCCCCAAAAGGTGAAACTAAATCTTTGAGTGAATTTTCTGTGTACAAAAAGCAGCCTAAAGAGTTAAACAGTTAAAGTTAGCATAAACAACATTTTGTCTTGTTTGTAAGCAAATAAATATGAAACTGGTCAATGGGTTTAGATATCTCAGGACATGAATCAGTTAAAATTGCTCAACAGTTGATGCCGGTTTATTGTTTTGTTGTATGCTATTGACTTAGGTAGGCCCCCTAGCAATGCTTTGCGTTGTTTGGCACCTTGAGCTTGCCCTAGTTATACTGAAGTCAGGTATGATTCTGCACTTCCTGTTTGCAAAACATTTATCTGTTACTATTTTGACATTTTTGAGATTTAATTATTCCTCACATAAAGATACTGTGCTGAAAATCTGTTTTAAAAACCTTGGTTTATTGGTTTGCTAACTACTAGCATATGAATGCAATTTCCCAAATACAATAGCATCAAGCTAGCACTATGGTTTCTGTATGGTTTTTGGTACATTAAGAGATGTGTAACATGTTGAATATATTGAATATGAATCTCTTGTGAGAGAGTAATGTTCATTTCTTTGTGTGTTCAGTTTCACAGCTTCTTAAGTAAAAATCCAAGCAGAAAATCCTGAATTCGAGATTTGTTGGTAAACTGTCATTTATCTGCTAAGCAAAGACAGCGGGGGAAGAAGAGTTGACATAAGGTCCATCTGCTCCAGCATAAGCAAAATAATCAATAAAGGGATTTTTAAGAATCAAGGCTAACAAACAGTCGATAGATTTAACTGATTCCTTAATGATTCTTAACAGGCACCAGTTCTTGATAACCATCCCTGCACTAGTTTAAGGTGTGGTCCTCAAACACCAAGGTCTCCCCAAGGCTCAACAGGCCTCCAGAGAGCTGACCAATCAGAGGGGAGAGGGTTTGTGGAGCAGGGGGCCTTAAAGAGACAGCAGTCAAAATGAAGTGTTTCAGAGAGAGGCTTTTCTAAAACACCAGTGAGAGAAATCATTAAGCTACAATCGAACAAAGACTTTGAAAAAAAGGGTGATACCCCACTTTAAAGCCTGCTACTTCCTGCTTCCTTTATGATTTTAACTCTACTTAGTGAGGTTCAGCTCCACCAATGACAATGTGTATGCCTCCTGATCAGCACTATCATTTATTTGTTAAAGAAAACTTCCAAAGAGGCTGTTCAAAAGAAAAAAAAACAGTTACAGAATGAATAATAGCATAACAACTTAATTCAGAGTATACTAAAAATTCACTGGATCAAACTGACCTATGGGAGACACAATACCTGAGCAATGTGAGGAGGGTGTTTCAGTTAAGGGTAAATAGGTGCCCTGACCCCCACCCTCCCAAGCTTGAGCTAAGAGATCAGTAACAATACTTCATGATTCATAAACAAATGTTTCATCGCTCGTTTAAATAGTGATATTAAGTCACTTCATTTGGTTCAACAACAGCTGGAGCGTCTTTGCTGGTAGTGGACATGGAGTGTGTGTGTGTGTGTGTGTGTGTGTGTGTTACATGTGCTAATGTGACTGCATGAAGTAGCATTTCATCATGTACTAGTGGATTATTAAGAGTGTGTAAAATATCTCACACCACATTAGGGCAGTTTCCCCGCAGAGATTTACTGTTGAGGACATTTTTCAGTCAGAGGACAGGAACAGACTCTGAGTGAGGACATTAACATTGACCGTAAATGAGACTTTAATACTGAAATGGTTTGTCAAAGGATGATTTCACATCTGTGTGTTCCAGGTTGGCTGATAAAATCACCCACTGCTGCATTTTTTCCATTGGTTGTTCTGTGTTCACTGCAATGATATTAAATGAGTCACCACGGGGCTGTCCTTGCACACTGAGTCAATTATTATACGGATCCCTTATCCAAAAATAAATAAATAAATTAAAAAAATTATGTCATGTAGAGACACCTTGCGTTTATTTTTCCATTAATTGCAAAAATTGGTAGTTCGAGTTAAAATGGATTCATAAGCAGAGCGAAGATTTAGTGGTTCCTTCACTACTTGAGAAATGGAAACACTCAGTCCATCCACTTCTGAAAATAAGACAGGAGCAAGGATTCTTCCTTCATCATCTAAACCAGGGGTGGGCAATTAATCTTTGCAGGGGGCTACATTAGAAACCTGAAAATCTAACAATAACGTTGACTTAATTCTGCTCAATATGAACTTTTTCCCATTATAAAATACACTTGCATGTTCTACATAATTGCTGGGATATCCAGTGAATATGTAAAATTTTGGTGTAAGATGAATGGGAAAATGATTTTATAGTAGAGGTAATAAACAGTAAAAACAAAAAAAATGATGCATTCGTGTTTGTTTTCATATTTGGCTTTTTAGTCTCTAAAAATGATAATAATAGAAAAAAACTTGATACAAAAAAAGACCAAAAACTTCAATGTGTTTCCCTTTATTTCACCTCTTTGGTGAGAAAAATCTAGTCCGTCTTGGAATTGAATAAGTGCAAAATGTTAATGTAATTTTAATGCTTTTCAATATTAAAGCATCACAATTGTATTATGTTGTAGAGGCCAAGCCAAAGCTTAAGTCACTGAGGTGCTGCACTCGGATATCAACTGACGCACTGATTTTAAAGGTGTTTGATGAATAAAAGTTCTCATTAACTTGACTTGTTGCTTGGTTACTACATTTATTTTCTCCGTTAAATCTGATAAATCCAATTGTTTATAATCACAACCAATCACCTGTTAGCTGCTCACTCAGCTCTCAACTGTCAAAAACACTTTCCCCTTCCGGGTGAAACACCTGCTCACACACACCAGGTTCCCCCCTCATATAGCATTCAACCCGCTAATTAACTCAAACACAAACAAACAACAGCAAAATAAAATCATAATTCATAATCTGCTCCTACAATGTGCTCGAAATACACACACACATATATATATATATATATATATATATATATATATATATATATATATATATATATATATATATATATATATTTTTTTTTTTTCCATTTATGATATAATGTATGATGAACCTCATGAGAGCCAGACAGGGACACCTAAAGGGCTGGATGTGGCCAGATCTGATATAAACACAGCCTGGAATTACAGAAATGTGCTGGAAAATGCACAAATGTGATGTTAAAACTTAAACCTGTTCAGAAAAAAAAAACAAAAAAAACATGGGATCAAATTCCCTTTTTAACAGACTCAGTGTGCAAAGGCTATAAGTGGCGCAGCAGCCAGTTCCCCCAGCAACATTACGTGTTGACTCGGAGGAAGAAGGAGGTGAAATTCCTCCTTCAGATTTGAACCCTGAGATAGTTAGTAATCATTTTATCTTTACTAACCATCAGTTGTTATTGAGCCTTTTCCAGGGAGACTAAGCTTGCTTGTTTTGTTTCACTTTTTAGAATGAAAAACATTACATTAACATTACTGATCATTGTTGCGTAACCAGACATTGTCAACAACACACTTTGAAAATCGAGAGAAAGAGTCAATGCAAGTTAATGTTGTTTAGAAAAACAAGTTAAGGAAAATAGCTATGTTTAGATTCTTTGTTCCGGATGTGAGTAGATTAAAAATGATCTCTGATTGATCATTAGCTGCTAAGCTTTGTTCTCCTTAATTTTGCCTCACTGTTCTTCTTTTACTTCCTGGCACCTTGTTTTGGGCATGTGTTAAAAAATTAATCCTCAAAGCAAACACTTGATCTTTGCACAGTATGAGGATTTATATAAAAGTTACTCAACACAAGTAAATCAAAATTTTAATGTAAATTTTGTAAAATTTTTCTACAGGTCTTTATACATCGATATGTATTTTCTTAAAGCCATTTGATTATGAATATTTTGTTTAGGGTATCTAAAAGAGGTTTTTTTTTCTACTTTGTCATTGTTGTGGTTGATGAAGTGTTCCCTATTCATTTCCCCTGGTTTAACTCACCCCTTTCTGTTTTCCTTGAAGAGAGAAACTTGATATAAACATCGCTGTAAAAAGCAGTTTTGAAATTTGAAACTTTTCAGAAAAAAACTGATGAGTTCATAAAAGTACTAATAATTTAAAATTTTGTTTTAGCTGTATTAGAAAAAAAGACTCTGCCTTTCATTTTAATTATCACAGACTGCTCTGTCCACTGAGGTTTATGAAATTGTTGAGCAAACCATGTGTCTCTTTGTGTGTGTGCATGTGTGTGCATGTGTGTGCGTGTGTGTGTGTGCGTGTGTGCGGGGACTTACGCTGTGATGGAAATATTAGCGGCTGACATGGGGCTGACCTCCTTTACCTCCTTGGCTTTCTGCAGAGCCAGTTTCTTGTTGATGGCCTCCTCCTGCTCCTCTTCATCCTGCTCAGGTTGTGGGCAAGAACATAAGAAGAAAAATAATTTAAAAATAAACAAATAAACAGGATGTGTTGATATGATCTTATTTTCAGTATTAATAAATAAATAAAATGTGTTCCCACCAACAGCAAAGAAATGTTAATCTTTACTTTAACACCTGCGTTGAAAGATTTGGGTTCTGTATTTGAGCTGGTTGAACATGACCAGAAGTAATACTCCCCCCCCCCCACCAAAAATCTTTGACTCTGAGAGCAGGGTTATTTCTGATGAGCCTCATGCCCTTATGTTCCTCCAATTCTAGACGTGATATTTACAGCCCTCGCAGTCCCGTGTCTGCAACCTGTGACGCACAGAGGCGTAGAGGAAGGGCAAAGCCAGCTGAGCAGGGCGGTGCAGTGTTTCTGTGCATGTCTGAGTGTGTTTAACAAGCTGTGCTGCTCACGCCCCTGTTCTGCTGGAGTGAAAAGTGAAATCACACACTGGAACACTGACATCACTCCACTTCACAGACGTCTGTGTGAGTGGAAAGTTGGAGTGAGGACATTTTTTAATGTGAAGGAAGTTTTAGTTTGAGTGAATCCAACAAGTTAGACTCTAGTTTGCTGAGATTTGTCTCACAACAGCACTGTGAAAGCTTAAAGGTAGAGTCTGCAGGATTATTTTGTTACTGTCTGTAAACAACACCCAAACTGGGCTCCTCCTCCTCTGTGGCTCAGTGCCAGCTGCAGCACTAGCTCCGACCCTAGCTAACAGCTGTAGTGATAGCCGTAGCCTAGCATGCACCTGCACTTTCTTCATGGAAGAGACTCAAGAGTCTTACACCTGACTTTCTGCGGGTAAGTGAGGTATGCTGCAAATAATGTATCATTCTTTCTATGTGTTATGGCCGCAATCGTCGCTGCTTGAGATAGTTTCTCCCACTTGCCATCATCATCTGGGCGCGCTGTGAATGGCTGTGGTCAGCCCGCCTAATATCTGCTCAGAAATGTCCTGAGTCAACCAAAATATCAGCATACAGGAAGAGGAGGGGGTTGAAGTAGACATAGACATGGACACACATGTATAGAGGCCCAGAGATGATGACTGAGTGGGATTATTCCTGTAAAGTTGAGGTTCTATTTTTTAGGAAAATCCTGCAGACCCTACCTTTAACATAAATTGAGATTTTATTTTTGGGGAAAATCCTGCAGACCCTACCTTTAACATATTTTGAGATTTTATTTTTGGGGAAAATCCTGCAGACCCTACCTTTAACATATTTTGAGATTTTATTTTTGGGGAAAATCCTGCAGACCCTACCTTTAACATAAATTGAGATTTTATTTTTGGGGAAAATCCTGCAGACTCTACCTTTAAGATAAGTTGAGATTTTATTTTTGGGGAAAATCCTGCAGACCCTACCTTTAAAGTAAATCTGTATTCAGATATTTCTGAGGCCAGCAGAGAAGGCTTTGTAGGCCCTGAAAGCCTGCCACTGTTTTGAGGTTACAGCACTGTGCACAAAAGTGTTTCTCTTTAGTTTTAACACCTCACAAGGTAGTTAAAGTAGAAATTATCTCCTTAACCAGTCATACTAAAGTCCCCTCTTCGCCTCAATAGTTTTATGAAACCTGTGAAACAGCGTACACTCAAATCCTACAAATATCTCCCTGTCTTTTGAAGAAAGAGGGGATTAAAAAAAAGACAGTTTGATTTAAAGTGGAGGACTTTTATGGCTGAGTCTTTTATTTGAACCTGCTGTAAAAACCGGTAGAGCTCGGACTGAAAGAGAAACTCTACCTTTGTGAGCTCCTGGGCATTTGCGAGGTTATCAACAGCGATGGCCAAAAACACGTTGAGGAGCGTGTCTGGTTATTTGTGATCTCAGGAAACAAAATCATCAAATGATTGTTGAACAGAGTCAATGTTTACAAGAGGAGCAGTGATGGATTCTTCGAGCTGACTGACAGCCACAAAGAGGAATCGATGAGGACCAAACAGGGAAGGATACAGTTTCCAAAGAGAGTGAGGACGATGAAATAAATGGAGGAGAACATCCCCCCACGGACTCCCCCCTGTGATTCGATCCCGTGGTACATGACGGCGTTCCAGTCCTCTCCTGTTAGGATCTAAAGCAGAGACAGAGTCTGGTTGGGTGAAACTCGCGGAGCAGAAAAACAAAGCGTGATGCCGTTGACCTTTACCTGGAAGACAGTGAGAATTGCTGCTGGGAATGTGTCAAAGTTGGTTGTCGGCGTTTCGTCTTCAAAATTAAACCTGTGGGGAGGAAACAAACAGAATGCAATCAAACCCCGGCACATCCAGTCTGTCTACTCGCTGCGCCTCGTTGTCTCCTTCATTAGGCGGCTCCACGTCATTTCAAAACAATATGAGCCATCACATGGAGTCGTCTGAGGACCTGTGTGTTTGACCTTACTGAGGGTATTCTGTGAGACGAGTTAACGCTGACATTTGGTATCTGCATCTGTCTGCTGGGACCTAATTACATCTCCCCACAAAGTGAGGGATTCAGACGAAGGAGGCTGCAGTGCTCACAGACTTTGTCTCTGACACTTCTTAAAATCCATGAGAGCTTTATTTTGGAGTCTATACCTCATTAGAAGAGAAGCACAGAGAGCAGGGAGAGAAGCACACTTATTTCAGGACACAGTCAAGTAACATACTCAAGTTTTTCTCAGCGCATAATGCTGAACCTGAAACACAAACATAACATACTTCACCTTGTTTTGATTTATCACTGCTGCTTTTATTGCTCTACTTTAATTATGAACCTTATATTCTATTTTGGACGCTTCCCTGATGGTTTTTAGGATTTGACCTCTTTCATCCTCTTTATCTTACTTTATGTGATTTCTGAGGCAGGTTATCATTGAAATACACTGCCTGACCCAAAAAAAAAGTCACCACCTGGATTTAACTAACAAGCCTCCTATTGGATAATTACTGCATGGGAGATTATTTTTCAGCTGGGATCAAGCTATTTAACTCCAGCTAAAGCAAGGAGTAACTTCTTATTTCTTCAACAACCATAGAGAAAGACGCATCCTGTGGTCATGGAAAACACGTTAGTCTGTTTAAGAAGGGTTAATTTTTTTTTATTTTTATTTTATTGTTGATTTGATGTGGAAATCCCATAACATTTGACAAACCAGATGCATTGTTTGAATATTTTAGCACAGGTGCTAATTTGCAACACTTGTCCACAGGAGGCTTTTGAATTGATAGAATAATCAAAGTAGTGAGAGAAAGTCGAGAACAAAAGGGAAAAAAAGTACAGTGTATTATAACATTACAGAAATGATAAAAGCAGCTGCTACAAATGAAATATATACATATGTTGTAAAGCAAAGGCAGTATGATGAAGCAATTATCTCGTTTAAATGATTCATGTGAGCAACGTTGTTTTGATTTTAGCCATTGTTTGAGTCCTTTGTGAAAAGCATTACTGTCTTTCTCTAGTTTTGTCAACTAAAATATTGTTTTTCCTTAAAATGCAGCAGTGATGCCATCTCATTGGTTTATGGTCCATGAGTTTGACTGCCCATTTGTATATTGAGGTTATGGGATTTAATGTGGTTGGAGAAGCCTGTGACCATGATGTGATGCATTATGATAGGTAAGAAAAAATCATTGCATGCATGTACAGTTTTGCAGCTTGATGTGATCATGCATCAAGTAGAGAAAACATCTAAGCAGATTGATGCAGAAACGACTAAAATTGGGTAAAGAAGTGCCCAGTGCATTATTAAAAGCTGGAAGGATGGTGAGGAACCATCGTCTTTGGCGCATCAGAGTAAGAAGAGAGATAGGTGAAGTGATGCACCCATCATGCTTAGTGCCTACTGTACAAGCCTGTGGGAGCAGCGCTATGATCTGGGGTTGCTGCAGTTACTCAGGTCTAGATTCAACAACATTATGTTCCCAAAGAATGAGGTCAGCTGATGACCTGAATATACTGAATGACCAGGTTATTCCATCAATGGATTTTTTCTTCCCTAATGGCACAGGCATATTCCAAGATGACAATGCCAGGATTCATTGGGCTCAAATTGTGAAAGAGTGGTTCAGGGAGCATGAGACATATTTTTCACACATGGATTGGCCACCACAGTCCAGATGTTACATGAGTGTGTATGCTCATGTATGTGTATGTTCATGTGGGCGTGTGTTTCCAATGTGGGCGTGTGTTTCTCATGTGGGTGTGTCTCTACCTGTGTGGTGTGCCTGTGTGTGAGTGAGTGGCCTGATTGCAGGATCTGCAGCAGCTGTGAGTGAGGAGCTACCAGGTAGAAGTGCTGGCTGTGCTGCTTCTTTGAGTTCACTTGTGTGTGGAAGATGCAGCTGGAAAGACCATTCCCTCCTTCTCAACCTTGCAACTTAACAGTGTTTTTTGACTGCGCCTTGCTGATGCGTCGCTCACCATTAACTTAGCAAAATGTGAGTTTGGGAAGGCTACAGTTACATACCTTGGGAAGCAGGTGGGTCATGGTCAGGTGGGGCCAGTGGAGGCCAAAATAGAGGCAATTGTTTCTTTTCCTGTCCCTAGCACCCGTCGTGAATTGAGGAGTTTCCTAGGTATGGCAGGTTATTACCGCTGTTTTTGTAAGAATTTCTCCTCAGTTGTGTCTCCCCTTACCAGGCTGTGTAGTCCTGCTGTTCCATTCCAGTGGAGTGATGAATGTGAACATGCTTTTGTCGCAGCTAAATCTCTTCTTTGCAGCGCCCCAGTGCTTGTGGCACCAGACTTCTCCAGACCCTTCAAGCTGGAGGTAGATGCGAGTGCCTCTGGGGCTGGTGCAGTACTGTTACAGGCCGGTACTGATGATGTGGATCATCCTGTATGTTACTTCTCAGCCAAGTTTAAACGCCATCAGTTGAACTACTCAACTATCGAGAAGGAAACCTTAGCCATGCTCCTGGCTTTACAGCACTTTGAGGTGTATGTTGGTTCCAGCTCACGCCCTGTTGATGTGTACACTGACCATAACCCGCTTGTGTTCTTGAACCAGATGTACAACAGCAATCAACGCCTGATGCGCTGGGCCCTCTTGGCCCAGGGTTATAACATAGTGATCCACCACAAGAAAGGAGCTGAAAATGTGGTGGCTGATGCGCTGTCACGTGGGTGAGACTTTTCCATTTTTGTCTGAACTTTTAATTAAAAAATTCTACAGTGAGAATAATTATGGATGGAATGATTTGGGAAATATCAAGTTCATTCTTATGGGAGGGGGTGTTTCATGAGTGTGTATGCTCATGTATGTGTATGCTCATGTGTCTGTGTATGTTCATGTGGGCGTGTGTTTCCAATGTGGGCGTGTGTTTCTCATGTGGGTGTGTCTCTACCTGTGTGGTGTGCCTGTGTGTGAGTGTGGGTGTGAGTGAGTGGCCTGATTGCAGGATCTGCAGCACCTGTGAGTGAGGAGCTACCAGGTAGAAGTGCTGGCTGTGCTGCTTCTTTGAGTTCACTTGTGTGTGGAAGATGCAGCTGGAAAGACCATTCCCTCCTTCTCAACCTTGCAACTTAACAGTGTTTTTTGACTGCGCCTTGTGTGGCTGTGTGTTGGCTTAGAGCTGTGTTTTGTGTTTGTTTAAAGTAGAACCTCAGTGGTGAGTGATTTTCATTTAGTCCTGTTTTTCTTTTGGGTTTGTTTGGACATTTTTATTTAAGACCGTGTTTTTTCCCTCTAGTTTTGATGAGGAGTTTTTCTGTTTACAACTATTGAACTTGAGTTATTAAATACATTTAATTTACCATTTTTCTCCTGCCATATTTTTCATTATACATCTTGTCCTGGGTTTATAAATTTATTTGTTCGGCCTGCATACCCCTAGCTATTACCAGGTCGTAACACCAGACCTTAACCCCATTGAGAATCTTTGGGATGTTCTGGAGAAGACTTTGTGCAGTGGTCAGACTCTCCCTTCATCGATACAAGATCTTGGTGAAAAATTAATGCAACACTGGATGGAAATAAATCGTATGACATTGCAGAAGCTTATTGAAACAATACGACAGTGAACCCATGCTGTAATCAAAGCTAAAGGCGGTCCAACCAAAAATTAGAGTGTGGGACCTTTTTTATGGTGGTGTCTTTTGTTTTTTTGTTTTTGGCCAGGCTGTGTACGTTTTATGTCTGTGTCTGGCAGCAGAAGTGAAAACCGTAAACTCACTGTCCACCAAAGAGCTGCATGCCCAGGAGAGCGAAGACCACGATGAAGAGGAAGAGGAGGAACAGGAGGCTGATGATGGACTTCATGGAGTTAAGCAGAGAAACTACAAGGTTCCTCAGAGAGTTCCAGTACCTTCACACACACAAACACACACGAACACACAAATTTACAGTTGTGCTTATAAGTTTACGTACCCTGGCAGAATTGACCATTTCTTGGCCTTTTCTCAGAGATTATGAATGATAACACAAAAACTTTTCTTCCACTCATGGTTAGTGATTGAGTGAAGACATTTATCAACAAACAACTGTGTTTACTCTTTTTAAACCATAATGACAACAGAAACTACCAAAATGACCCTGATCTGTATATACTCTGACACGTGACAGTATAACCTGAATAACATCCATCGACTCACTTGGTGACTTTAAAGATCCGGAGCAGCCTCAGCGCTCGCAGCACGCTGATCCCAAACGAGGCTCCAGGTTTAATGGCCGCCCAGATCACCTCAAAAATACTCCCAATGATGACCTGAGGATACAGGGGATCAGTTTAACAGGACTCTACAGATTTCATTCATATTATTTATGGACTTTTACTTGTCCAGCTCTTTTCTCATCTCTCTGACCGCTTGATTAAGTCACATCCACACACTCATGTTTGCTGCGACAGTGAGGAACCGTCAGTGAGAGTTAATCTCAATCACACACATCAACTCAACGGAATTGTTCTTCTATTCCAAAGATTTTGTAAATACAGGGAACACAATCCTGCTCGGCAGACAAACCACAGGCTTGTGGACTGTGGCATTTCAATGTATTATTGGAAACTGGAGCTGGACCGTCTGACAGAAAAGGGAGGTCACAGTAGAAGAAAGCTAAACAGGAGAGTGATAGAGTATGGGCTAAAACACGGGTTAAGCCGTTTGTGATAATGGTCATTCTAACCCACATGCAGCAGTTATTCTGCAGTGATCTGTTCACACCTGAGTCTATCAATACATGAGGAGTGAGGTTATTTGCTCTGCTTGGTGAGGTCGGAGTTGGTAGATGAGCACTGGTAGGACATAACCAGGATTTTCTAACATTGTACGTTACAGACTAATCTCAGAGCACAGGGCTGTGAGAAATACTAGATATAGTCAGCTACTAAACTTCGGTACAAACTTACAAAGTCTGCTTCTTGTCACATTTCAGACAATGGCTCTACGTAACTGTTGGTAAATACATTACCTCATTATGTTGTATCCAGTCAAAAGCTTTTTTAGGCTAAGGAAAGTAGTGTTGAAAAGAGGATCTGCTCTCCATTCATTTTTCCAAAATAAACTGAAACAAACACACACTTTGGTTCATCACAATAGTGGAGGGAAGGACTTATGGGAAATGGAGTCCTTACTGCAAGTACTACCACTGGCTTGTCCAGAGAGTCCTCACGGTCCCTTTAAGATTAGGCTTGCTTTTGATTTAAGTGACATAAAGGTTTGACATAAAGGAATAAGGCCCTGTATGTGGCCTGTTAGGTAGAAAATTATTTGGCTTTAGTTGATGTTCTCTATTCTCATTATTTCAGCAAATTTATGTCATATAAAATTAGAACAGATCAGAATCGACTTAATGCATGGGCACGGTGGGTGGTTACCCTGGGCCGCAGCCTCCATAAGTTTGATGGGGCCCAGGGATCTACAGTTGTTTTTTTTCGTTTGTTTTTTCAATTTATTGTTTTTTTTGGTCATCAACATAAGTGGGCATGCAAGGGGCCCCATCATACTGATTTGCCCAGGGACCTTGATGTTGTTAAGACGACTCTGGTACAGATAACATGAATGATCATAGAATAACGTCATCTTATAGTGGAAAAATACTCTGAATAACAGCAATGAAAAGTGATAGCTTCCACTTAATTTTAAACATGATGAGTAAATAAAAAATATAATTCTAATGAAGAACATCCACTAAATCCAAACTAATTGTCTGACTAGCAGGCCCTTTGCGAAGAGGGCAGACCTTGTGCTGGAATGTGTTTCCTAGTCTTGCTTGATATCTCCTCTGCTTGTGTTTTCTATGAATGAATTTCTTGATAGATAAATAGAGCTCTTTGAAGTTGAAGTTGAATATTCAAATAGCTTTTCAACTCAAATATTTCACCTGTTAGCATCAAAATCATCAATAATAAGAAGAAACTGTGAGGATCTTTCAGTTTGGACCCCCTTTGGACAGAGTGTGTGGTTCATTCTTTGTGTTTTATGGGTTTTACTCCTCTCAAATCAAAGAGCCTTAGCTGTGTTTAAAATCTAGTTTCAACTTTCCAAAACCTTTCTTTTAAAAAGACAGGATCAGAGTGTGACTCTGTGCCTCAAGCGGAGGATCTCTTAACTTTCCTCATCAGAGCTGGTTTTAAAGCATAACCCGAGACCTTGGTTTAACTGGGGGGACTCACCCCAAAGTCAAAGCAGTTGAAGGAGGAGTGGAAGTAGTTCTGGGGTCCGAGGCCGTACATTTTCATGGACATCTCTGCCAGGAACAGACCCAGGAACACAAACTCGGCCAGGTCTGTCAGGGGACGGAAGAAAACACACAGATCAATGCTTCAGGTTAAAGAGGCTGATTTCTGCAGTTCAATAAAGCCGAGCTGCTGCCTGTTCAGCTGAACCCTCAGCAAATACAACACAGAAAGAGTCTATTGTTTGAGAAAATAGCTGCTGTATTCTCCCATGATGCAGCGTGAGAGCTGAGTGTTTGCTCACGTGTTACTGGGAAATGTACACTAGAGCCTGTGGGATCTATGCTTACATTTGTGACCCTGTGTGGATCCACAGAAGCCCGGTTGGAGAGAGAGCAGGTGCATTCAGCATCAGCATGCAGGTGAAGCTGAGGCTGTCAACTTTGACTTAACAAGGTAATACCAGGCTCAACGCAGAGCTGGATATCAATTCCCTCTCACTTTGTGCTGCTGAAAGGTAAAGTCAGAGGCCTGCTCTGTTTACATGACAGCAAGAAGCAGCCACTGACATCCAGAGATGAAGGTCAGACTATGTTGACTTATCAAGTGGAATACAAAACATCAAATCTATAGCAGGGGTTAAAGAGGGGGTATTTTGCTTTTTCACAACTGAAACATGAGTATAAAATAACATTGCTGGATGTTCAGAATGAGCGTTTCAAACCTCTACATATTCATATGTATCCCTGTGCCACTCTGTAAACTGATTAAAGCATCCTGTTCAAAAAATTGCACCACACCTTCATGAGACTCTCTAAAATAACATCATCACATAAGGACCTCAGAACTGGTTCAAGACACCAGTGAGGTGTGGGCCTCAAACACAAAAGTCCACCCCTTATATTCCTCAATTGGGCTGGCCAATCAGAGTGAAAGGGGTTTTGTGGAGGGGGGAGCCTTAAAGAGACAGCAGCTAAAACAAAGTGTTTCAGACAGAGACTGAAATAAAGGTTTTCTACAACATGAGAGAGAGAAAAATAGGAATTATTTTGAGCTGTAAATCATGTGGCAGTACTTCATTGCTACCAGAGAGACTTAATAAAGACAGAACAATACCCCTTAGTTGGAACCTTTGCTGTCCCTCAGAACTTTCCTTGTTTTTCTATCAGAGAAAGAAATGTCATTGCTTTTGCATCTCTTGTGGCCCGCAGATGTATTCTGACAGTTTGCGAAGGATCATAAACCACCTTGTGAAAATTCCTGGCTGAAAGAAAATTTCATTTCATTTTGTTTGCTTATGAATACATTTTTATTAATTTATTTCATTTCATTTATCATATCTCCTCTCTAATTCACAAGTCCTTCCTGTTTTCTTAAATTAAGTTAACGTTAATATACATTGGACTGGACTCTAGTGGCTTAATAGCCCCTCTTTAATAATAATTAAAGAGGGACTAATAATGACCCATTGTGCGTTTCTTACTTGACACTTGTGCTTATATTTTCAGATTCTGATTCTGATTTTTAGCAAATATAAATCATTCAAAGTTACTCAAAAAAGGGCCCTAACAGATAGTTAAGTATTTATAGGGTTCACTCAACATAATATTTTAAAGTTTGGACAGTGTTTGATTTGTTTTCAGCAAACCTTACACAATTTGTTACAAAGAAGGACATATGTATTTTCCAATATTAATTAATTTTATGATTTGAAGTTTGCTAGACAATATTATGAAATATCAAACTGAGTAACCTCTCAGATTCACTAAGTATCCTTTTTAAATGGCATAAGTACTGAATTTTCACAATGGAGGTTCCTTGAGTATTACGGAGTAGTTATCCCTCTTATTGTCATTTCTGACTTTGGTCTACTCTGTCCCTCTGAGGCCCCTGTAGAAGCTCAACATGATTTATCGCTCACTGGTGTTTTTGAAAAACTTTATTTCAGCCTTTGCCTGAGATAATCAGTTTTAGATGCTGTCTCTTTAAGGCTTCCTGCTCCACACACCCCTTCACTATGATTGGCCATTTTAAGAATGAGACATTTTGATTGGCTAACAGACAGATGCAGGGTTTACTCTAACATATGATTGGGTAGAGTTTGAAAATCTGCACGCGTTTGGTCTGAAGATTCAGAATTGTTACTATATAATCATGTTGAAAATTTTGGAGAGCAGAATACCTCCTCTTTAATCTACTTCAGACAACCATTTACAGTTGCACAAGTGAATTATTTTGGGCTTTACATTTTCTGTGGGTTCTTTCTGTGGATGAGGCTACCCAGAAAACTGTTAACTTCTTGAAGGATATTCAATGAATGTATAAATGATAAAATCTGTTAATACTGATGGGTCGGTCAGTCAGTATGTATGTGCTGATACTCACACAGTGCAAACGTGAGCCACTCGGGCTGATCGTAGTGAACGATGGCCACACACAGCGTGTTCAGGCCGACCAGACACAGAACGGTCCAGTAGAAACTCTGAGATTTGACCAGTCGGCGGATGGTGAAGCGGACCCTCTTCTCTTTCCTCCTGAAGTACGATAAGTTCTCGTTCTTGCTTTTCACGCTGGCCCGGGCGAACGGTGACCCTGGGGGGGCAGTGGGTACAAAAGACACAGAGCAGAGGTAAAGCAGCCAGGTCTGAAACGGAAGACAGGGTGTATTTTGGTGTAATGGGGAACATTTGTGCTATAAAAGTCAGAGGACAAACAGGTTAGAACAGAAACATAACGTAAAGACCTCGTCTATTCTGGAGGTCTTCTTCATTAAGCGTGAACCAAATTAAACCTTCTGTAACTTTAAATTAAGCCCAAATGTCAAGTGGAAGTGGACACAAAGGGGAAGGAGAAAAATGGTTCTATTAGAATTTCATTACGAGCTCAGGAAGACGAGTGGCCTCATCATTTCCGGATCTATTTTAATCCAGACACCTGACTCATTCCACACCACCTGGAGACCCAGAGCAAAACTCGCAGAGGTGCTCCTTCCTGTTTCTGATACCAGCCACACTTGTTAGTTTGTTTATCGGAATATCGGAATATCCCCAGATATGCACACTCGTCTATACCCCTCTTTAAAAATCACACTTTGGACAGGATTTTTATGCATGTATCATTAATTATCAATCTATCATGGACACAGAAGGCCAAATCAAAGTGCTCCTCTGTACATATCATAATCAGCTCTCATCAAAAAGCAGGAGTAATGAGTATTAAATAAAAAATGGTACATTAACTTCACAGGAATAAAACTGAATAATAGATCAGGAATGAATTAAATAATGAATGATTAGAACGTATATGACTGTAGTTCATAGGGTCCATATAAGAAATCTAGAACTTGATAATCAGCAGAAAGTGCAGTCAAAGCTGAAAAACCTTCAAGTAAATTTAAAGAAGTTTTTTTTTCAGTCTCAGATACTTTTTCTGCCTGACATTATAAAAAGGATTTCCTCAGAGGCAGACCTTTGTGTTGAAGACCATATATGACATATAAGTCTACTCAAGTTTTCATAGCTTCTTTGTTTTAATCTCAGAGAGACACAGCGTTCTTATCCATACTTCATTTCCAGCAGTATTGATTGTTGTAACTCATTTTTTACTGGTTCAACAAAACAGCATCTGAGAAAACTGCAACTTGTTCAAAACGCCGCTGCCGGAGTTTCGACTGATCGCATCACTTCTCTTATTAAAATGATTTTGAGGCTTTTACTTATTTACAGAGCTCGACAAAGCCTTGTGCTTTCACACAGTGCAGATCTTATTTTTCCTTTGCTTCAACTAAAACACTGAGGTCCCTTTTAACCCTTTACAGCCAAACGTATCATACATGAGTTTTAAAGATCTCTATCTCGTCAAAATGATGAAAAGTTTCTTGAAAAACCTGCTAAAAATATTCTTAAAAACATATTCTACCACCTTGAGGATGGTCACATCACTACAGTCGGCTGAAGTTTTATTTTGGACATTTTCAAAATATCTGCTTTCATGAAATCATCTACTCACATATTTTCAGGAAAATCAATGCTTGATTTTAAAGAGGTTGCAGCAAGAATAACATTGAAATAGTTATTTTTTAAAAAAGAAAAACGTGTTTTCTGCATGAAATACATATTTGCAAAAAAAATAATAATAATAATAAAATAGTGCACAAAATTGCCCAGTGTGTCAAATGTGATACAAGAAATATATCATGAATGGAATGATAAAGCAATATTTTTTGTGGGTTTTGTCAAAAGGGTTAATTAACATCTCAATTCCAAAAATTTGGAATTTTCTGAATAGTTTTTAATGTTTAATGTCATATCTTTGATTATTCCAGTTTTTTAGAAGTAAGTGGCTGTATATTTTCAAACATTTGTGGTGCAATTATGTTACCTGTTGTGTTTTTTTCTTTTTTTTCATTGTTTTGAATTAATAACATCTTTCTCATAAAGCACTTGTGTCCTACAGTTTGTGTCAAATGGTAAAGGAATGGTGGTTAAAAACTGAGTGTGGCACAGCCCTACCAAAAATATTTTTCACCAGCGCCACTGTTCTATAGCACTTTTATTTGAAGCCAGAGACTAAAAATCGATCCCTAGTGTTTCTCACAGAAAGAGTGTTTTCTTTTTACTTCACTTAGAACGAGGGTCACTCTTCTATAACTCCACTTTTACTCCAGTGTAACAGCCTTTCCTTCCTCTACAGATCAGCAGGGACAACTTATCATGGGGAGGAAAGTCCAGGCTGAATTATTGCATCCATTATTGCATTTTGAACAACAGATGCATCAAGAAAGCAGGAAAATGACGGCTGACCCATCTCAGCCCTCACACCATCTGTTTGCACGTCTGCCATCAGGAAGAAGGTTGTGTTTGTGGATCAGGACTGAGCAGCAGCTTTATTCCCAAAACTATTGGGGCCCTTAACACTCCTTCTCCTCCAGCCTCAGAATGAGAAAAAAATCTGCCTCTGTCGTCTCCTTTTTGTAGGAATTGCATTTTTAAAAATAGTTGATACACTGCTTGGCCACAAAAAAATAAGTTGCCACCAAAAAGGTCACAAAATATTTAATTGGAGCACCTTTTGCTTTCATTGCACTTATTCACTGTGGCATTGTTAAGATAAGCTTAGATAAACAATTCCAGATCATTGCACTGCCCCCACAGGCTCGTACAGTAGGCACTAGGCATGATGGGTGCATCACTTCACCTGCCTCTCTTCTGACCCTGATGCGCCCATCACTCTGGAACAGGGTAAATCTGGACTCATCAGACCACATGACCTTCTTCCATACCACCAGAATTCAGTATTTATTCTCCCCAACAAACTGAAGCCTTTTTTCCAGTTTGCCTTCCTTAAAAGTGGTTTTCTTAAAGCTACACCGCTGTTCGATCCCAGTCTCTTGAGTTTCCTTTGCATTGTGTTTGTGTCTGTGTAAATGCTCCTACTTTCACTATTAAACTAAACTACGGCCCCGTTTACACCAGAACAGTTTTCGGCTGAAACGCATAAGTTCTGTTGCGTTTCAGCCTCCCGTTTACACAGAAACACCGTTTTCACAGACCGAAAACACAAACTTTTGAGAACACATTCCAGAGTGGAAAGTTTTGAAAACATCATTTTCACCGTCTCCATGTAAACACTAAGCCGGGGTTTTCCCTGGAAACGCTGACGCCACAATCAGCTCTGAGCATGCGCAGTAGGCCTCCACTGTACCAGGCATAAACAGAAAAACATCATTTCCTCCTTCAGCTGCTAACTACATTTATTGCACTATTTCTGCAATTAGAGAAGAAGTTTTTAATATAAACTCCAGATGATCACCTCACCTCTTCTTCGGCCTCTATACCGTTGTCGTTTATATGGCTCCTACAGTTATATCGCCACCTTCAGGCCTGACATGCTTACCACAGCGTTTTCAGCCCTAAACGTTTCGGTTTTTTTCTCTTCCGTTTTCCTGCGTTTCAGGGTGAAATGCTGTGAAATATTGTCGTATAAATGGGGCCTACACTAAAGTATGACTCCAGCGTTCTCCTGTTGTTGTTTTTTTCAATTTGAGTTGGATCACAAATCACGATCATTCAGGATTTTTTTTATTTCTTTTACCACATTTCTTCCCCACCATCCTTCCAGTTTTTAATAAAGCGTTGGACAGTTCTTAACCCAGTTTTAGCAGTTTTTGCATCTGTCTCTTTAGATGTTTTCTCTGCTTGATGACGATGATTTGACTCTTCTTAAACAGGATGTGACCACAGAAATGAGAAGTTGCTCAATGCATCAGATGGAAGTTAAAGAACCTGTTTCCCGCTGAAAGATAATCACCCATGCAGTAATTATCTAGTAGGAGGCTTGTACTTTTGTGCATGAGTAGACCATTAAATCTCAGAGGATATCTCAATATGGATATCTTTTAAACTTATTATTATACTTTATAATTCAGAGTGGCTGTTTCTTGTATTTTCATTTCTTGTTTCTTCTGTTTTTTTTTTTTTACTTTATGTGTGATCTGAAACTGATTCTGACACTGATCAGCTTTATATGTTTTAGTACTGATGCTCAGTCAAAGCTGATTCTTGCTTCATTTCATTGTTTGTGTCATGGATCTTTGGAGATGAGTGACCACGTTTGGTGTCATGTCTCAGGTTTGTGTCCTCACCAACAGACGAGATGTCAGTGAAGTGGTCCTCTCCTTCCTCTGCATTGATGAGGTCGTTCTTACTCTTCTTGGTCCTTTTCAGCACTGTGAATACAAGACGCAGAAAAAGAAAATCAGATTTAAAAAAAGTTATTGAGCTCATGTCTTTTTTTGAACGCTCATTTTACCTTTTCTTTGACAAACTAAGGACCTTACAACAACTTCTGCCTCAACAAGACTGTCAAACATTTCCAGGCTTCAGTTCACTTCATGTTTTGTTGACTCTCTTATTGTTTAGTGAGTCTTTATAAATCCATTGTTGAGTATGATAAGACTGTTTACCACATTGTTATAACAAAACAAGTGTATCATGAATAATATCTACAGTGATATCCACTCATTTAAACACCAAAACTGAACTATGATTAGTCTTTTTATTCATTCTCAGAGGGGAGGAAAAACAGCCTTTGAAAAAACCTCCATTGATGCAGATGTTATTGCAATATTCAAAGCTTAAAGTCTGATTTAATAAACAAATCTGATACTCGTTAGTGACTAATCAGTTGCTGGAGAAGTCTCAAAGGCTAATGTTGTTATTTCTCAGGCATTTGTACACCCTCCTTTCTTATTTAAGTGAGTTCATAAATCTGTTGAAGCTGCAGTCTTTGTCATGTGACACTGCCTCAAGACTGATTTCACCTTCTGTCACCAGAGAGAAACAGGGAGAGAAGTTTTGAGTATTCTGAAGATTTTTGTCTAAGGAGCTTTGTGTCTCTTAGAGTTACGGCATTTCAGTGCATTAGAGGAAGACTCATCAGGCCTTTAATGCTCTGACTGATGAATTTCTGTTTTATGTTCAGGAATAGTTTGAACCAGTGGAATGCACAGACATTTTAAGGGGCAGGGGCAAAAGAAAAAATATAGTGCACATTTTGGTTCTTGAGAGGGCACTTTAGCATGTGTTTTGTCTGCAAGGAGGTCAGTTAATTATGTTTTAACCAGCTAAAAGGGGTAGATGAGTGTTGTTTGCAATTTTGGGCACTTTGGCATTTGTTTTGGCTCTCAAGAAAGGGTTTTAGCACTGGTTTGGCTCAAAGGATAGCACTTCAATGCTCATTTTGTCTCCTGTAGGACACGTTTTTCAAAAATTGGGCCATGAGTTATTTTTTGGGCTTTTCATGCTTTTAATCAGACAGAGAAGGACAGTGGAAAGGAGTAGGAAAGGGGGAGAGAGTAGGGAGTGACATGTGGGGAACAGGCCGCAGGCCGGAATCGAACAAGCAAGCCCAAGTTTCAAATAAAAGCAATTTTACTTCATTTGTACACAAATCCAGATCCCTGAGAACAAGACAAAAAGGCTCTTAACATTGTGGTGAAATGATGATGATGCAAATATTGGAAAAAAAAACAAAAATCATCATTTGTCATTTACAAAGTATCATCTCTGAAGAATTTAATCCACTTGAAATGAGTTTGACATCTATAGAGGGGACTAGAACAATAGGAAAACTACAAAGTTTCTGTACAAAAGTCTGAGGGCATGGCAGTGGTTAGCTCCTAAAATTCAGTGACTTAGCTTTAATGAGAATTGGAATGTATGGCAAGAACAAAGAGTCTTTGAATCTCAATGAACCTTTCTAGTTATACATGAATTCTGAGTCAGATAAACATTCCACAACTCCAAGTTTATCAATGCTATGTTTTCAGTTTCGTATAACTCAGACTGTTACTGATTTGTTAAAGAGAAATCAAGAACAATTAATGGACAGTGAAAGTCAGACCTGTCCCTGGTTTTGAGCTGACTCATATTATCATGTTGCACAAAGGTGTAAAATTCAGCTCATGTATCAGGTGTAAAGTCTGTGAAAATAACATCCTGAAGTGAACTCTCTGCCTGCTCTTTGTTAGCAGCTCACTTATTCTGTAGAGAGCCGATAAAAAAATCAAAGAGTCTGAAAACTAGACAGAGGAGAGGATCTCTGAAAATGCGTGAAGGACCTTGGTACTCCCATGATGCCTCTGAACTCCGGTGAGCCTCCTACTCTGTTCTTCACTCTAATCTCATTAGCCTCCAACCCTGCACCCATAATCACCGTGACTGTTACCCTGGGTGAGGCAGCCGAGGAGAGGCAGTGCAGCTGTGATAAGAGGAGGATGTGTGTGAGAGTGCACACACACACACACACACACACACACACACACACACTCACATAGAGACAAACGCACACTGAGAGTGAGACGCTGGTTAAAATGATCTCCAGCAGCTACAAACACCAGCATAACATGATGATTTATGACGTAGGAAAACAAATGGACCTTAACAGAGCATTTATCAGTCACATTATTGATGTGGGGAAATTATACACCCTGAGTGAGCCCTGAATCATACATCAAAGCTTTTACAGATATATGCTCCGTCTGCAGCTTGGTTTGACGCTGGTGCGTTAAGAGCAGCTGGTAAACAACAGATCATTCTGCCTCCAACACAGCGCTGTGTTTGAGACGACGAACAGGTCTTAGTGTGAGAATCTGAAACATACGAGAAGCTAAATCTTCTCATCCTTACTCTGAGATGTATTAACAGTCAAAAAAGAAACTCCTGGTCATGTGACCTTTTGACCTCAAATTAGTGCAGAGTGATAGTTGATAGTACCATGTTGGCTGGTTAACATACGCCTCTTTATTTTATAGTCTTTTTTATGTGTTTTTAATTAATTCAAGACTGCAAAAACTAGCATTTTAGCTCAACAGCTACAAGGTCATGTGTCCGAACTGGTCCAAAACAGTGCAGGATAGTAGTACTACACTACCTGGTTAATATTCCTCTTTCTTTTACATTTCAACACTCCACATATTCTTGTGCCCCAACCCCCAGGCCTTGTCTGGCATTATGTTTCTTTCTCCCTCCTCTCCCCCTGTACAGTCCCTAATTCCATCTAATGAAACAGGGCGCTGAAGGGAAGTGAACTACCAGTTCTCCCGCCACTATCCTCCCCATGTATACGTCTCTGTCTTTTGTTATGTGTCTCGGACGGGACGTAACTGAAAGTCATAATATTTTGTACTGAAACGTGTAATGGTGACTAGAAATGAATCTTGATCTTTATCTATTTTTTTATTATAAATATTTGCATTTTAGCACAAAAGCTTCCAGGTCATGTGACCTATTGACCTAAAATCAGTGCAGAATGATAGTTGATAGCACAATGCTCATACACCTCTTGATTTTACATTTCAACTCTCCACCTTTTTCTATGTTGTTTTGTTGTTGTTGTTGTTGTTGTTGTTGTTGTTGTTGTTGTTGTTTTTACCGTGAATATTAGCATTTTGGGAAGTGGCTGACTTGAGTGCTGTAGCCAAACCTTCAACCTACTCTGCCCCAGATATCTTAGCTTTGCAGCTCAGGTTAAAGTTGTCAAAGAAAACTGATTCAGAATTATATACATTCAACTCGTTCTACATATCATAATGTACCAAAAATGACCAAGAAAACATAGCACTAGCTTGATGCTAATGTATATGGGAAATTGCATTGATATGCTAGCAGTTAGCGCATATCAATATAACTTGGTTTTAAAACAGAATTTTACTTTCATAACAGAATTATATCACAATTACTCTCTGTAAACAATACCGAAAGCTCTAAGTGTCAAAATACTAATAGGCGTATGTTTTCCAAACAGGATGATAAAAGAAAAGCTACTTCAGCATGACGATGGCAAACTCAAGGTTAAAAAACAACTTAAAGCACTGCTATACCCACTTTGAAACACGAGGTGGCCTACTTCAGCTAACAGCATGTAACCCAACAATTCATCAAAGTCGCCTGAGATGCAATTTTTACTTATTTTTATTGGTTTACATCCAGAAATATCTAAATCTAGTGACCAATTTAATATTTATCTAATTATAAACTAAACTAAATACTGCTGACATAGAAAACCTGTAAAGCTAATTTTTGCAAACAGAAAATTCACAGGAGGAATTATTGAGAGAATCAATGAGGAACTGGGTGGGTAAACAGAATTGATGAGGGCATTGGTATCAATAAAATCTTAACAAGACCCATCCCTCATCTGAAACACCTGCTTTCAGCTGCTTCCTCTTTCAGGCTTCCTGCTCCACCACCCTCTTCCCTTGGATGGAGTTCTCATACTTTAAACATGAATATATGAAGTTATGGTGGCTGGCCTCAAACACCAAGGTCTGACCACTCTGCCTTTGACAGGCCTCCAGAGGGCTGCTACGAGTGTCATATAAAATACCACTGAGAGAAAAAAAGGTTGGTTTTTTTTAGCTGTAAATCATGTGGAGCTGCTACAGGGGCACCGGAGGGACAGAATAAAGACTGAAAGAAAGCACAATGCCCCATCTTTAAGTCTATAGTAATGTGTGTGAATGCTAAATTAGTAAGGTTACACTGCTGTCAAAAGTTTTAGTCATGTTGGCTGTGGAAGAAGTTTCTCTAAAATGATGTAACACTTGTTTTTGTTTCTTTCTTGAGGAAGTTGAGACATTTTGTATACTGTCTCCCCCACTTCGAGTTATACTTCTTTTGGTGAAATCTGCCTTTAAATCACTCTGAAGTTTATTTTTCTATCTGGAGAAGACAGTCCTCACCAGAGTTGTGTTGTTTCCTTTTGTACCACGGTCCATCCAGAGACACCCCCCCTGCGTTCTTGTCTTCCTCTGCCAGCATCACCTCCTCTGCAACACAAACACACATGAGTTTGAAGCAGCCAGAATAACTTGTGTCAAAACCAACTGCATTTTTTATGTGTGTGTGTGTGTGTGTGAGCAAAAAGAGAGGGTGAGTGTGTGTATGAGAAAGAGAGAGAGAGAGGGTGTCTGACCTGCTTTGCAGATCCACTCCAGGTATCCTGTAAGCTCTCTTTCTATCTGCTGTTGTCTGCGGAGCTTCAGGAACTCCTGCCTCTTCTCCACCCGCTCTCTCTCCTTGGCAAATTCCCTGAAGACACAGACACAGCCACACACAGACACACACATAGATGTTTATTAGATGTGACAGACCCCCACACAGACCCTGGAGTGCCCCCTCGCTGACAGGCGTAGCACAGGTCGGCCTCCAGCAGGTGGGAGTGAGTCAGTGTCCTGTCACATTGTGGATCATCTGACCCGTCTGCAGCAGGTGGACATCACCGGGTTCAAACAACAAGCTGGAGTCTACAAGTAACAACATGAGGACGTTTGGCCCTGGGGACACGACAAGTGTCAGAAATAACATTGCTTCTGTCAGTTGTTCCGAACATGTTTCTACCATATTAACACAAGCATAAAGTCTTATTATATAGGGTAACCATATTCTACAAAACCCTACGTACCTCCTACCTGCCTGTTGGAGATCCTGCAAAAATACCCAAACATCCTCAAAGATGACAAAGCAGCTGCATGACCCAGACATTTATTTAAAACACTCCTTTTCTGTTTGAAGGGAACATTTCTATAATATAAACCTAAAAAGTACAGTATAGCTAGTATAGATTGATAGTATAGTAAAGTATAGCATAGTGTGGTTTAGTATAGTAAAGTACAGTATAGTATAGTATAGTGTAGTATAGTGCAGTGCAATATATTATAGTGTGGTGTAGTACAGCGTAGTATAGTAAAGTACAGTGCAGTATAGTGTAGTGCGGTATAGTACAGTATACTATAGTGTAGCATAGTACAGGACAGTATAGTGTAGTGTAGTAAAGTATAGTACAGTGTAGTAGTATAGAAGCCTATTTCTACTAATTGAAAATATAAAATACTAAGAAAAAGTAACTGAATTTGTTGAGATTTTTCTTTTTTTCACAAATAAAGTAAAATTTTGAGGTTAAAAAGGCAAAATTTTCAACTTTTCTCATATTTTTGACTATTTGAAAATTTTGACCCTTTATCTCAGAATTTTGACCTTTAAATCTCAAAATTTTGGCTTTATTAACTCACAATATCTTTTTTTTTGGCTCAAATTCTGACTTTTCATCTCAGCTTTGACTTTTTAGCACAAAAATCGACTTTTTTGCTCAAATTGTTTTACTTGTCATCTCAGACTTGACTTTAATTTCTCATCACTTTGACTTTTTTTGACTTTTCAGCTTGTAATTTTGATTTTTTTTATCTCAAAATTTTGACTTTTATCCCAAAACTTAACTTACAATAGGCAAAAAAATTTCTCAACACCGGTCACGCCAACGACAAAAAGAGTGCTTCCACCGTTTACATCGTGTTTTCTGAGAAATTTCTCAAATTGTCAGAGTGTCATGTTTTCCTGCTCAACATCTTGACAGGTTGGTGCAGCAGAATAATATCAGCAGCCCAGTGAAGCTTTGCTTTATTATAAATATTGATGGTCTGTGGAATAAACTAAGAAAAACTTTTTTTTTTTCAATTTTCGGGGAATTTTAAAAAATCTATCCTGGACGTAATTTTACCACCAAAAAGTAGGACATATCCAGGCGAATAGGGCGTTTGGTCAAATATTATTCAATGCTTACATGTCAAATACTCTCAAAAACTTCAAGTTTAACTGCACGTGAATCCAAACACGTGTCTGTTTGTTTTTTTGTTTTTTGCTGCTTCTGCTTTTTCCTTCGATGGAACAATGGAGCTGACGGTTGTGCGTCAAACAGCAGGTGACTATGTGGGGATGTTGTAGGGGACGTCCTTCAAGACTGAGGCCCCGCTCTGTGTGCTAATGACTGGGTTTTTCAACAGGACAACACTGCAGTTCAAAATGGCTGCCTGACAAGGACTTCTTGTTTGCACACTGCAAAAACTGAAATCTAAGCAAGTCATTATGTCTTATTTTGAGTAAAATTTGTCTTACTATTCTTGATTTGAGCCACATTTACTAGACAAGGTCATAAAAATGTCTTATTTTAAGATTTTTAAAGACAAAAATGAGGCATCAATTGCTTGTAACAAGTCAAAAAAAAATCTGCCAATGGGATAAAATTAAAGATTCTTGTTTTAAGACATCTTTCTAATTTTAAGAAACTTCCCGGGCAAATTCCTCTTATCCCATTGGCAGATTTTTTTGACTTGTTACAAGCAATTTACACCTCATTTTTGTCTTAAAAAAACTTGAAATAAGACATTTTTATGACCTGGTCTGGTGAATGTGGCTCAAATTAAGAACAATAAGACAATTTTTACTACAAATAAGACATAATGACTTGCTTAGATTTCTGTTTTTGCAGTGCAGTGAACTGCTTAATCACTCACTTTGTTTTTGTGTCACTTCTATTTCTTCTTTACTTAATGCATCTTTTACCTTCTGTGTTCTTACATCATAAAAACACATCTGTTACCTGTTGTCTGAAAGAAACCAATCTGATTCGGAGTCGTCCTGTCTGTGAGTCTGTGAGTCTGAGGTGACTCAGCAACTACGAGCGGCTGACACGGGACAGAAGAGACATGCCAGGATGATTCTGACTGACAAACTGCACCACTCCTACTTTTTATGAAGACAGAAACACTCATGAGGCAAAATGAGAGACTGCTTGGGTCCTGTATTCATTACACACCTATTTGTGTTAATATGGTTTATTATTGCTGTTATGAATTAGCAAAAGCTTGTAAAGTCGTCTTTATTACCACTGTTTTGCTTCAGGTTATGTCATGCAAATGAGGCGCTGAGATAAGGAGAGAAGATGTGTGAGAGATGAGAGAGGGAGGAGGTGGAATAAGAAAAACAAGGAAAATAGAAGTGGAGAGAGAGAGAGAGAGAGCAAGAGAGAGAATAAATGCAAAGAGGGAATAGAAGAAGACTGTTGAAATAACCGAGCGAGGGATCTCCAGTCCGCCCCCACCGCGCTGTGATTGGTGTGTCTCCCACACAGCAGAGGGGGAAGCTCTGCTCTGCATTGCAGTGGCTGTCTGCCTGTTTTCCTGTGTGTGTGTGTGTGTGTGTGTGTGCCTGTCTGTGTGTGTGTTTTAGTGTATCTTAATCGAATTCAGCGCCTTAACATTTCTCTCTCTCTCTCTCTCTGAGATGTTTGTGTATGTGTGTGTGTGTCGCGTGTTGGCTCCGAGTGTGCTGTGAGCGTAAACATGGAGACACGGTGACAGAGAGGCTTTTCAAGTGTTGTAGCATCTTTCACACACTCTCTCACACACAATCGTACTCCAGCATATGCCAGCATGAGCACAAACATAAACATTGCACAGAGCTACAGTAACCAAGGTAATTACATCACAGCGACACAGAACACACAGCTCTCTCTCTCTCTCTTTCTCGGTGCATGGAAACCTCTACAATAAGCTGCTTTTGTGCAATTCTGTTTGCAGATACAGTTCATTTTGAAACAACAGCCTCCGAGGTGCTCGGCATACACACACTACAACATGTTTTCAATCCAAACTGATGGAATCCAGCTCCCTGATCAACACTTCTGCTTTAAAAACACTCTGTGGGTCCTTTAGTTTCAACATGAAGGGCCTCAGGTCAGAGTGGTAATTATGCACAGTGTAATGAGGCTGTGAAACAAGCAATAATAAAGAGGTGACTTCAGATTAGTCTTTCCAGATTTTAACAAATATCACATACTCAAAGTTCTATAATTTTTTCAAAAGTAGCAAAAAAGCAAACACAGTAAATACAGACAACACCCTGGAAAGTGTCCCATCCAGATCATGCTGTGAAGTGTGTCTCTCTGACTCATAAATTAAGGAAACAATCAAAATCAATCGTTTTATTTGCAAATAAAAGCATGAGTCAAGTATGGAAACACAAAGTACAATTTGAATGTTGAGTCTAACCTTGTCTGTTGTTATGTAGTTATTTAATTTATGTCAGATCAACTGTTAAATTCGACACAATGGGAAAAATTGACATTGCTATATTTCTATTTTCTGCCATATATTGTGATATATATTCGGAAATTATTTTAAAAGTTTCCTGTGTCACTCTGTTCAGCAGAATTCTCCTTAACTCTCTGAAATGATCACAACACTTTCAACAAGCTGCCTCCGATTCCCTCTTTCTCCATGAATGAATTGCAAAAACATTTTAATCACATTAATTTATTTTTATCTGATAATGATCTAAAGTACTTTGTTCCCTGCAAGTGATTCTTCCTGTAATAATTTTAGAGGAATATGTTTTAAATCTGTTGACATGCTGCGCCCCTCCAGCATGCAATACAGAACCAGAGAGTTTGTCCTCCTCCTGCGTTTTGCCTTTTTTGTAAACTCGAATAACTTTTTAGAGATGTGAATCATGACAGTAATGTTTAGGGACATTTCTAGAACAAACACAATACATTTAGTGAAGATAGCCTGACTCGGAAAGAGAAAAAGGCAATTTCTGCAGGAAGTAAGGAAAAGTTTCAGCAACCAAAGTTTGGACATACAACTACGACTGTTTCAAGTTTTACAGCAACTAATAAAATCACAGTGCATGTGAGGGAGGACGTGAAATAAACATAAAAAATAGCATCAGAAGATCAAAATTTAGATCTTAAAAACAAATAGAGCCCGTTAGGACTGAAGACAAAGCAGAACACACAGATCTGGAAGTCACTGCCTTTAACCCTGAAAGTGTTAAATAAAGCACCTTATGTGATATTAACTACGAACAAACTGTCAGATTGTTCAAATCCCTACTATGCTCCACTCACTTGCACCACTCTCGCTCTCTCTCAGTTGTTTGACCACTCACGCTGCACTTCACTCTGCCCGACCCTGATAACAGCAGGTGGGACGACAGAGCACTGAACTGTATAAGTTGTTTTTGTAATGTGGTTAAATATATAAATTGATACTCATTCAGATCTATTGGTGATGCAATTAGAAGTAGATGGGATACAGAAACTTCATTGAAAGGCAGAATACATTGCGATATCTTATTTGCCTTGCATTACGTATATTGTGCAGGGGCATATCGCAATGAGGATATGAAACAATATATTATGCAGCCCTAACTACATCCCACTCTACCAGAGACTGTGTGTGAATCCAGCATGACAAGTCACGAGTTGATAATGATAACTGTTAGCAGGAATTCGTTAAGCATGTATAAGATTTATTTTCAAGCCACTTTTAATGAGTTCTTAAAAGGTAAGGTCTGCAGGAATTTTTGTTACTGTTCGTAAACATAACATCAAAACTGCCTCCTTCGTGTCTAAGAGCCAACTACAGCGCACACCCACGGCCTCCAACCGTGGCTACACACTCATCAGCCCAGTGAGCACCTGCAGCATCACATTTCTACATCGGTAGAAAGAGCCGTACACCTGCAGGTGTCAGCGAGACTCAGTGTAGGTTATTACAGCTTTTAACCAGCAGTATTGCAGTTTGAAATCAACATGCTTGCAGTGTTGTGGAAGGGAGTGGTGTACACAGGGGGACGGGGGGGGGGCACATCATCTCATCACACTGATAGTCCAATTGTGGAAAAACATGGGCTTAAGTGTCCGCTTGGGAGACAAAAAAACACGCAAAAGTGCCCTCATGGCTCATCACAATATGATAGGCTGCTCTCTTAGGAACCAGAACACATGCAAAATTGCCCTCTTGGAAACCCAAACGCACATCAAAGTGCCCTCTTGGGTGCCAAAATACATGCTTCAGTGCCCTACTGGTTAGCAAAACACACTTAACTACACTCTTGACTTGTTCACGCATGATAAACAACACTCTGCACACGTCACCGCCTGGTGGTGAAAAAGCATTACTTTCTTCCATGACAACGCCCTATTATGAACCATGATATGACACCATCTGTATCTGAAACCAAGTAAAGCCAATAAACCCAAAAACCAATAAAAGCTTCTTCTCCATCAGGTTTCCATGAGACATAATGTGAGAAACATTGTCATCTATGGTAAGAGGATGAATCAGATGATCAGAAGATGAGTGAGAGGTGGCTTCAGAGCAGACGGTCAGGAGTTCAGCTTTGATCACATCTCATCCCCGCCCGCCCACACTGAGGGGATAAAAGCTGAACGAAAGGCCCGTCCCCCCTGGGGATCTGCAGCCTCTCAACTCCGCATGTATCTGCTCTCCTGCCGGCTCTGAAGCTCAGATCGTGGCCTTTAGACAATGACATGCCCCCTGCACGGCCGTGCTAGACAGCAACAGTGACCCACCACCTCCACAGTAACAGTAAAACCATCTGACAGCCTGTGTGCCCCGAGCAGGAAATGGAGGGGACAAGATAACAGCAGAGGAGTCGGCTTAAAACCACCTGCTTTCAGAATCTGTCTCAGCTCAAACTGGAAGAATTCTCCTCATGTTACAGGTTCTATCAGCAAAGCTATCAAATTTCTCTTTACAGACTGTCTTTGGTAGAAACCACTCATTCATTTTTCAGAAGCTATTTTTTTTTTTTAAATGTAGTTTTGACACCTTTCACATCCATTTGAGCCACCAGCACAGAGGATCTAAGAACCACATCTACTGGGTGAACTATGTCTTGATGTATCGGTGTTAAGAATATCCATAAACAAAGTCAAGATCCTCTGGAAAGCTCAAAAAATATGTTGAATTTCAATAGTTATGACTTACAGTGATTTATCTTCCTTTATATCTAAATTTATCCCCTCTGGAGGAATAAACTCAAGGTGCACGCTGAAATCTGTACAAAACCACTTTTTCTAAAAGACCTTCTGATGGGTGAAAAGTTGGAAACACAGACTCTAATTGGTTGACAGACTCAACACAAAGCATGTGGTTAATTCATTGATGATAATGCTTGTTTGGGAGCCTCATCCCTTGGAGTGGGACTCTGTTTATACAGCAGCTGAGTCAAGGTGTTGATTTACGTACAGTAATGATCTGAATATAAGACACGCCCCTTTTTCTTAGACATCTTTTGGAGGAAAAAAGGCAATTTAATGACATAATCTTGTTTTAGGAGATAGGCTGTTAGCAGGGTGCCAAATTATAATGAAGCTCATACCACAGTGGAGAAGAATAAGACACTTTTCTTTTTTTTTTTTTTTTTAAATAAAAGTGCACTATCAAGTGCGCCCAACGTTACAGTGGATGGAGAAAATGAATCAGTGGGTTACCTCTTTCATACATAAGGTTTTCGGCTTGTTTTTTTATTATCAATTATTTCTTTCTATTGAAAAAAATAGTTTACTCTTTTTAAATCATAATGACAACAGAAACTTCAAAAATGACCCTGTTAAGAAGTTTACACAACTCTGGTGGTTTTTTCCTGATAAATGCACAAAAGTGAACACAAATGTGTTTGAATGTCTGCTAAAGGTAACCATCCTCACCTGTGATCTATTTGCTTGTAATCAGTGTTTGTGTATAAAAAAAAATGAACAGGGTCATTTTTGAAGTTTCTGTTGTCGTCATGATTTAGAAAGAGTAAACACAGTTGTTTGTTAATAAATGTCTTGACCCAACCTCTAATCATGGGTGACAGAAAGGTTTTTGTGTTACCATTCATATTTTAAATCAGAAAATTCTGCAGGAGGGGGTGTAAACTTTCAGGCACAACTGCATGTTGAAAGGCAGTCAGCAGATTTCGCAGATTCATCATCACAAACACAGCACCTTAGTCCGCCGTTGTTGCTGCTGTTGTTGTTGCTGCTGTTTGGTTCATGACAATGCCACAATGAAAGTGTAATGCACAAAGCAGAGCATGACACAAGCATTTCAACTGAACTTGTTGTGGATTTTTTTGACTAAAGTAAGCAATTTAACCTACTGAAGGGTAAATTCTCAGATATCCTTACATATAGATGCCAGCACAGCGCAAACAGTCTTCCGACAGAGGTCCTCTTCTGTTCCGGTATTTGTTTTTTACAACAAGAGGACACAGGTCCGATAAGTTTCGTGTGTCGTCGACTCGACTGGGTGTCTATTCTGGCCATTGACGATTTAAATGTTCTCTGTAATAGTTAAACTTGAACACATTCTGACAATCCTAACAGGTCCTGAGTAATTCCCTCAATTCCAGGTTTACACTGTCAATTTGCTGATGTTCATTTGACTTCATGGACCCAAACTTGTAAGATGCAATACCAGATATTATCTGTACCCCTCCTCATTGATCAGGTGGTATCCTGTCCCCCCTACAAGGCCCTGCTGTTCTAAATAAACAGCCAATCACCACTGGAGAAGGGACTTCCACAGGGTTCTTAAGGGAGAGGGGCTCTTTCTACAGGGGGGGGGGGTTTCTACACAGGTGTTTGGGGATGGAGGTTTTTAGACTAAGAGTTTTGTTGGAAGGTTTAGGGAAGGTTTTAGGAAATGCAAGAGGTTTCTTTTCAGTCGTTGTTTATGTTGTTTAGTGTTATCAGTTGGTACAGAATGTTTAACGTGCTGCAAATCTTTCAACCCAGAAGCTTTGTTAAAGATGGCTAGACTTGAATAAACTTTTTCCTGGATTCAAGCTGGATGGACTCTCCTGCTGATTTGGACTCCTCTTTTTATCATTTTTTCATGGGTAAATGTCTTAGAATTAGGGGACCTAGGATGAGTACTTATGCAGTAGAAATGGGGGTCCTCCCCCACCTTATATTAAAGTAACAGAATTAACAAGTAACAAGCGAGCCCGAAAATTAGATTCAACAAACTCTCGAGCAACGGTGGCCGAAGCATTTCAGAAAAAATCCACTCTGGAGGCTGTTTCCAAGTTCCCCATTCAGATCAGCTAAAACACCATTGACCGTGTGATCCGGAGGCTGTAATGCAACAATACCTTCACATTTGATCCTAAAATCATTGTCATATAAAACGCCCCTTAACAAGCTCATAGTTCTGTATAATCTACCAGTATGTAGCCTGCTTGTTGTACCTTCAGTCTCTAAAAGTAGTATGGGAGGTAGAGCCTTCAGTTATTACACTCCTCTTCTCTAAATCAACTACCAGCCAGTACGGAAGTTTTTACAGCTGTCAGAAAATGACAGTAGACACTCAAGAAACTATATTTCATTTCCCAGCTTCAGAAATTGAGGTTTTGTAATTAATAGTCAAGAAAAAAGAATTATCAGACAAAAGCTCCCAAGAGGTTTGAAGTAGACCACTTCTTCGGTGTTATAGAAAAGAAAAAATACTTACTTTATGCCTACCATCTTTACGCCTCCATTAACTCTTAACAGATTTTATATTTCATAATAAATGTACAGAATGAGAGCAAAATCTGTACCTGTCTGCGTTTATTAAGCCTTATCAAAGCTTCCACATTTTCAGCCTGTGATAAGAAAATGAATTTAAAAGCTGACATGGATAAGTGAAGTAAAACTTTGATGAAAATGAATGTGAAACAAACACATTAATGACTCTGCTGAGCTGACACTGCACTTTCCTCGGTGCAGTCATCAAACCCGTCTCCCTGTGGCCCCACGTTAATTACTGTCAGAATTAAGTAAAGCAGAAAAAGTTGAAACTCATCATTCTACAGCAAAATAAAGTTGCCGCAGAAATTACTTCAAGTCTTCGAGGGACGGTTTCTCTTTCACCTTGACTCGCCTCGAACAGAGACGGAGAGAAGAGGGAGAAGAAAGAGATTTTACGGCGCTGGAGCGGAACGCTGCAGCAGCGAGGGCAGAGCAGCCAGCTGGAACAGAGAGTACAGAAGTTTCTGTCTCAAGTTGATCATCTTAGCATTAAATAACAAGAGAGAAGAAATAAATACACCTCTGAGTTCACCTGGGAAAGAATGAGAAGGTAATATAAAGTGAGAAACAGTGCTCATATACCCTTACTGTAGATTTATATTGATCCAAACATATGGATCTTTTTTACAGTTCATAAAGGTCTGAAAAAGACCTTTTGGAAAAATAAAACTGGAGGCAGGGTAGTACTGGGGCCACATACTCATCAGGAAGTGCTGCCTTAATACTTGAGCATCCTGGTCACTTTGTGGGTCTGAAGGAAACGTAAAGTCCTTCATTCATCACTCTTTACACAACAGCTAAGTTCAATTTGACTTTACATTCTGCCAAAAGTCTTGAAAAATGATAAACAGTTTCAAAAAGATCTGCTATCTGTCCATTTGCCTCAAAAACAAATGCACGTTCAGGCAAGAGTCACCCACTTACAACAGTGACTACAAGTGCTCATGGGAAACCGAGCCTACATCCTGGAAACACACGACTGATTCAGGCCACAGGTGTCACCTCAATTAACCACCAATCTGATTGTCCTCAAAGAGCCTTTTAAAAAAAGGTAGGGTCTACTTCTTGGTTTAATTAACTGCGAAATGCTACCTTTATCCATGTACATTACAAAAAAAATGCTAAATAATAAAAAAGGTTGTGGTTATCGTAAGCCAATGGTGGCAAGACAGTTTTCTAATTATGTCATCATCTTGTGCATTCAAAATCTGTTTACATAAATCAGTGCAGTTCAATGAGAGTATGATGTATAAAAGAGAGTGTGCCTCATTCACAAAAAAAAATGCATAGAAATGATCTTACTCCCTGCACAAAATAAGAAAATACGCAAAATGTACCAGGTATCCAAAATATAAAGATCGTTAAAACAGCTGCTGGATATTTTTACAAACAAACAAATAAACAAGTAAAACAGCTAAAGAAGCTTTACTTGGTTAGGCATTGCTTTAATTATGCACATTTGAATAAAACTAAGGAAGAGTTAACAGTTAGACTGTTTCATTCAGCACTTTAGTTTATCTAATAAAACAAAAACTAAACTAAATTCTTGATAGTTGTTTGTTTTATTGTGCTTTTTTTTTTCAAATCTGTTCCAAACTAATTGCAAACTCAGAGTTGTTCATGTTTTATTTTGGACTTTATAGCAGATTGACTGTGCTGCCTTTTTTAGAAATAAAACGAATTGTTGAAAATGATCTGTCATGGTGTTCATTAAAACTCTATTTACCAAAAGTACTAGTGGTATCAGTACTTGGTATCAGAGAGAATTCAAAACAATGTACTAGGGCTGTGCAGTATAAACGGTATAACTGATACAAACTTGGCCACGGTAGAGATTTGTGCTCTGCCGCCATACGGTTGATTATGTCATCGCACCTGCTTATGTGTGAAAATGGCCACAAGCACAAGAACGACAGAGGAGGAGGAGCTGGTCAAAAACAAAACGGTGCTACACATCCATGATATGGATGTGGTTTGGGTTTAAGAAGTCCAGTGTTGAGCACAAAAATTATCTGCAAGTTGTAGGTAGTACCTGTGACTGCCAACAAAGGAAACACCAGTAATTTATTTTACCATGTGAGATCAAAATATGTGTGGTGATTGCTCTAAGACTACAAGGGAAGCTCAGCTTCCCCTAAAATGTAAAAAAAAAAAAGAAAAAGTGGTGAAATATGTACCTCTGTTTGTACATTATATTGACTAAATATGCTCTAGAGCGTTTGTGCCTTTTGTTCAGAATCAGCTATTTATGACAGGAAACCGACACTACTTTCCCTTTCCTTGCAGCCCCACAGTGTTTTACACAGACAGACGCTAAGCTTCTCTGGGGCTCAAAAGAGAAGCATAGAGTGGGTTGTTCCACTGCGCAGAACTGGACGGTCATTGGATAAATGCTGGGCTTTGTCCCGCCCACGCTCAGCTTCTCTGGGGTTCTATGGGGATGATTGGATGATCTATCTTAGGCGGAATCTCTTTTTGATTGACAGTGAAATAAGCAAATAAGCAATCTTAAAGTATAAACATCCACCAGAGCGTTTCTCTCCACAGGGGAGGAGCACAACGCCACAGTGCCCCCAACTGACACCATGTATAGATAATCAAAATGAGCTGACAAGCTCTTTAAAAAGCATTCACTCTCCATTATGGTTTGATTTCACTGTTCTTATGAAAACATGAACATTGATCAACATTGAAAATAGGTATAAACATCATAAAATGTGACGATATATTTTCTGGACGTCCCAAATACTCAAAAAAATTGTATTGTATCTTTGCTGTTTTGTTTTTTGAATCAATTTAGCTTTGCTGCAAGACTACAAAACCCATTCAGAAACACTTCCATTGTAAGTTTTACACTGCAACATTTATACCGCAATATATACTGCTACCGTGAAGGGTTTCAATTAATACCGTGATATGACTTTTGGGTCATACCACCCAGCCGTACGATGTACTCACACTGGTATCAGTCTGAAAAAAGTAGTACTGAACATCCCTAGTTTTAAGGTTTTATTGCAGGAAGCTGGTCCACAGCTGCTCTGTAATTTACTGAAACCTCATGTTTCTGCCCATAAGTTGGTGAAAAGTGAGTGGGTTGTTTCTTTTTTTTTGTAACCCCTCTAACAAACTGCATCAAAAATGTTCCCTATATGAATATTATAATGACATACAGCAGATCAGCAACATTACATTTGCCCAAATTCATCAATGAAAGTGAGCCAAGTGGAGGAAAAGTCCGCCCCCCCCCCCCCATGTTACAGAGCTTTAATTTCTACCTGGGATTTATCTGAGTCAGTGAGGATCTAATCTCAGCATGAATATTAATATTTAGAGGGATTATTCACTTATCAGTTGTAATACGGCCTCTCAGCTTACACTTTTTATCTTGCTGACAGAGGATATTACTGCTGGGTGCTGAGGAGGAGGATTGATGCAGCTTTAACACTTCTGTTGTTCTGCTCTCACTTTCTCTCTGCTCCTTTTATAGTGAGAGTAAAACAGAGTTATCATTTGGGTGAAGGATTAGAGAGAAACTGGACTGAGCCTGGATGTCAGAGACCATGACACAGACTCTGCTTTAGATTCAAGTGTGCTCCACAGATAATACAGGGGAATATAGGGGAGAATACAAAGGGCAATGGCAGCTTTTGTAGGAGATGATCAGAGAGCACACTCACCCTGACAGGACACCCAGGACCAGGTTGAGCATGAAGAAGGACCCGATGATGATGAGGGGGATGAAGTAGAGCCAGTTCCAAGTGTTTCCTGAGGCATCGTTGGCCTGAAAATAAACATATGTGACAAAGAACGAATTATTTTGGTAAGCTGTTGATGAAGGTCCAATGAAAAACCATTTAAAAAACACAACAGTGTGATTGTCCTCAGCTCATTCAGGTTTCTCTGAGGCCCAATGGTTCCTCCTGTACATATCCATCATATGCAGTCATGTGTTTACAGTGATGTCACCTGTATCACTGGAAGGCAGAAGTAGCAGTAACAGGCTGCAGAACATTGTAGTCAATAATTATGTTAAAAAAAGTATTTTGGAGCCTGTACAAAGAAGTTTTTGTTTCTGTTACCTGACCTCTCCTGCCATGCTGGACTTCCACCTGAAAACCAGGAAGCATCAAACAGAGCTACAACCTATGATTGGCTGATCAGGAGGTACAAAACCCAGTGTTTATGTTAAGAGTAATAATGAACAGAGAAGAATTGGAGGTTTGTTAAGGAATCACTAAATATTAACCCCTTACTTTTTGTAGGATATATAAATATATAAGAGCAGGCTGAAAAGTAGTGATGGTGATATGAAGCTTTTTGAAGCCTTGAAGCCAAATGGTTCACAAAAAGATTCATTTCTTGAAGCTTCATGTGCGCACAAACCCCCCTGCTGGTCCAAGATATATTATAGTTCAAGGATGGGAAACTTCAATGATAGATAGGGCCACAATTTGTTTTCTGTTTTATATTTTGAAAAGAGTGAAGCAGATTTTTTTAGTCACCATTGTAACTATGGAATAAAGTGCAGAACTGAAACACACAGAGCAAAGACAACCATTGTGTTTGTAATGGATTTAGTTTGAACTGTTTTTACACAGCACTACTCTTCCATGTGACACTTCAAGTAAGCATGGATATTAGATTCAACTTAAAGAGGGTGGCAAAATAATGTGTTTGCACCACTTAAGGACTCTGTTCATCCATATTCAGAAACTAAACATGCTCCACTGTGGATCAGACCATTCCACTTTGGAAATTACTCTTCCTGCTTTGAAGGAAACTCTTTAGATTAAACTTTCTCTTTCTCAAATGCTCCATCAGAATAAGCAGCAGGTTAACAAAATGAATCTCAATGTCAAGCACAAAGCAACATATCTCTGACACTAACACACAAAGTGTAAAGGGATCCATTGCTGTAAATTATGAATTAAGAATAATTTTCCAAATCAGTTCAGCTTCAAACATCATAAGTGATGTCACATCCATGCTGTACATGGGATGTACATAGATATTCAAAGATGACAATGATCCAAAACACAAGGCCAAGTCGACCTGCCACAGCAGAATAAAGTGGAGGCTCTAGAGTGGCCATCTCACTCTCCTGACCTCAATGTCATTGAGCCACTCTGGGAAGATCTCAAACCTGCAGTTCATGCAAGACAGCAGGACCTGGAAGCTTTTTGCCAAGAAGAATGGTCAGTTTTACCATCTAAGGGAATAAAGACCCTCATCCACAACAACCACAAAAGACTTCAAGCTGTCAGTGTTGTTAAAGGGGGCAATACATGGTATTAAGAACTGGGGTATGTAAACTTTTGATCAGGGACATTTTGGAACTTTCTGTTGTTATGATTTATAAAAGAGTGCAAACAGTTATCTGTTCAAAAATGGCTTCAACCAACCACTGACCATAAGTGAAAGAAAAGCTTTGTGTTATCATTCAAATTAATTAAGACCAAGAAAATCATAAATTCTGCCAGGGTATGTAAACTGAGCACAACTGTAAATGTGTCCATGTGATAACCTGTAGTATGGATTTGCTACCAGCTGTTTATCACTAAAATGTTGAGTCATTATACCATTATGATTTGTCTTTGGATAGAAAAACAGAAATGCTGAAACAAAAACAGAAAATCAGAACCAGAGCTGCTGCAGTCCTCCGGCCTGGTAATGGGCTCAAACACATTACAGCTTTACATCCTGATGGTGTGGAGACGATAACTTCCACACCTCTGAAGACACATCATCACAAAAACGCTGACGGGGCCGGAGCGCTGAACCTCGCTCGCCTTCTGCTCCACCATTTTAATGGAGACCGTTCTCACTCCTGTTCCTCGTCTCTGCTGTCTCATCAGCAGCTCTCTTTGGAAATACAAAAATACAAGACAACAGCACAGAGCTGCTGTTGTCTTGAAGCAGTGTTTTGATGGTGTGTGTTGTTTGATGGCGAATGGGTAATGACACACACAGCGGTCACAAACTGAGGCTCATGTTCCTCATTGTGACTTCCAGCTGCCTCCAGGCTTTCTTGTATTCCTGTTTACAGGATTGTTTGTTCCTCTCTCTCTCTCTCTCTCTCTCTCTCTCTCTCTCTCTCGCTCTCTCTCTCTCTCTCTGATTATTACTGCAGGAGGTTAATTTGATTGCTGGAAATTGTCTGTTGATGCTCTCATCTACTGCAGCCCATTGTGAGACTCCTTATTGTTCATGAGTGTGTGTAATTTTTTTATTTGTATGAACTAAGTGCTGCTATTATCCCTTATTCCACACAATGGACGTATTATCTTTTTTAATTAAAGGGTAAAACACAGACAAACAATGTGATGTGCAAAACTCCGGGAACCAGGTCTCAGCGATCACTCCAACAGACCATGATACACAAAGTCAGGGCATGTATGCATGCATCCACGAAAAAAAAAAAAAAAAACCCACTATTGACAAGCAGAGTCACAAAGTGATAGAGATCTGGTCAGGATTTAATTCTGAGATAAAAAATCCCTTTCCAATTTGTTCCTGTCAACAGCTGCAGATGAGATTCAATGAGATTCATCAATTAGAAAACAAAGATATCTGTCCTGAGATAAGAACTCAATCTGAGCTTCCATAGAGTTTCATAGTCAGGTTTATTACAAGTTTTAAATTATAAGAATGTTATTGAAGAGTGTTAAATGCAATTAGTAACTAGGGGGGAACAAAGACTAGTTGCAGAGCAGTACATCCCTGAGTTGTCAGCATGGAAGTAAAAAATTGTATTAAGATGCTTTGGTTAACATCATTCATACACTGCCTGGCTAAAAAAAAAATGTCACCATCAAATTACAAGGTCACACACTCTTTTATTTTGTTGGAGCACCTTTAGCTTTAATAACAGCTCACATTCACTTTAAGTTAGATATGCTAGGCATTAGGCATGATGGATGCATCACTGCACCTGCCTCTCTTTTTACCCTGATGCACCCATCACTCTGGAACAGAGTAAATCTGAACTCATCAGACCACATGACCTTCTTCCATTCCTCCAGAGTCCAATCTTTATGCTCCCTAACAAACTGAAGCTTATTTTATGGTTAGCTCTACTGATTAGTGGTTTTCTTAAGGCTACACAGCCGTTCAATCCCAATATATAATTGCTTATTTTGTGCTACAATTAGGGTTTATATATTATACTCGTCTGATGGTAAAAGGGTGACACTTCGTCGATTAACCCAACTGATTGCTAGTCCAGACCTGCTGTCCTGCTCTGTCTAATCTTCGTTTGAGAAATGTTCAGTTTTCTGTATCAAATGCTTTAGAAAGAGCTGCACAGTGCTGCTTTTGGATCAACTCAATAAAATCATTTAAAACTGTTTTCTTAAACCAAACTGAGAGTCAGACAAAATGTTATAAGTGATGAAAAATTTCTACGGTTGCTCACAGTCAGTGGTCTCTAAAACTTTGGTTTGAGGATCAGGGAACAGAGGATGAAATAAGGGTTTTATGAGAAGAATGTAGTTTTTCAAGTGGAAAAGTATGTAAGGTGGACAGTATAAAGGCTTGAAAAGCACAATACCCCCTCTTTAAAACATGTATCAGGGCTGTAACTCTGAGTCTCTTCTATCATACATGTTTTCTGGAATCTTGGTCAGCTTTTCTGTATCAGCTACAACAGCTTAAAACGACTTCAACCAAGACCTTGTTTTTCATACTGCTGAAATAAGGGTTTTCTAAAACACCAATGACAGAAAAATAGAGATCTTTTGGGAATTGAGACTCACATCAAGCTACTGTGGGGGCACCAGAGGAAAAGAATAAAGTCTTTTAAAAAAGCATGATACCCTCTCTTAAATGTTTCTCTTTTGAGATCTGTTTTTCTGTTTATCTGTGTTTGTCAGGAGACATAATGGCTGTTTACAAACTCGATCTGCAGATCCACAGAGCTTCCTTCAAAGGCTGATCGTTTTTAAGCTCTTTCTGTATGGAGAGAAATTTGTGTTAATATTATGCAATCAAAAAAAATGAATTTGAGAAAAAAAATTGCAAACAAAATTGTGATTTCAAAAATGAAAAATCCAAATGATACTATTGAATAAATAAAATCTATTTGTGATTCAATTTTTTTCTTGTTGAATCCACTTTTTTTTTTTCCAGATCTAAGTTTTCATCTTACAAACCACAGATTAATTTACGTTTCCAGATTTTGCTTTCTGGTTTCATGAAGTTTGGTTTGCTTTTATCCATGGTTCTCATGGACGGGGCTTTCTCTGAAAGATGCAAGAAGCCTCCTGATTGGTCAGCTTCACTGAAATTGTCTGACAAAATATGGAAATGTGAATGCAAATCCCGGAAACACAAAAAAAATCTTAGGTTCGTGAGATGAAAACTTAAATCTGAAAAAAAAAAAAAGTGGAAACAACAAGAAAAAAATTTCAATCACAAATATATTTCATTTATTGATTGGTAACATTTGGATTTTGAAATCGCAATTTTATTTGCAATATTTTTTTTTTTTTTGGTCTCAAATTCATTTATTTTATTGCATAATATTGACACAAATTTCTCTCCATGTTTCTGGGCTCTATGCTTTTATAGGGTCACATGACTGAAACTGATTTGCACCGTCATTATTATTAATATTATTATTATTATTATTATTATTATTATTGTAGTTGTTGTTGTTGTTGTTGTTGTTATTATTATTAGCAGCAGCGGCTTTAACTTGATCATTCATCTTCTTTCACTTTTATTAGAATTACAGAAATCACAGTTCAGTAGTAGATAGTTGTTTATCAAATCCGCTTGGGACCCCCGACCTCTCACACACAAACACATAATGTGAGTCAGTGTGAAGAAACATTGCTGACGTGGTCACATAGAGCAGGCTGCAGATGGCTGGAGAATCTATTTCTCTTTTAATGACTTGTTAGGATTGATCTTCTCCTGCTGGGGGTCATATTGACCCAAACTTCCAGGATGCAGGATAACAAGATTAGGGCGTCTGCAGCTGCACAGCCTGGATTAGGTTGCCACAGCTGGTTATTGCTCTGCTGTCAACGTTTGTCTTCATCAGTCATGATGTGGAGATCTATTGCATGTTCCCCTGAGGATTATTATTCCTTATGCTGCAGGTGACGTTTGTCGTTGCTGAAGAATCATCTCTATCACTGCAAATAATGATATGCTCACTGTCATCAGTTCAAGTTTGTACGACCTAAAGGCCAGCACAGAACAAAATAAAACACAGGAGACAGAATGAAGTGGAACATCACCTGTGTGGTTCCTCTGCACCACCGTTTGAACACCTGAAGGTCAGAAGTGAGGGCAACAACTGAGTGCTGCAGTCACAGAAAAGTCAGCCAACATGAACTCTTTCTAACATTTCAGAGTATTAACCCTTTAACTCCCAGATCAACTGCTTGGTAGACCAACACTGAGTGACTGCCTCTAACTTATCAAACCTCTTAAACCTGATCAGGCCATCTATTTTCCGTGGAGGTTAAATGCAGTTTTAGATAAAAAGCATTGCAACCTATTAATGTCTTGTTGAAGAGGGCAATATCTCATATAGATAAACCTAGCATTATAATAAAAGTTAGCATAAAAAAAGAGATAGTATCTAGCTCATAAAAACAGAAAACATTTACTTTTGATTTTCCTCTTTCTATGAGATACTATCTTGTTAAAACAGGATTTCCCATGATGCTCCACTGCATGACTCGTCGCTGCATGTTTTTAGCTGCTATGTCGAGCAGATCTGACTGGGCTTTATGCCCAAACAACTGCAAATTCTTCAGGTGTCTTCTCAAAGAGAACAATCTAATAACAATACTATCTTTACGACCTAAAGACACAAGTATCTCCTCATGTTTGAAACCAAGAGAAAATAAAGCTGAATAAGATTTAATAGGTGAGACATGTTTCTTCATCGAAATGACAATTAAAGCTTTTCAGGAATTCCTGTACTTACTTTCCCACGAGTAGATAGTTTCTCATAAAAACAGGAAAATCAAAAATAAATGAAAATCCTGTATCTCGTAAAAACCGGATGTTTTTTTTTTTTTTTCCCAATTTTTGAGTGAATGCAATACGCCACCATAGAGTATGACATGCAAAAGTCAAAAGTATTTCTCAAAAAAGGATGTTTTACCTGACTTTTGTTCTCTTTTCAAGTTTACAATGGCATTGCTCTTTCAACCGTAAACTTTTCAACCATTCAGGTTAATGGTTTATGAATATTTGTAACCTCGTAGAGCAGATGGACCTGCCTGATTCATTTTCTGAACTCCTACAGATCCTTCTCGCCAGGATCCAATCACAACCGATTTCACCCAGTCCAATGCTGAGTGGGCCAGTCAGAGAAGAGAGGCGGGAGCTGTGGATTTGATGACAGCAGGAAGCGCCTGAATGTTTGAAAACAATGGGGGCATGTGAAATGGTTTCCATGGACGCAGCAATAACTGTGGTTTTATCACCAATGGACTCGATTTCTTCTTATAAGAAGAAAAGAGAACATCACTTTAAACCTTTCTCAAACAATGCTTTTGCTTTTCTCCTGACCAAAAACAGACAAATATCTCTGTGGCGGAAAAATGGAACTGTCCCTTTGGTGTGTCAGATTACACATCTCCTACGTCATACCGTGGCTTGATGTGGATTGGTAAAATATTTGGGGCATTAAAGAAGAGGAATTGTTACAGTGTCAGTGGTGGAAAGAGTACTGAAAATCTGTACTCAAGTACAAGTGCAGTTGCATTGCTAAAATATTACTCAATCACAAGTAAAAGTACTGGTGTTAGAAAAATACTCAAGTAAAAGTACAGAGTATCCGTCAAAAAAACTCAGATTATTAGTTACGTTTAACTGGGGATGTCACTGTCACCTCTCCAGATAGGGCTCTACATTTTGTGTTTTACTTTACCAATAGTTAAAACGATTACAATCAATAATCATTTATAACTGATAAGATAGAAATCAAGTATTTTAGCTCATTTTCATTGGTTGTTTTATTCTTTTTTGGTCTCCTCTATCTCATTTTGAGTTTTTATTTCCTTATTCAGCAAAGGTCTCAGGCAGACAAAAAACAAAATTAGATGAGGTTCAGTTGCTGCCACGACTATTGATAGAATATCCATGAATGCATTTTTATCTGGTTAAATTCTTTACACAAAATCAATTAGCGATCAATCATTAACATCCACTCACAATTTTTTGTTTTGTTTTGTTTTTTATCCATATGTCCTGGTTTTCATTGGCTTGTTTGCTATCAAATCACCTTACTGGCTATAAAAATACAGATAAAAGGTCTGGGTATTAATGAAAATTGTACTCAGTACTGAACTATGATTTTAAAAGTAACTAAGTAGATTACATGGCATAATGATTACTTAAGTACAAGTAAGAGTACAGACTTGAAAATCTACTCATAAAAGTGCGAGTACCCCCAAAAAACTACTTAATTACAGTAATCTGAGTATTTGTAATTTATTACTTCCACCCCTGTACAGTAGTGCCCCAATTTATCAAAAAAGACATTTCCGTGGCTATTCTTTGTGGAAGTTAAAAGGTTAAAAAAATAAATCTCACCTAAACCTTTGCCAAAATCTGCTCATACCAACTCCTTCAAGATATCAAATACCATTAATGTTCAATCATTTCAGTTTTGTTTGTAGAAATTTCTTCTTGAAAAAGTAAAGCTTGATGTGAGAGCACTGACTAACACGTCTCAGTGATAATGAAACACTTGTTTCTGAACTGAGGGAAATAGTTACAGAGTGAGACATCTCTCTTCTTACTCATCTCTGTTGAGGTGCATGTACGAGAAATAAGGAGTGTGATAGTGATCAAAAACTAACAAGGGTATAAATAAAAACCTAGGATTAAAAAGTGAGTCACAGCAGCCACATGAGGTCAATGTATTTTAACTGATGGAGTCAGATGGTTTGACTTTAACACAGCCTGCACTGACATGACTGTTGTGTTAGTTGATGCGACTGGTGTGTGAGAAAGACAATGTGAATCACACAGTTTGGGTTGTGTTGGGAATATAAACCCCTTTAAACACACATTTTTTTGTCTCTCTTATGTAGTGTTACCTTTGTTCTTTAGCAGGCGTCTGTAATGAGGTGAAAGAATCTGCTCAGTATAGTGCATCCTAGCAGGACCAAGCAAACACAGTCAGAGCTGGACACGCGGTCAACAGTGACAGAAAATAACATAAAATGCCTTGTTGATGCCAGAGGTCATAGGGGAACAGTTAGAGATGATAGAGCGACAACAGGAACTCAAATAACTACTGGTTCTAACCAAGCAAGGGCACAGAATTGCGAAGTCCTCACCAACATTAAGGTTGAAAGAAAATAAATGCACCTCGAGCTGCACACAAAGAGTTAAATCCTTTCCCCCTTTGGCACCACCTGCCAACCACATCTCGACAGACCTGTCTGTTTTCTGATTGGTCTTGTTCCCTGTAGGCTGTCCCTGTTGTTTTGCTCGCAGGTTTCTACAGTGTTGACGAGAGGAGGTTGACACTGTTCACATGCTCTCACTCCTAAAATTAGCAGGGAAGCGAAGAAAGGTGGAAGACACTAAAAGCTTTTTCACCAAACAAAGTTTAAGTCACCTGAGGAAAAATACTCCCCTCTCATGGCAACCGCTAACAAACACAAAATATTATGATGTTGAAATGCTGAGCATCAGCATGCCCAGCATTTCAACATCTAGCATTTGCTGAAAGGAAATGCGATCGCCCCTTGAATCTAATTGTTTTCCCACATTTAATGTAGATCAATTTGTTAATTTTACTTCACCCAGGTGACAAAAGAAGCAACACGCGTGTCCCGTTTGTCTGACAGCAGTGAGGAGGTCACAGCAGCAGGTGAACTGGAATAAGGACATGGTGGAGTCTAAGATGTAGCAGCTAACAGCACTCACTTGACACCAGAGAGAAAACCAGAGGGCAGAGAAGCATTAAGCTCATCACAGAGACATGGCTATCAGAACTAACATCAGACTCATTGCCACAGTGGAAGGATTTCACCTGCTGTGGGCGGACAGGAAACAGGAGAGAGAGACTGACCAGACTGGTGAAGAATGGACAAGCTGTCCTCTCTGATGGACTTTTATAATTAATTAATGAATTAATGAATTTCTACTTCTTCTTTCCAAGCGCCAAAGTGGCAGCTTGTTGCAACAGCTCTGTCTTTGTTGTTCTCTTTTGGTTGACACCTTTTATGTAATTCAAGAAATATATTCTTGGAACTTTTGCACAAAAGTTTTTTTTGCATTGCTGCTGTGACTGTGAATTCCTTCATTGTGGGATGAATATAGGAGTATCTTATATTATTGGGATTTATGTACAAAATTTAATTAAAAGGTACCCTGGCTACCAGAACATCATTTTCCTAAGTGATCAGTGCTTTTACCAGCTACATAAGAACGATAATAAAATCTCTCAAAATATCTTAGTTTGTATAAAATTTGAAAAAATATTTTCACCTGTAGGCCGCCATTGTTGTTTACGCCGCAATAACGTCTGGGTAGTGACGTCATATGGTTGCACCGGGCTCGACCTCATACAGGATCATATAAGTCCTGGAGCGGACTTCAGTGGTTTCCAGAGGAAGTTTTGTGGGTTTGTGTTGGAAAATAGTCGGCACAGCATTTGGCTTTAGTCTCCGTTTATAATGACCCACACCTGTCAGCTCTTTCATCAGCATGGGCCGGCTAAATGCAGCAAATGCTTCTGGGGAGAAGTGGCCAGAACATAGCCGCGGCTCCATGGGAAGTTGTTTACGCCCACAAGCGATTTCCCACAACTTCCTTCTTTTCTTGTCTTTTGGGAAGCTGTGCAGACTAACATCAGTCTCCTTGTTTCCTTTGGACTGAAAAGTGCACCCAAAAGCAGCCACATGTGGCATTATTATGTTTTTTTCCCTCCTGAAACCTCGTGACTTATGGCGACGAGTAGTGAGTAAACGGCGAAATTCAGATACTCGGCACCATGCAACCAATCTACGTCATCAACCCAGAATGCATTGCGGCAGTAAAACAATGGCTGCGCCCGAAGGATAGACACTGTGTTTTAAACTGAATTTTTTTTGAAAGAAAACCAATTTGTTATGTCTTTTAACAACAAATTTTAGTTTGAGACAAAGATTTAAGCATATTCATGCCTATTAGTCCTTACAGTCGGGGTTCCTTTTAAAAAAAAAAAAGGCGTGGGCACTCTGTGGTAGATATGTGAATACTATATAAATGAATATAGTGTAACATTTATAATCTACATATGGATCAATGTTATGGCCCCAGCTGTATGGGTTGCTGTTATTGACCAATCACAGCAGCTAATTGGAGGCCTAAGCTTTAAAGTTCCACCAGAAGCTTCACTCTGCGGTAACAGGATTTAATGTGAACTTTTGGCCGACTGTCTGTGCTCAGCTTGTGTAGTTTTGCCCTGTTGTGTGTGTATGCAAAGCTAAGGAGTTAGGATAACTTTTTTTTAAAGAAAGCTTTTGGGTTCATTTTTAGCCTATTTCATTTAAGAGCTAAATTTACTTATGTGTTTTGGAGAAAAACTTCTGTTACTTGTGTTCCTTTGGAGATACCACCTTGTTTGTATACCTTCCTATTACTTAAATTAAAACACTTCCTTCATACCTTTTCCATCTGGTTTGTTACTTCCTTTATCCTCTATAAGAGCTAAGTTAGTCGTAACAATCGACCTGCTGCTTTCAGCCTGCTGGTGTGATCTGATGGAAACTTCCAAATAATGCTCCATATCACAAATATCAGATCTTCTCAAACCAGGGGTGCTCCATATTGACTTTTCTGCCAATATTCAATATTCTGATACTGTCTAACTCTTAATTTCCTCTAACAATATCATCTGATCCTGAATCAACAGGCTTTCACACCAAGTTGCTAAGTAACAACATAACACGTCTCCTATTGTGGAGTTAACACATTATGCCGAATGTTATTCTGATGCCCCACTGGATGCATATCATGCAACGTGGTTTTCCAAATGTACATACTGCCAGAGCAAAACAAGAGGACAATTAACTTTTGGGGAAAAAGTCACAATGTGATACTGCCATATCCTAAGAGTAACAAAAAAAGTGCAAATAGAAACAAGAAAGACACAAAATTACCCCCCCCCCAAAAAAAAAAAAAAAAAAAGTTTCACAAATGAAGCTCCAAGAGGACCAATGCTGATTGGCTCATGAGTGTCCTATTCCTTTCCCTCTAAGTCCTCATGTGGGAGAGGTAAATTTCTCAGCTTTGTCACAATAAATGGCATTGCTCATCTCATCAACGATAAAGGTAAAAGTGTCAGACAGTTATATGTCATAAAAGCGTGTGCCTGTAAACATCACATGATACGTTCATGTAGGCTCAGGAATGCTGAAGTCTAAATAACAGAAATTAATTATTAAAAACCTGATACAGAGAATTCCTGATATTATATCCCACCAATAACTACCAATTATATCAGGGGGCCTTATTATCAATCACCCCTCTCTCAAACTGCTTTCTTGAACATGATGAGTTCCCTGTACTCGAACCACCTCCACAGTCAGCAGATCTCAGTCCAGTCAGAGTACAAAGCTCCTTTAGGATGTGGAGGAACAGCAGATTCTCATCGTGGATGTTCAGCCCAAAAATCTGTAGCAACTGTGTGATGCTGTCATGTCGCTGTGAAAAACTGAGTTCATCTATTGTTCTAAACTTTTACATTTCACATGCAGATCTGCTTTCATTCCCATGAGGACACAGAAACAGAGTCTGAGCTCTGCACGGCCTCATCATCCGTCTCTGCTCCCCCTGAGCTATTTTTAAACATTTAACCTCCTCTATCAATAGAGCAATCAGGCCAGTGGGGCTCAGCTCAGGCGCGTCTCATATGAATAAAACCTGACTTTAGCAGCCAACAGAGGACAGAACAGCTGTGCTTTCATGAAACACTAACACACTGTGACTGTATCATGGATCCAGACCGAGTGTTAGGATGAACAGTAAGAGTCAAAACTTGAATCTATATTCAATCAGCATCATTAAAGTGAAGCAAAGACACTCTTATAAACACTTTAAGAGGTCAAACCTCTCACTCTCCTTCACATCAGTCTGTGCATGGTTTCTGCAAAAGTCTCCTTCCAAGTGGGCGAATAAAACTGAAGCTCAGCTCCAATAAAGACTTTAAAGATGGAAAGATTATCTATTACACTTCACAGATCTGTCTGAAGTGGATTCCTCTACAAAATACAGCTCTGTCATTCCTCCACTCATTTGGCAGACTCCTCTGAAATGATCAGACTTTTTCTATCATCATACACATCAATAGATAAGTAAAACGGGGGAAGAAGACCAACAAAGTGCTTGAAGACCTGAGCAAGTTTTCTGAGACTCTCATATGGTTAAAATCATGCCAAAACCACCTAAACACACAAAACCTGTTTTACTCACATCCAACGATTCACAAACAAACTCAGTGTGGTTTTCAAATACAAAACATCATTCACAAACTAATGCATTTTGTTTTGCAAATAAGAAACTTACCTATCAAACAAATACATCCTGCTTCAGAAACAAATACTGTATTTTTTACACATACAAAGGAACATATTTGTCCAAGTACAAAAAAATATCCTTCAAGTCCAAAATAAAAATGTTCAAGTACGATAACAGAACCTTCAAGTACAAAATACAATTCTACAACTTCGAAAAACTGTCACGTGACTTTTGGCACAAGTTTTCTGCCTTGTAGATCCACCATTATGACAATCCTCAAGGTGGTAGAATATGTTTTAAGAAATATTTTTAACAGGTCTCAAACTTTTTATCACGTTGATGAGATAGAGCATCTTTGACCTAATGTATCAAATATGATACATTTGGCTATAAAAGGTTAACTGGACAGGACCTATGACCCAGGACGTGTTTGTGAGGAGAAGAACAGGACAGACTGACCATAGAGCGTATAATCAGTTGATGTAATGACGGTCAACTCAAACTGAAGCTTTCAGCAGAAGCCCCGCCCCCTGGTGTCTGGCTGCAGTATAGGTCATAAACCCCGCCTCCTCATGCATTCCAAATATAAGTCAGAAAAACTTAAAATCATTATTACACCTCAGAAATGTTTCTCACATCCTTATGCTAAGGTGGCATGAAGATGTAATTTGGCTGCATTGTGTTCAAGTCTTTTTCTTTACTAAGGAGTTGGTTTTTTCATAAGTTATTGGATGTTAAAAACCAGGTGATACGTTTGTTTCATGATGGTTGACAGCTGCCGTTCGTGAGTAGTTTTTTATATAATATAATATATGATATATAGAATATAAGATATAATATAAAAAAATTTGGGAAAGAGAGCCAAAAAGAGACTAATCTTTAGAAAGAAAGAGAAATATATATATATTTTTTTTTTTTATTCCTTGGCTCCACCTCTACTGTGTGGACTCTGACTGCACAATGGCAGCTCCTGTAATAAGCAACCTCTGACACATCAATTTTTGGATTTTAGATGCGTCCTCATGGACAAATCACACTGGATCTGGTCATGGTTACAGATCTAATGGATTTCAATTCAAGTCAGTGTGTTAACCCAAACTGGCTCCACTTCAAAGTGTTCAAATATACGGCAAAAACAAACCAGAATACACATAAATTGATACACCATCAACTACTTAATTCCCTCTTTTTTTCTCGTTGTCTTCCCTTTTTTTTCCTAAACACCTTTTTATTCAAAGAGCAGGGAGAGGACAGAGCCTTCAGCCATCACATCACACATTCACAAAGCCTGGACAACAGCAGCAAAGGGCTATGAATTAACAATGCTGTCCTGAGTGTCCCATATAGACCAGCTGGACCATCCTCTCTCCCTCAGGGCTGCAGCACTCTTCAGCCAGAGCAAGTGTGCTCGCTTTCCCTCTCTCCCTCTCTCTCTCTCTCTAGTTTTCCCTCCATGGATACTCAGAGTCTGATGAACTGGACGCAGCCAAACAGCTCAGCTAAAGAGCTTTGTTGGTAAAAATACAAGTGTGTAAAGGGTGTTTCTTATTTAGATTCCATCATCGTCATTCTACAGAATCTTGTCTTTTTACAATGCCTCCTCCTCCTCCTCCGTTTGCCTGTGAGCAGGTTGTAGAGAGGAAGCAGGATGAAAAGTGGCATTGAGTGGTCTGCAGAGTATCTTGTTGTTGCTGTCTTGTAGCTGCCTTGTAAACATGTTGCTCCCCAGAGCCTCACTCAGTGTCAGGATCTGAAAGTCTGCCTGCTGTGCACAGGTGAGTAGATACTGTGTCACCGAGGGAGGACTCATGAAACTGACCCCGACTGCAGAGACAAGCAAAGACAACCACGTGTCTTCTAGTTTAGTGTGGAGTGAAGTGGAAGGAGTTGAACAAATCTCTGAAATATGATGGACGGAAAATTCTGTTGTTTTCAGCCAAAATATGGGGAAGGAGACCTGGAACTACAAGAGCCATCCCAACATGAACTGTTGTTTAAATACAGTAACGAAGTACAAATACTTTGTTTCACATATCTGTACTTTCTTTTGTCATTTATATTATTATCTGACAACTTTTACTCCGCTACATTTTCACAAGCCATTCTTGTTACTTGCCAAATCAGAACAAATTCAAGTTGGTGACATCATCCCTGTTTGTCACGTCAACCACCAAGTGCATCATAGAAGCAGCTGCTGCAGGCTTTGCTGATAACCAGTCTTTTTAAAGTGCTTGAAAGAAAATTACTGAATTCTCACAACTTTGAAAACCAACTTTCTCTGAAGATGAACAAACCGTGTATCATTCGTTCTTTCCATTTTCAATTGCCAAACAAAAATTAAAAAATGAAAAAGTGACTGGTTATCTTGTTATTTGTTTTTTAATCTAACACGAAACCCCAAAATATGCCTGTTTTTTTTGTAGCTCAATATTAGGCTTGGATCAAAAATACGAATGAACACACAGCATTTACAGTTACTAACTTCATGCCAGTTGAGAGATATGTGCAATTTGTCCATGTAACACACAGGGATGGAGAGAGAGAGAGAGAGAGAGACAGAGACAGAGAGAGAAAGAAACCTGGTCACCATTGATGATGGCAGAAGTTTAATTTTCACTGTTGAAAAAATACCAGCTTCTTTCTCCTGTGCCTGGATATTGTGATTTTACTGTAAGGAAGCCAAAATAAATTTCATAAACAAAAAATACAAGTGCTCAATTAAAAAAATGTAATAAAAAGAAACTATAACTTAAAAATGTAATACTTAAAGGCAGGGTCTGCATGAAATTTTGAAAAGTTTTGTTTGTTTGTTTACACACAACACCCAAACGTGGCTCAGAGCCAGCGGCTGCGCATGCTCACGGCCTTTGACCACTATGGTAGCTAATAGCCAAAGGATTAAGTGATCACCAATCACAATCATTCAGGATTGTTTTCAGACCACATTTCTTCCTGGAAGACAATGGTTCCTCACCATCCTTCCGGTTTTTAACAACGCGTTGGACAGTTCTTAAAGGTGAAGTATGCAGATATGTTCAATTGGTTTCGTTTCTCTGTTTACATACAGCATCCAAACGCGTCTCCTCTTCCATGGCACATCGTCAGTTGCTGCACATGCTCACTGACCCTGACCGTAGCTAATGGCATGGCTCAGAGTCGTAGCTTTATGAACACACCATAGACGGTAAAAAAAACACCCTGCCAGCACCTGCAGCATCACATGAGAGAAACTCAAGAGCCAAACACCTGACTTCCTGCTGGTAAATGAGGTCTGTTGCCAGTATTGTATTATTTCTATGTGTTACAGTCCGCTGTCGAAGCCGCTCAGGATAGCTTCTCCCACCCCACTCACTATCAGCAAGACAGTCACATGCACACTGAGCGTGTTGTGATTGGCTGGTAATCACCCAAAAAAACTCCCGCTCTCTGCCCAGAAACGTCCCTGTGCAAAACAATTATCAACAAAACAGGCGAGGGAGGGGGTCTACAAGGGGGTGAGGCCAACACAGACACTGACACGACGGTTTAAAGGCTTGGACATGATGAATGAGCAGGATTTTTCATGTAAAAGCTAACTTTTTAATTTTCATGAAAATTCTGCATACTTCACCTGAAGTGCATTTTATATCAGGAAATTACTTTGGATACTTAAGTACACTAAAAATCAGTTGCTTTCAGACTTTTACTCAAGTAATATTCTAAAGGTGACTTTAACGTCTACCAAAGTCATTTACTTGTACTTTTACACAAGTATTGCTTTCAAGTACTTTATATAAAATTGTTTAAATGTCTCCAGTGTTGTGGTGAGTCAGCCCAAGCTCTCTGCACACAGAGCTGTAAGAGGCAGCAGTGAAGAGAACATGGCTGTCAGAAAGCCCAGTTTATGACTGAGAGGGCTGGGGGTCTCCTAATGAGGAATTGACAGCCTCCATCCCCATCACAGAGTCACAGAACTGGCAGAGACAGACGAGCGGCCCGTCCAGCCGTGATGGATAGCCGCTCTGATGAAGAGGACACAGCCGGGTCTCACAGGGACAGGAAATGAGACAGCCGTCAATCCTCCCTCGACAATTCAATCTGAGCATCCACCAATCATATCCATGCGCAGGAGCAACCTGTGCCTGCAGACAGAGTGTATTAACCGTCTGACAGTGATGCAGCAGGTGGAGGAGGAGCAGTCTGATGATGGATGGAGGAGTGGTCTTAACCTCTCAACCCTCCGCCACCATATGGACTATACCTCTGCTACAACACCTCAGTCTGACGGGGATTATTCATCATGAGGATGACGACAACAGACCATACTCAAGGAACAAAGGTCTGAAATCTTAAAGGAGATGTTTGAAGGGGAAGATGTTAATGGAAGGATTAGCAAGTGAGCCAGATTCAGTATAACAAGTGGGATGAACAGATGGATGAGGAAAGGTCAAGGACACAAGAAAAAAGGATGTGAAACTATCAAATTAAGAAAGTGATTTGACAACTTTTGCACTCAAATTCTCAGTCAGACCAGTCATGTGTGTGTTTTTTTCCTTTCACAATCCAACAAATGTGCACTTGTCTGGAAAAGTTATAGCCATGTATCATGTCTGTGTGTGTGTATGGAGCCCAAAACCAACTATTACTTCCATCTAAATCTGACAACCTTGCAGTATTAAAAACTTTGAACCACAGCTAAAGACATACAGGATAACTGAGCTGGTTTGTCTTTAACTTTGAGACTGTGGTGTTCAGGTCAGGCAGGTCCAACAAAGTAAAACAAGAACAAATTAACTTACTGAGGCTGTGATAGTTTTGAAATGATTCGTCATCACATCCTCTACAGAGACTGGAAAAAACTACTGCAGAAACAGTTTTAGCTTGATTTGAATCATATCTGTCAGGTCAGTCTCAGTTTCTGTACATCAATAAAAAGTTAATTAGTTATGAAGTTCCACAAGGCTCAGTGCTTGGACCAATTCTTTTCATTTCAAATATCGTTGCAGTCTTAAACTTATGGCTTTTGTCATTTTTTTAGGAAAATGGTTAGCCCATCCAAACTGTGTATAAATGAGAGATTGGCAGCTTTAAAGGTTAAACTAACATCCTAAAAATTTCAAGGACAGCATTTTTCCCCCTTGCAGTTTTAGGGGAAATAGGAAAAATAAAAAAAAATTCCAGAGATGGAAATAAACAGGTTGGTTTATTATAACTCTCTTTTATTGGGTTTTCCAAACAAGTCTAGAATTCAAAATCCTTCCTCTTACCTATAAAGCTCCTATAGGAGATGAACTATCATAGTTAGAGTACTAGTTAACCCTTTTTAGCCAAACGTATCATATTTAATACGTTAGTTCAAAGACCTCAATCTCATCAAAAATAATGAATAGTTTCTTAAAAACCTGTTGTAAATATTTTTAAAAACATGTTCTACCACCTCGAGGATTTTCATATCACTGCAGTCAGATGAAGTTGTATTTTGGCCCTTTTCAAAATGTCTGCTCTCATGAAATTATCCACTCAAATATTTTCAGAAAAAAATCATTACTTGATTTGCAAGAAGTTGCAGTAAGAATAACATCAAAATATTTACTTTTTCTTTTTAGATAAGTGTTTTCTGCATGAAATAAATAAATATTTGATGGAAAAAAAACTTAAATAAAATAGATAAAATAATATGCAAAATTGCCTAGTGTGTCAAATGTGAAACAAGAAATTTATCATGAATGAAATGATAAAGCAATATTTTTTGTGGATTTCATTAAAAGGGTTTATAAACATCTCAGTTCCCCCCAAAAAGTAATTTTTTGACTATTTTTTTGATGGGTCAGGCTTTACAGGGTCAAATAAAGTAATTCCAAAGATTATGTATCTGAAAATAAAGAAATTATTCTCTTCTACCAAAAATGAAACAAAAAATGTACAGATGTGATTAATATTTGTGAGCTGAGCACAGAGACTTCTTTGAATTAAAACCTGTAAACCACTGAAAGCCAACCTTGGAAAAGGCAGTTTTTGTAGGTGACATTAAAAAAAAGACTGAACTAAAACTACAAATAAGTAAGATACAAGAAATCTAAAGTAAATTTCATGATTGAAGCAGCTCTGTATCATTGTTTCAGTTTCTGCTGGTTGTTCTTCTGACAGCGCAGAAACAATCATTTGACATTAAAGCAGCATCAAAGCAGCCTTTTCCATCAACCACGCCTTTTCTTTCTCCCAGCAACCTAACTATTGATCGCTCTCTACCTCCACCCTCTCTCTGTTTGTGTTGGAGCAGAAACTCACCCTGAAACACACGTTCTTCTCCCACTACAGCTGTTTAATTATTTAACCTCTTACATAATCGTTTCCCTGGTACGATACGAGCTGGCGTTTATGCAAATGGTAGGGCGCTGTGATTTGTTTCATGCTAGCAGTCGGATTGCTGTGTTGTGGTCCTAATGGGAGCTGTGGCTGCGTGAGTCATCCTCTGCAGGCTCTCATGCTCTCCTCTAATCATCCCTGAGAGGAAGGGAGGGGAGGGAGGGGGGAGAGGAAGAGGAGGGAGCAGGCAGAAGGAGCAACAGTGTCTTAGAAACCATGAAGAGGCCAAGCTCACGGTGCGTTCACACTCTGCATGACGCCTGCAGATTGATTGGTCTGCGCTGAACACTTAAAATGTTTTCAAAAAAGTTTATTTCTACTAAACAGACTGCAGGGCCCTGACATACACAGTGTGAAGCATCTTTGCAAACAGCTCAGCCATGAACCTGTGGAGGATTTGCCAGGTGCAAAACGCAGAGATATGAACGACATGGAGACAGAATCAATGAGCAGCCTCTTGCGGGTTTTATTGAGGCTACAGCACACAACACAGCTCTTAACACCTCTTGACAGACCGTCACAACTTCTCTTCTCTTTTTATGGTCTTTCAATGATGTCATCATTTTGGTGATCAGCTCATTCATCACCATGGAAATGAACTGTAGCCATGGTCCATTTGCTGCCTTTTCTCAAGTATCCTGTCAACATACAGTTGTGCCCAGAAGTGTACACCCACCAGCAGAAGTTAGGATTTTTTGGCCTTTTCTCAGAAAATATGAATGATAACACAAAATCCTTTCTGTCACTCATGGTAAGTGGTTGGGTGAAGACATTTATAAAAAAAAAAAAAAAAAATTGTTTACTCTTTTTAAATCATAATGACAACAGAAACTTCAAAAATGACTCTGTTCGAAAGTTTACACCCTCCGGTGATTTTGGCCGGATAGCAGGCACAAAACTTGACACAGATGAGTTTAAATGTCGGTTTAAGGTAACCATCCTCATTTCTGATCTATTTGCTTGTAATCAGTGTGTGTATATCAAAGTGTGACCAATGGATCTTCATTCAGTGCAGCACTGAAGTTTCTGGCTTCTGAGTCATGAGGAAAGCAAAAGGATCATTAAGGGATCTGCAGGAAAAGTTAATTGAACTCTTCAAAACAAGAAGGAGTTAGAAAAAAATAAAAGATTTCCAAGGAATTGAGGATGCCAACAAGCAGTGTTCAAACTCTAATAAAGGAGTGGATAATGAGGGATTCTGTTGAAACCAAACGGCAGTCAGGTAGACCAACAAAAATGTCCAAAAACAAAAATGAAAAACTGACAGATAACTTCAGCTGAAATACAGGACTCTAAAAAAAAAAATTCAAGATGAGTATAGGAGGCACTTGAGAAATAAAGGGCTGCATGGTCAAGCTAACAGAAGAAAGAAACTTCTGCATGAAATATCTCACTTAAAATACACCAAAAAGCACAGAAACTAGCCTCAAAATTTCTGAAATAAATTTTGGTCACAACCATAAACGTTACATTTGGAGAGGAGTCAACAAGGTCTATAATGAAAGTTGCACCACTCCTACTGTTAAACACAGAGGTGGATCACTGATGTCTTGGGGATGTGTGAGCTACAAAGGCTCAGGAAACTTGGTAAAATTGATGGAAGGATAAATGCAGAATGTTATCAGAAAATACTGGAGGAAAATTTACACTCATCAGCCCAGCCCAGCCCATGACGTTCTACGACGTTCCAACATGACAATGAACCAAGACACAAGGCCAAGTCAACCTGCCATTGGCTACAGCAGAATAAAATGGAAGTTCTGGAGTGGTCATCTCAAACCTGCAGTTCATGCAAGACAGCTCAATAATTAACAGGAACTGGAGGCTTTTTGCCAACAAGAATGGTCAGTTTTACCATCTGAGAAAATAAAGACCTTCATCCACAACGAGCACAAAAGAATTTCAAGCTGTTATTGATATTAAAGGGGGAAATACAAGGTATTGAAAAATGGGGGGTGTAAACTTTTGAACAGAGTCATTTTTGAAGTTTCTGTTGTCATTATGATTTAAAAAGAGTAAACTATTTTTTTTTTTTTTTTCAGTTAACGTCTTCACCCAACCACCAACTATGGGTGATAAAAAGTTTTTTGTGATATCATTCATATTTTCTGAGAAAAGGCCAAAAAAAATCAGAAATTCTGCTGGGGGGTGTAAACTTTCAGGCACAACTGTATTTGTATGAGCAGTACATTTATGTCCTTGCTGCTGTCATAGTGGGATGACCTGACCAAGGGACCTAGTTCTGGGGATATTGAACACATGAAACCCTCTGAATGTTAGTTGATTTGGTGATTTTGGTGAATTCAGACTAGTCACAACAAACTCACTGCCACATCTGTGCCTATGTACACATTGGCTGGACGTCACCTAATTGATTATAGCTTCATTGTAGTTTGGTGTTCAAAAAAAGCAGAGGACAGAGAGCATTTTTGTCACACTGCTACACTGCTCTTAGCAGAGGAGTTACCTATGTAGCTTCAAGAAAAGATGAAAGCGATCATCATAACAGATGAAGTATGAAACCACGTTAGTTTGAGAGAGTAGGAAATGCGAGGAGTAGGACAGGTCCATGAAGGTGAATAGATTTGGTGATGCTGTAGAAATGTTGGTGTGAGTGGACTCACATTGTAGAGGATGTCCACCCATCCCTCCATGGTGATGCACTGGAAAACTGTGAGAACAGCAAACAGGATGTTGTCGAAGTTTGTGATGCCAAAGCTGGGTCCGATCCAGAACTCCCTGCAAACTGTGCCGTTAGCGCAGGTCCTCGCCGGGGCCTCCAGACCACAGGGGAAATCTGCTGCCTGCTCGCCTACAGTCACACACACACACACACACACACACACACACACACACACACACAGAGGTATTTTTAGAGCAGGCTGTAGATGTATTATGTAAAAGTTTCTCCCGTGCAAAGATCCAGAGAAAATACACCTCATGTATTATACATGTCTTTGACGACATGATACAGAGGAAGCAGCATTTGAGGTCATTGTTAGTTACGTTTCCATTGGTTTACATTCTCTATTCACGTTTGTCACCTTTGTACTGACTGGACGCTCCAGAAAAAATGTTTAGTTTAATGGTTAAGTAGAAATCTCTTCATGAGGGTCCTTTTTTATACTCTGTAGCAGTCATTGGCTCATATAGTTGGTCCTGAGGTGCACGCAAACCCACTGGCCCTGTGCTCCTCGGCTCAACTAAAGCAGCCCTCCACAAAATTCATTTCTTGATACAACTCTTTTCTTCTTTTTACTGCTCACTGCTACTGGATTACATTTCAGTACAACTTAACTGTCAGTACTTATGAATGTGTTGTTTTCTAAAATCTACAGCTGCTACACTGTAAACCCAGATTTTGTTACGTACCAAACTTTTTAGTAACATTGCCTATTATTTTATGTTTTGTAAAAAGGATTTTTCATTACTTAATCAAATTAGTTGTTTGTATTTTTCTGCTGGAAGATGCAATGCACTCATCAAGTTAATCAGAAATAACTCAATATGTTGAGTTCTGCGTGTTAGTGGGTGGATAGGAGAGGCTTTTCCAACCTGGCACTCACTCTCAGCTGCCGAGCAAAACCCATGTGATGGTTTATTGACTCACTTGGTTTGAGTATAAAATATATTGGAACATAACAATATACCTTTAATTCATTTCCAAACTATTTAATTGAAAATGTTATTCAAATCCATCTAGAAATAAAAAAAACCCAACAACGTTATTTTAAAGGTGAAGTATGCAGAAATTTTTGAAAGGTTTCGCTACTCCGTTTTCAAATGGCATCCAAACTTGTCTCCTCCTCCATGGCTCAGTGTCAGCAGCAGAGCATGCTCACTGCCCCCGATCATAGCTAATAGCATGACTAACAGTCGTAGCTTCATAAACACACCATAGACGGTAAAAAACAGCCCTGGCAGCACCTGCAGCATCACGTGAGAGAAACTCAAGAGCTGTACACCTGACTTCCTGCAGGTAAATGAGATACGCTGTGGATAAAGAATCATTCTTTTTCTGTATTATGGCTGCTATCGGAGTTGCTCGGGATAGGTCCTCTTACTCGCTATCAGCAACACACAAAGTCACATGCACACGAGGCATGCTGTTATTGGCTGGTCATCACCCATTTAAACTCCTGCTCTCCGCCCAGAAGCATCCTGAGTAAAATAAAACATCAGCAAAACAGGCGGGGAGGGGGTCTATAAGGGGGTGAGACACACAGACACTGTCACACAAGTACAAAGGCCCAGAGTCCACAATTGAACAGGATTGTTCCTGTAAGAACTAAGTTTTTAATTTTTCTGAAAATTCTGCATACTTTACCTTTAAACTGGTAAAATCAACAGCTAATTTTTACTCAATTAGCATGACCACAATGCTATTTGTACTATTTGTTTTGGTTACTCTCTTAAAAGTATTATTGCCTTTCACATAATCTGATTTGGTGAAACATTTTCACATATAATAAATATTGAGTAGAATTAAAAGCTCTGAAATAAATTTTCATTGAGAGCTCGACAGAAGAAAATACAATTATTGATTGATATCCTTGACATGCTGTAGACAGCCAGTCTTCACCAGGATAGAGGCAGCCTGTGTCACCCATGTGATACACCCATGTACAGCAGGCTCTCATATCCACTGTGTGCGCTCCTCACACATGGTAACAACATGATTTTTATTTTTTTTTGTCATTCATAAGATTTTTAACCATAAATTCTCAGGTTGTAAAGTTGTTTACAATTTTACAGTATATTTTACAAAATTTCCCCGGCAACAACAGCTGACAATTCATTTATTTCCATAAAAACAACAGGATTATTTTACAGTGTAGAAAACATGACTTGAAATCATAGATGACGTTAAGTACAAATGTAAATGTAGTATAAGGCAATGGGTTTCCACACAATTCTCTCGTAAAGTCGGTTAATTTGGGTTAAGAGTGTACAAGAGACAAAGTGTTCCTGATAAATAAAACATGCACTACATCACAGTTTTCAGTCACAGAGGAGAGTCACTGTGGATCTGAACTAATCCAGCTGCTCTGGTTTTGGATCAATACATTTAAATTCTTCTGACAACAGCATCACAGGTGTGATACATCTGAAACTGTCCCTGAAAGGAAACAACTCAATGTGATTCTGTGAAGAGGAAACAGCAGAGACCTGTTTGTTTGTTTGTCAGTCTGCGTTAAACTCACTCCTAACGTCACACCTGAGGACTGAACCATGACGGAGATTCAGGTTTGAGTCATCTCAGTGTGAGTCTGTGTTTCCCTCCTCCTCGTGGTGTTTCTCACCTGTGTCGATCCTGAAGCAGGTGCGGTGGAACTTTCCCATGTAGAAGTCCAGGCCTATGATGGCGAACATGAGGATGGCGAAGAAGAGGAGCAGGCCGATCTGCAGCAGAGGGACCATGGCTTTCATGATGGACTTCAACACCACCTGAAGACCTGACGCACACACACAGAAAACACAGGAAACACAGAAAACACAGCTGTCATCATCTCCATCAGACTTCACTTTCTGCCTATGATTCATTCGGTCTGATGATGATGGTGATGATGGTGATGAAGCTGCAGCACTTTGAGGTTTGAAAACAAGATCCTTTAACTGGAACCAGAAATATGTGATGTCATTTCCTCCACCACCAAGAGGCCACAAGGACAATACTATTTTACACAACAACACACAAAGTAACTGAAGCTGCAGCAGCAGACTCACAACTGCTGCTTCCAAGTGATAGGTTTTTTTTAAAATTTATTACAAAAAGGCACATTTAGTTACTATGTATAACCAAGGTCAGAAGCTTTGCTCTCCTAAAGCAACAATAAGTGAGAAACGTGTCACTTATGAGTTTAATTTGTTCACCGGCGGAGCTTGAAGCTCAAATTACTCATATGTTACATCAGTTTTCCTTCCTTGAAATAAATTGACCTGCCATTAATGTATTCCAAATCCCAAATAAAACCACAATATTTTTGTTACATTTAAAAAAAAAATTGGAATAAGGCTCAAAGATTCAGATTCATCTTTTAATTCCCTTCTCGACACACATTTTTCCCGTCTTGCTTTTATGCCATGTTGTCATCTTCTTCCCGACTTACAGTGACCTAATTTCTTTTTTTACTGTCTTCTTTTTTTACATAGAACTGTAGTAATGTGTTATTTGTTTATTTTTAACTATTTTATATCTTTCATTTTTTACTCTCGTTCACATGTAATGACTGTTTTATCTCATTGTTACATCTATATTTATTCATCATGATCACTTTTGTATCATTCCTACCAGTTTCCTTTAATTATTTTAATGTACTGAACATTAGTTATCTATTCTTTAATTTAATCTTAATTTTTGGCTTTTAATGTTATCATCATATCCTTTATCTTCCTCTAATTATTTATTAAGTTTTTTTATTTATATCTTATTTGATTATTTTGTAACACTTTTTTTCTTCTATTTCTTTCTTTTACTTCCTCTTGGCTCTGGTCCTCATGGCCTCAGTCTGTGCCGTGGGTGTCTTTTACGGCCTGGTTCCTTTTTCCTTTTTCCTTTGAGGTCTTATAAATTCTTCTATCTGCAGTTGTGACATCGACTTAGTCTTTTATTCACTGTTCATTTGCTGGTTTTTATTTTGCGTCCCAATTCAGGGGCTGCAGCCTTTGAAGGCTGAATTTAAAGACCAGTTACGTCAGAGTGGTGCGTCAAAGGCTGAGGGGAAATCCTTGACAGTTTCCCAAAACTTTTGGGCTTTAACTTGAAAAAAAGATTGACATGGTCAAACTCCTGAAGGAGTTCTGTTGTAAATGTTGAGTTTTTGTTTCCATGCTTTTGAAAAACTTACCCTGTCAAACTCAGTGAAGAAAGTTAGAAAAAATCAATTGAAGCTATTCAGCAATTGTTCAAGCAGCGCCTGAGATTAAGGGTGATACATACTTTTATAATAAATTTTTAAAAAAGTATTTACAACAGATATTCAGGATTTATTACAAGCTGGATTCCATATGGGGTTACATAATATTTTCAGTTATCGCTCTATGCCGCTACTTGCAGCTCAATGTTCTTTATGTGTAAATGATACTACTGTTAAAGCTGGGTTATGCTTTCCACATGAACATGACACATGGAAAAAAAAGTGCCCAAGATCTGTACAAGAGAACGCATGTGGCTTTTATACTTTTTTGTCCCTCCATGCAGCGTCTATTGGCTTCCCAAACTGCAGGGGGCGGTGTATCACAAACACACATCTACCAGAGCATTGAACTAGAGTAGAAGAAGAAGTCTGGCTTCGTTAACACGGTTTTAAACATTATTTTTTCACCTATTCCTGGTTCAAATACTTTAAATAATCAGCACCAAATAATATTCAACACTCGATCCTCCGACTGTTCCAACAAAGGAACCAGAAGAACAGTGATCTATCAATTTCATCCTACAACTAGAGAAGTTGCATTTCCTTACAGCAAATGTGTTGAAATGCTGACACCGAAGGAAGTGAAAGGAAGCTGAAAATGTGGAACATGAAATTAAATTTCTTTGCAAAGCTGAAAATTTGGGGTATAAGGATGGAAATTGCTGAGTAGTTTGAGAAATTAAAAATGTTTGATAAAAATGATTGGAAAAAGCAATGAAGTGGAGGGAGGAAAGTGCAGATAGCAGGGATGAAAGAGAAATGAAATTGAATAAGGAAAGAGAATGGGTCAAAAAGGTAGGAAAATTTTAAAGGGAGAAATTTAAATAGAGTGAAAAATCATAGAAAGAAATTAGTCAAATAGATAAGATAAGACACTTTTTTGATCACAAAATATGAAATTCACATTTATGCTGAATCAGCATTTCAACATAATTTGTCTCCTTATTTCAGGAAGATGACAAATTAAAAACAGCTAAAATATCTCTTAGTCTGAAAAAAAGTAAGAAACAAAACAAAACAATTAAGTGTGTTCATTTCAGAAACTTTAGAGACGTATGTTTTGACTGAATTTTGAACTTTATCACTGAAAACGGTAATCCATAAAATTGTGAATATTAAAAATAAGTTTGCCCTTTCTGACAGAATCAGTTTTTGTTCTGAAAATAGGAACGCACTCTTTTAATTCCAAAACTAGATCGATTTTTAATCTTTTAGTCTCTTTACTGACCAGGCTGACTTCATGCAGGGTTTTTATTTTCACCCCTCACAGTCTTAAAGTGGTGATAAAGTGGTGATAAAGTGTGGAGTGGACTTACTCGGAATACCAGAGACCAGTTTGAGCGGCCGCAGCACTCTCACCGCCCTCAGTGTTCGTAGATCAAAATCCGCCCCCACAGTGGCCAGGATCCTGCACGCAAACACAACAACAAGAGCAACGGGGTCAGGATCAGAGGATCATCTCTTAAAGAAACAGTATTTCGGAGAAAGAAAATATGACATGTAAAAACAGTATCACATCAGATCATTAGTGAAGGAAGCAGACTCACTTCAACACAATCAGACAGTAATGATGAGAGTACAATAACACACGTGTTGCAGAAGTCTGACTGTAACTGAATATAAATTAGCTCAAATATTTTTCCCTTCTTTCAGGGTAAATTGTATTCAATGCTCTACTTGCTGACAAAGACCAAAGTGGATTTTGAAAAGACCCTTCTCTTGAAACCAAATTTGTGTTACACACAAAAAGCCATATAGGGGAGAGTGGGGTAATGTGAGACACCCCCTGCATCTATGCAGCAGAACACTTTTGTAGTCATTGGACCGTTATATTTTCACGCCCCTCCCATTTCCCCTTGACCATGAAATTAAGGACCTCATGGTGCTGTTGTAAACATTTTATTTTTCCACAAAAATATTCTTTTTGCATATAAAAGTAAATTTTCATGCCATCAACTTTATCAACTGTTGCGCCAAAGCAAATTGATTTAGGTAGAAAAACTTAAACCATACTTGTAGATAAACTACCATTGACTACATTTTTGATAAAATAAAATAATATGAATGATACAATGCAGCCACTCTTCCCAGGCTTTAAAGTCTTTTTTGCATGTAGACCAAATGCTATGGCCATGTTTGTAATGTGATCAGTGGCTCCATGGAAGTTTGGGTTCTCTTGGGAAATGGGTGATGCTACAAATTCATGAATTGAAATCACATATTTCTGTCTTGACATCCCTGTTATTTTTTTTAAATACATCAAAATGCACTGGAAAGTTAATGTTAAATTGAATTTCATACAATTTGACTGTAGCATTATTGATTTGGAGCAGGGGTTCCCAAACTTTTCAGCCTGTGACCCCCAAAACAGCAGTGTTGGAGACTGGTGACCCACTACTGTGGTACAACACTAATGGGCCAATCCAAAAACAGACAACCCCCCCCCCAATTTAACTACTCAGTCGAAAATTCACTGACTAATGCATACTTTGCTGTGTTCACTGAATCAAACTTCAACAAAGAAATGCAGAAAACAGGTGAAACATTTTCTGTTTGCATCATTTTATACAATCTTTAATTTCTATTTTTGCTTTTATTTTCACAACATTGGATAAAATTTTTGATTTTGGAACACTTTTCACGACCCCCCTCCTTCCTTATCAATGCCTTGTGAGCCCCCAAAGGGTCCCACTTTGGGAACCACTGATTTAGAGCACTAAAATCAGGTTTCTGAAGCCCAGTCACTGAAATTGCAGCAAGCAGATATACAGCAGATATATATTTACTCGAGATTTGAATTTAAAAAAAAAAGAAAAAAAGTTGCTATCAGGGGAAAACGAAACATTAACTCGTTATCTTGAGAAAACAGAGCAAACTTATTATATAATATCATAGCCTTTAAGCTCTGTTGAAATGGTTGTTGTTCTTCAAAAACCTCATATAGTTTTTGTAGAAGGATTGTTCATTAAATATAAATACGTTCATAATATACCTGTATTTCTTTTTTCTAAAACAAAGGGAAAACCTGGACTTATCAATTGTTATAGGTACTTAAGTTATGACTTTGCAGGTCAGGCCCACTTGAAACCAAATTANCAGCCCATGACGTTCTACGACGTTCCAACATGACAATGAACCAAGACACAAGGCCAAGTCAACCTGCCATTGGCTACAGCAGAATAAAATGGAAGTTCTGGAGTGGTCATCTCAAACCTGCAGTTCATGCAAGACAGCTCAATAATTAACAGGAACTGGAGGCTTTTTGCCAACAAGAATGGTCAGTTTTACCATCTGAGAAAATAAAGACCTTCATCCACAACGAGCACAAAAGAATTTCAAGCTGTTATTGATATTAAAGGGGGAAATACAAGGTATTGAAAAATGGGGGTGTAAACTTTTGAACAGAGTCATTTTTGAAGTTTCTGTTGTCATTATGATTAAAAAAGAGTAAACTATTTTTTTTTTTTTTCAGTCAACGTCTTCACCCAGCCACCAACTATGGGTGATAGAAAGGTTTTTGAGTTATCATTCATATTTTCTGAGAAAAGGCCAAAAAAATCAGAAATTCTGCTGGGGGGTGTAAACTTCCAGGCACAACTGTATTTGTATGAGCAGTACATTTATGTCCTTGCTGCTGTCATAGTGGGGTGACCTGACCAAGGGACCTAGTTTTGGGGATATTGAACTCATGAAACCCTCTGAATGTTAGTTGATTTGGTGATTTTGGCGAATTCAGACTAGTCACAACAAACTCACTGCCACATCTGTGCCTATGTACACATTGGCTGGTCGTCACCTAATTGATTATAGCTTCATTGTAGTTTGGTGTTCAAAAAAAGCAGAGGACAGAGAGCATTTTTGTCACACTGTTACACTGCTCTTAGCAGAGGAGTTACCTATGTAGCTTCAAGAAAAGATGAAAGCGATCATAACTAACAGATGAAGTATGAAACCACGTTAGTTTGAGAGAGTAGGAAATGTGAGGAGTAGGACAGGTCCATGAAGGTGAATAGATTTGGTGATGCTGTAGAAATGTTGGTGTGAGTGGACTCACATTGTAGAGGATGTCCACCCATCCCTCCATGGTGATGCACTGGAAAACTGTGAGAACAGCAAACAGGATGTTGTCGAAGTTTGTGATGCCAAAGCTGGGTCCGATCCAGAACTCCCTGCAAACTGTGCCGTTAGCGCAGGTCCTCGCCGGGGCCTCCAGACCACAGGGGAAATCTGCTGCCTGCTCGCCTACAGTCACACACACACACACACACACAGAGGTATTTTTAGAGCAGGCTGTAGATGTATTATGTAAAAGTTTCTCCCGTGCAAAGATCCAGAGAAAATACACCTCATGTATTATACATGTCTTTGACGACATGATACAGAGGAAGCAGCATTTGAGGTCATTGTTAGTTACGTTTCCATTGGTTTGCATTCTCTATTCACGTTTGTCACCTTTGTACTGACTGGATGCTCCAGAAAAAATGTTTAGTTTAATGGTTAAGTAGAAATGTCTTCATGAGGGTCCTTTTTTTATACTCTGTAGCAGTCATTGGCTCATATAGTTGGTCCTGAGGTGCACGCAAACCCACTGGCCCTGTGCTCCTCGGCTCAACTAAAGCAGCCCTCCACAAAATTTATTTATTGATACAACTCTTTTCTTCTTTTTACTGCTCACTGCTACTGGATTACATTTCAGTACAACTTAACTGTCAGTACTTATGAATGTGTTGTTTTCTAAAATCTACAGCTGCTACACTGTAAACCCAGATTTTGTTACGTACCAAACTTTTTAGTAACATTGCCTATTATTTTATGTTTTGTAAAAAGGATTTTTCATTACTTAATCAAATTAGTTGTTTGTATTTTTCTGCTGGAAGATGCAATGCACTCATCAAGTTAATCAGAAATAACTCAATATGTTGAGTTCTGCGTGTTAGTGGGTGGGTAGGAGAGGCTTTTCCAACCTGGCACTCACTCTCAGCTGCCTAGCAAGACCCATGTGATGGTTTATTGACTCACTTGGTTTGAGTATAAAATATATTGGAACATAACAATATACCTTCAATTCATTTCCAAACTATTCAATTGAAAATGTTATTCAAATCCATCTAGAAATAAAAAAAAACCCAACAACGTTATTTTAAAGGGGAAGTATGCAGAAATTTTTGAAAGGTTTCGCTACTCCGTTTTCAAATGGCATCCAAGCTCCTCTCCTCCTCCATGGCTCAGTGTCAGCTGATGCGCATGCTCACTGCCCCCAATCATAGCTAATAGCATGACTAACAGTCGTAGCTTCATAAACACACCATAGACGGTAAAAAACAGCCCTGGCAGCACCTGCAGCATCACGTGAGAGAAACTCAAGAGCTGTACACCTGACTTCCTGCAGGTAAATGAGATACGCTGTGGATATAGAATCATTCTTTTTCTGTATTATGGCTACTATTGTAGCTGCTCAGGATAGCTCCTCTTACTCGCTATCAGCAACACACAAAGTCACATGCACACTAGGCATGCTGTTATTGGCTGGTCATCACCCATTTAAACTCCTGCTCTCCGCCCAGAAGCATCCTGAGTAAAAAAAAAAAAAACATCAGCAAAACAGGTGGGGAGGGGGTCTATAAGGGGGTGAGACACACAGACACTGTCACACAAGTACAAAGGCCCAGAGTCCACAATTGAACAGGGTTATTCCTGTAAGAACTAAGTTTTTAATTTTTCTGAAAATTCTGCATACTTTACCTTTAAACTGGTAAAATCAACAGCTAATTTTTACTCAATTAGCATGACCACAATGCTATTTGTACTATTTGTTTCGGTTGCTCTCTTAAAAGTATTATTGCCTTTCACATAATCTGATTTGGTGAAACATTTTCACATGTAATAAATATTGAGTAGAATTAAAAGCTCTGAAATAAATTTTCATTGAGAGCTCGACAGAAGAAAATAAAATTATTTATTGATATCCTTGACATGCTGTAGACAGCCAGTCTTCACCAGGATAGAGGCAGCCTGTGTCACCCATGTGATACACCCATGGACAGCAGGCTCTCATATCCACTGTGTGCGCTCCTCACACATGGTAACAACATAATTTTTTTTTTTTTGTCATTCATAAGATTTTTAACCATAAATTCTCAGGTTGTAAAGTTGTTTACAATTTTACAGTATATTTTACAAAATTTCCCTGGAAACAACAGCTGACAATTCATTTATTTCCATAAAAACAACAGGATAATTTTACAGTGTAGAAAACATGACGTAGATGACGTTAAGTACAAATGTAAAAGTAGTATAAGGCAATGGGTTTCCACACAATTCTCTCGTAAAGTCGGTTAATTTGGGTTAAGAGTGTACAAGAGACAAAGTGTTCCTGATAAAAAAAACATGCACTACATCACAGTTTTCAGTCACAGAGGAGAGTCACTGTGGATCTGAACTAATCTAGCTGCTCTGGTTTTGGATCAATACATTTAAATTCTTCTGACAACAGCATCACAGGTGTGATACATCTGAAACTGTCCCTGAAAGGAAACAACTCAAAGTCTTTGAAGAGGAAACAGCAGAGACCTGTTTGTTTGTTTGTCAGTCTGCGTTAAACTCACTCCTAACGTCACAACTGAGGACTGAACCATGATGGAGATTCAGGTTTGAGTCATCTCAGTGTGAGTCTGTTTCCCTCCTCCTCGTGGTGTTTCTCACCTGTATCGATCCTGAAGCAGGTGCGGTGGAACTTTCCCATGTAGAAGTCCAGGCCGATGATGGCGAACATGAGGATGGCGAAGAAGAGGAGCAGGCCGATCTGCAGCAGAGGGACCATGGCTTTCATGATGGACTTCAACACCACCTGAAGACCTGACGCACACACACAGAAAACACAGGAAACACAGAAAACACAGCTGTCATCATCTCCACCAGACTTCACTTTCTGCCTTTGATTCATTCAGTCTGATGATGATGGTGATGATGGTGATGAAGCTGCAGCACTTTGAGGTTTGAAAACAAGATCCTTTAACTGGAACCAGAAATATGTGATGTCATTTCCTCCACCACCAAGAGGCCACAAGGACAATACTATTTTACACAACAACACACAAAGTAACTGAAGCTGCAGCAGCAGACTCACAACTGCTGCTTCCAAGTGATAGGTTTTTTTTTTAATTTATTACAAAAAGGCACATTTAGTTACTATGTATAACCAAGGTCAGAAGCTTTGCTCTCCTAAAGCAACAATAAGTGAGAAACGTGTCACTTATGAGTTTAATTTGTTCACCGGCGGAGCTTGAAGCTCAAATTACTCATATGTTACATCAGTTTTCCTTCCTTGAAATAAATTGACCTGCCATTAATGTATTCCAGATCCCCAAAAAAAGCCACAATATTTTTGTTACATTTAAAAAAAAAATTGGAATAAGGCTCAAAGATTCAGATTCATCTTTTAATTCCCTTCTCGACACACATTTTTCCCGTCTTGCTTTTATGCCATGTTGTCATCTTCTTCCCGACTTACAGTGACCTAATTTCTTTTTTTACTGTCTTATTTTTTTACATAGAACTGTAGTAATGTGTTATTTGTTTATTTTTAACTATTTTATATCTTTCATTTTTTACTCTCGTTCACATGTAATGACTGTTTTATCTCATTGTTACATCTATATTTATTCATCATGATCACTTTTGTATCATTCCTACCAGTTTCCTTTAATTATTTTAATGTACTGAACATTAGTTATCTATTCTTTAATTTAATCTTAATTTTCGGCTTTTAATGTTATCATCATATCCTTTATCTTCCTCTAATTATTTATTAAGTTTTTTATTTATATCTTATTTGATTATTTTGTAACACTTTTTTTCTTCTATTTCTTTCTTTTACTTCCTCTTGGCTCTGGTCCTCATGGCCTCAGTCTGTGCCGTGGGTGTCTTTTACGGCCTGGTTCCTTTTTCCTTTTTCCTTTGAGGTCTTCTAAATTCTTCTATCTGCAGTTGTGACATCGACTTAGTCTTTTATTCACTGTTCATTTGCTGGTTTTTATTTTGCGTCCCAGTTCAGGGGCTGCAGCCTTTGAAGGCTGGATTTAAAGACCAGTTACGTCAGAGTGGTGCGTCAAAGGCTGAGGGGAAATCCTTGACAGTTTCCCAAAACTTTTGGGCTTTAACTTGAAAAAAAGATTGACATGGTCAAACTCCTGAAGGAGTTCTGTTGTAAATGTTGAGTTTTTGTTTCTATGCTTTTGAAAAACTTACCCTGTCAAACTCAGTGAAGAAAGTTAGAAAAATTCAATTGAAGCTATTCAGCAATTGTTCAAGCAGCGCCTGAGATTAAGGGTGATACATACTTTTATAATAAATTTTTAAAAAAGTATTTACAACAGATATTCAGGATTTATTACAAGCTGGATTCCATATGGGGTTACATAATATTTAGGGCCCGAGCGACCGACAGGCGGGCGAAGGCCCTCTTGAAACGCTAAGGATTATTAGGGCCCGAGCGACCGACAGGCGGGCGAAGGCCCTCTTGAAACGCAAAGGATTATTAGGGCCCGAGCGACCGCAGGCGGGCGAAGGCCCTCTTGGAACCTTAAGGATTAGAAATTTTTTCCGCCGCTTTAACCCCAATTTTCGCCCCTTTCCCTTGAAAAAAAGAGCGCCACACTATGTCCTACCCCCCCTGACCACTGCGAAAAATTTATTATTTTGCCACTCAAAAAATGCTACAATCTTGCTAGCATTTAGCATTAGCTTAATTGCCATCGGGGCGGCGGATGAAAGTGAATGTTCAGACTTTAAAAAACCGATGGAGTTAGTACGGAGGACCTTCAAAAAATTCTCTTGGGCAAACTCTGAATTTCGCACAGCAAGTTCGGAAATTTGTCCCAAAAGTCGGAATTTGACGATTTTTAGGGTACGTATTTGAACGAACTTGTCCTAGGGTTTTTGTCGGATAAGCTTCAAATTTCTCATGTGTATACTACACTCAGTGACAATTAAAAGTTATTAAAAGATTGTTATAATCTTCAGGAGCGTGGCCACCAGAGGGCGCCAAAAAAAAAGAAAAATTTACATGCTCCGATTTGTATGAAATTTTTTGGGCATGTTTATCACTCCAAGACCTTAATAAAAATGTAAAATGTTAAGGCAAAACAATAATTTAAAGTTCTGAAATTTTACGTCAAAGTTAGAATTTTTGCGCTAGCACGGTACGAACTTTTTCGAACTTGTCCTACAGTTTTTTTCTGATTATCTCCAAATTGGACAGGTGCATACTAGGCCCACTGATGATCAAAAGTTATTGAAGGATTGTTATAATATTAATGGGCGTGGCCACTAAGGGCGCCAAAAGTTGACCTTAAAAGTCTTGGTGTTTTTGGAATTATTGAAAGAGCATGTTTCAGTCTAGGACTGGTTTGGAGAGTGTGTACAAGTGACAGGGTCGGACTCACGTCGGTATACCGAAAATAAGTGCACTTCATTCCGCGGGGGATAACCGTTGTCCTTTAGTTCACAAAATGAGACACTGGGTATCGAGGAGGGGGAAACTAGAAAAAATGAAAACAATTGCACAGAAACATCAAAAACATCTTCAACAAGTCCCATATATAAGGTCAAGTTCCTATTTTGAATGATGTGTCTTCAGTGATGTGTCAAAGTCGACCCAAAATTGACCATTTTCTCACAAACACAAAACCCTTAATAACTTTCTCGTACAAAGTCAGATCCTGACCAAATCACACAAAAATGTTCACTGTCACATCCTGAGTGCAGCCATATGGCTTATATTCACGCGAAGTAAGGCGCCCCCTATTGGCAACAGGAAATCAAGTGTTTTATGCTGTGACCCATAGCTCCTCCCCCTTTGATCTTTTTTTGAAAACAATTGCACAGAAACATCAAAAACATCTTCAACAAGCACCATATATAAGGTCAAGTTCCTATTTTGAATGATGAGTCTCCAGTTTAGTGTCAAAGTCTGAAGTGACCTCATGAAACAAGGACTCCTGATAACTCCCTGATTTTTAGCCTAATCTCCTTCAAATTTCATTTAAACTGTCATGATCCATCCCTTAACACACCCTCAAACTTAGAGGATAAAACTGTATGTCTTAAAGATTTTTAATAATGCATTTTTTCCAAGTTTTCAGCTGACAAAACTCTGCACCCTGCAAAATAATCACTTCACTCCAGCATTAATGGTCGTTTGGCTCCATCTAGTGGCCAGACTTTACTTTTAGGTGGTCTGTGTGAGTTTGGCCACTAGATGGAGTCAAATGACCATTTTTGCTGTGCAATTTCTTTCAGTTCTGACATTGTGACACTCATTTTTAGAGCAGCAGGAGGCTGTGCTGTGAGCATGCAGCCATTTGATGTTGATATTCTATTTGAAATNACACACCCTCAAACTTAGAGGATAAAACTGTATGTCTTAAAGATTTTTAATAATGCATTTTTTCCAAGTTTTCAGCTGACAAAACTCTGCACCCTGCAAAATAATCACTTCACTCCAGCATTAATGGTCGTTTGGCTCCATCTAGTGGCCAGACTTTACTTTTAGGTGGTCTGTGTGAGTTTGGCCACTAGATGGAGTCAAATGACCATTTTTGCTGTGCAATTTCTTTCAGTTCTGACATTGTGACACTCATTTTTAGAGCAGCAGGAGGCTGTGCTGTGAGCATGCAGCCATTTGATGTTGATATTCTATTTGAAATGTCTAAAACATCTTCAACAAGCTCAGTTAATGAGGTCAAGTTTCTGTTTTGAATGCTGGTTCTCTTGTGAAGTGTCAAAGTCTGAAGTGGTTTCATGAACCACAGACTGTCAATAAGCCCCTGAATTTTAGCCTAATCTTTTTCAGATTTCATTCAAACTGTCATGATCCATCCTTGGACACACCCTCATACTGAGAGGATAAAGGACTCCTGATAACTCCCTGAATTTAAGCCTAATCTCCTCCAAATTTTCTTTTAAACTGTCATGATCAATCCCTGGACACACCCTCAAACTGAGAGGATAAAACTGTACATCTTAAGGATTTTTAATAATGCATTTTTTCCAAGTTTTCAGCTGACAAAACTCTGCACCCTGCAAAATAATCACTTCACTCCAGCATTAATGGTCGTTTGGCTCCATCTAGTGGCCACTGAAATGAAAATCCACCAGACACACTCAAACCGGTGATCTACCTCAGTTTACTGGTAAAAACGACACGTTAAAGAAAGTCAAGACTGTTTGTGACACTCATTTTTAGAGCAGCAGGAGGCTGTGCTGTGAGCATGCAGCCATTTGATGTTGATATTCTATTTGAAATGTCTAAAACATCTTCAACAAGCTCAGTTAATTAGGTCAAGCTTCTGTTTTGAATGATATTTCTCTTATAAAGTGTCAAAGTCTGAAGTGGTTTCATGAACCATAGACTCTCAATAAGCCCCTGAAGTTTAGCCTGATCTTTTTCCAGATTTCATTCAAACTGTCAAAATCCATCCCTGGACACAACCTCATACTGAGAGGATTAAACTCTTTGTCTTATGGATTTTTAATCATTTCTTTTTTCTAATATTCTGGCAAATGGATCTCTGCAACCTGTGAAAATGATCATTTTGCTCCAACAAAAAAGGGTTTTAGCTCCATCTAGTGGCCAAACTGAATCTTTGGGTAGCCTGTGTGAGTTTGGCCACCAGATGGAGCCAAATGACCATTTTTGCTGTGTGACCTATTTTCAGTGCACAGGGAGGCTTCTTGAAGAAACATGAGAGCAGACAGAGGAATGTGCTGTGGCCATGCAGCTCTCTGCATGTTGTCATTATTCTATTTCAGCTGAACCCTGAAACACATGAGCAGGGGTCTGCAACCTTTAAGGAGCCACTTTTCTTTACACAAAAACCTCCCCATAAAAAGCAAGAAAATGTTTAAATTCGACACAGAAGTAAATGTATTTAAAAATAGAGCCACATGCAGCAAAGAACGGCCCTCGCTCCCATGTGGCTGACTGAGAACGATTGCAGCATGTTCAGACATGCACACAGGTCGACGCTTTTTAAAATTAAAGCCGCAAGCGGCGAGGAGCGGGGAGTCGCTCTCGTGCGGTTCTCCGAGCGCATGCTCGGAGGACCGCACGTGAGCGAGGGCCCGTGTATCGCCG
>RPOG01001031.1:0-193043 GCA_008086565.1 Thalassoma bifasciatum
AGGGCAAACAGCCTTCAGTTGCTCTTTTCTTTTTATATTCAGACAGTAATTCAGTGTCATGTGTTTTTGTGGAATATATCTTTAATTCATGAACCTGAGTCTCTTTACTGGACTACACTACACTGACTCAGACTCCAACAGTCTAAGAGCAGACGAAGGCAAAAGGCCAACATGAGCCGTATTCAGTACCTTTATTACTGTGTGTCATAAATCAAACCAATAATTGTGTCATTCTCACTTCTTAAAAGCAAGGTGCAGCTACACCTGTTGCTCTTCTGTTTGAGAAATGGATTTGGAGGCTGGAGAAGCAGAGAGGAGTTCGCGTTGAGTCAAAAAATCAACATCAGCAAAACGGGAACATTCATTCTGTGATCTCTGTGAGTGTGAGCCCTGAAACTAAACACTATGCAGGTTGATATGTGGTGATACCAGCTGTGCTGGAAAGCTGAAAGGTCCATTTCTTTATTTTTAAAGTTAATCACAGTCATCTTCAAAGCCCTGTTTTTGTTTACTGTAAACCATCTACACACATAGAAAATTAAAAGCTTGGCAGGAAGAGGAGGATTTATGCCCGCTGAGCTACTGGAAGGTTTCTAATGCAAAACATCTGTGAACAAAGTGAAAATCACAGCACTGTGAGCAAACCTGGACGAGAAACAACTTGTGAAGAGCTGCTGTAGATTCTGTCAGAACAGAATCTGGAGCTGGAGTTTTAAAAAATGTTTTCAGTCTGAGAGATGGAAAATCTCACAGACGCAGGCGACAAAATATATGGGCATCGTGAAATAATGGGATTGAAGCAGCTTTCTAGACCAGTGAATGAAAATAACAGACTCATATAAAGACCTGGCTCTCTATTTTGGTACATAATAGCAGAATAATTTTGCTCATATGTTGATATATTTGACAGTCCTTGCTGTGTCGGTCAGTTTAGATCAGCACAGTGTCACAGATCTTACTCTTTTTGCAGGATCAATGTAGATCTTGGTGAAGAACAGCTGATCACTGTCGTTATCTTTTCCGGTCCAATCAGAAACCATCTCTTTAATATTTGGGAGGTAGCCAATAAAACCTGAGGACAGAAAAACAAAGGGGAAACAAGTTTTCATTTACATCTTCAGTAAACTTTGTTGTTCCCTTTTCTTACCCCAGCACTTGAAGTAAAACTTGTCTGCGTTAAACGTCTGTGACTAATGAGCCCAGCTGAGTGCTGACCTGCTGTTTCTCTGCTGTAAACAGTAAACGCACACGCTCCTTCCTGCAAACATCTGGCTCAGCACTAAAGCAGCAACAGCAGTCTGCAGCCACATCAGCAGCTCCTAAACATTGAGTGTTTGAGGGGAAACATGTATGTGGGGGGGGGGNAATGAAGTTTTCTTTTATCTCAGGTATTATGGATGAAGAATGAAGCCCTAAAAGAAGATAAATCTGGGAATCTTTACTCTTTTGTCAAATAATATTATTTTTATTCCTTCAGTCTTTACAGCTTCATCATCTCATTATCCTCATTAGCCAACATCTGAACACAGGAAAGATTTTCAGGGCAAACAGCCTTCAGTTGCTCTTTTCTTTTTATATTCAGACAGTAATTCAGTGTCATGTGTTTTTGTGGAATATATCTTTAATTCATGAACCTGAGTCTCTTTACTGGACTACACTACACTGACTCAGACTCCAACAGTCTAAGAGCAGACGAAGGCAAAAGGCCAACATGAGCCGTATTCAGTACCTTTATTACTTTGTGTCATAAATCAAACCAATAATTGTGTCATCCTCACTTCTTAAAAGCAAGGTGCAGCTACACCTGTTGCTCTTCTGTTTGAGAAATGGATTTGGAGGCTGGAGAAGCAGAGAGGAGTTCGCGTTGAGTCAAAAAATCAACATCAGCAAAACGGGAACATTCATTCTGTGATCTCTGTGAGTGTGAGCCCTGAAACTAAACACTATGCAGGTTGATATGTGGTGATACCAGCTGTGCTGGAAAGCTGAAAGGTCCATTTCTTTATTTTTAAAGTTAATCACAGTCATCTTTAAAGCCCTGTTTTTGTTTACTGTAAACCATCTACACACATAGAAAATTAAAAGCTTGGCAGGAAGAGGAGGATTTATGCCCGCTGAGCTACTGGAAGGTTTCTAATGCAAAACATCTGTGAACAAAGTGAAAATCACAGCACTGTGAGCAAACCTGGACGAGAAACAACTTGTGAAGAGCTGCTGTAGATTCTGTCAGAGCTGGAGCTTTAAAAAATGTTTTCAGTCTGAGAGATGGAAAATCTCACAGACGCAGGCGACAAAATATATGGGCATCGTGAAATAATGGGATTGAAGCAGCTTTCTAGACCAGTGAATGAAAATAACAGACTCATATAAAGACCTGGCTCTCTATTTTGGTACATAATAGCAGAATAATTTTGCTCATATGTTGATATATTTGACAGTCCTTGCTGTGTCGGTCAGTTTAGATCAGCACAGTGTCACAGATCTTACTCTTTTTGCAGGATCAATGTAGATCTTGGTGAAGAACAGCTGATCACTGTCGTTATCTTTTCCGGTCCAATCAGAAACCATCTCTTTAATATTTGGGAGGTAGCCAATAAAACCTGAGGACAGAAAAACAAAGGGGAAACAAGTTTTCATTTACATCTTCAGTAAACTTTGTTGTTCCCTTTCCTTACCCCAGCACTTGAAGTAAAACTTGTCTGCGTTAAACGTCTGTGACTAATGAGCCCAGCTGAGTGCTGACCTGCTGTTTCTCTGCTGTAAACAGTAAACGCACACGCTCCTTCCTGCAAACATCTGGCTCAGCACTAAAGCAGCAACAGCAGTCTGCAGCCACATCAGCAGCTCCTAAACATTAAGTGTTTGAGGGGAAACATGTATGTGTGTGTGTGTGGGGGGGGGGGGGGGGGGGGGGGGGGGGGGGGGGGGGGGGTCAGCAGGAGGGTGATCATTTCTTTTCTGATGTGGATAAAAAGTGCCAACATGTGAGACCAGTGGACGTACCTCCTGACCCCAGGAACCTGTTGCCCTCCCTGACGTGAGGGTGTTTGTCCTCCAGGTGTCTGTCGGGCCAGATCAGGGTCTCAGAGGAGAAGACCACTTTGTGTCTGGTCTGCTGGAACTTCTTCAGGAGCTCTTTGGGGCCCGAGGAGAAAACCACATCGTAGCTGCATGGAGCGGGGAGTGAAAATAGACAAACTTTATTGTGACCTGCGGCTCAGTGTGGCTCAGTGGCATGGTGACATCAAATTAAAGGGTTGAAGTTATAAGATGCCAGCATTCTTAATTGTAAGGATTAAGTTGCCAGTGGTTGTGTTAACTGGATCAACAGGAAATGCACACTCTGTTTATATTCCAGTGTGTTTGTGTCAGTGGGTCTTGTACGTTTACTGCAAACCTTTTACTCGACCTTTAATACCTTAAAGCCTGCACTGACACACTGACACAATGAGAGACTCTTTCTTTCCAGAGAAAGAAAACATTTTGTTTGTCATGAAAACAGGACACAGAAAGATTTAAAGGATCTTGGGTTTCTGCAGAAATCTGCTCTGCAGCAAAAAAAATGTTTGATGCTTTCAAAAATCCTCCAAAAAAACATCCTCCTTGAAGAGGCTCAAACCAGTTTTTTATGGTTTGTCTCTGTCTGGCAATCACTGCCTTTTTCAGACATCAAACAGCCTCAAAACTCACCATGTTTATGTTTACGGGGACATAATTGTGTGTCTTGGATCATCACCTGGAAAATGCCTGGAGCTTGTGATCACCACAAATCTTCTCTCAGGTATCAAACCACAAACCACCAAGGAAAGTGACTTGGTGGAGGAACCAAAAGTGCAGGAATAAAAAGTAATCACTGAGCATGTTTCTGAAGTACTTCATTTATCTTTTAGGGACTGTTTTCCTCCTCAGGGACAAACTTTCAGACAGTCTGATAAACTTTAACCAACATTCAGGTTAAAAAGTGCACAGTTATATCTTTGCATATGTTATATAAGCTGTAGATGAGTTTGAGTGAGTTACACAGTCTCAGTGTCTCTTTGTAGGTATTATTTCCAAAACTTGATAAAGATTATAACAGAAGATAAAGACCCAGACACTGAACCTGCAGAGACCTGTGAGCATAACCACAAATCAAAAACACCAACAACAATAGCAGGGAACAAGTTCCTACAAAATAAATTAAAGGAAACAACAACGACCGCCCCGAGGGGAAGAAATACATCTGTTATATTTGGAAAGAGTTCAGGACTCCAGCACGTAAATGCAGACCATTGTCTATGTGAGGTATGAATCAAAGTCTACCTGTCAATAAAAAGGATGATTTTGTCCTCAGCCTTCATCCCCTCCAGAGCTGCTTTCAGGAGTCGAACCTTCTGTCCTCCTCCTGGGGTCGACATGTAGTCGCTTCCTCTCCATTCCTCGCCCTGACCGATGACCTGAAAACACAAATACACCAAAACACTGAAAATAACACGAAGAAATTCACTCACAGTCGTTGACCCCTTTGTAAAATCTCAATCGGATGAATTCAAACATTAAAAAAGTGGAGAAAACACAATGAAACATTTATATGTAACATCCATTGAAATGTGAGGGGAGAATAATAAAGATAAAGGTGTTAACACCAGTAAAATTAGATAAAGTTAATAAGTCAGCTCTTATGTTCACAGTCACCGTTATATAAAACATACAACTGGAGACTCAGCCTCAAAAACACAGTCTTCATGATGAGGAAAAAGGTCAAACTTACAAAAGAAAAAGTTTTTTAATTTAATTTAATTTAAATTTATAATTTGGACTTTTTCTTGCAGTTTTTATTTAACTTCATTATACGTTTAGCAATCTTTTTCATCAGGATGACTTAAGATCTGATGATTTAGTATTTTGAATCAGCATTCTGACTTCTTTAAAATATCAATACTTCACTTTCTCACAGTTTCTACTTTTTATATCATGGGTTTTACTTTTAAACTTTAAAATTTGGCTTTTTAACCACCTTATTTTGGATTAACTCACTACTTTTGACATTTTATTTCACACTTACAACTTCCTGTTTCAGAATTTAGACTTCTCACATGTAACTGATTTTCTCATAGTGTGGACCTTCATCTCAGTATTTTCGATTTTAATCCAATGAATTAACATTTTTGTTTAACTTTTCTTAACCTTGATCAAGTTTTAGCTTATTTCATTTGTTTTTTGGCAGAAATATGTTTCCATAAAGCCATGACCTAAAGGAGAGACTTCTTAAATTATGATGAGACAGTTACATGACCAGACAGCAGAGAGGAGCGTGCAGCAGGGATCTCACCTTCACAGTGTAGTTAAAATGTTTGGCAGACCTCAGGAATCGCCTGAAGCCATCCGTCTCTTTGGTTGCTACAGTCAGGACGAGAAGTTTCTCTGCAGGACAGAAATCAGGGATAAATTAAGGAGACATGAAGCATCGAACCACCTGAAGACAGAGCGCTTCCATCTCTTCTACCCTATCTGACAGCTCTTGTGATGAATGGTCTGAATGATTGTAGTCTGAAGGCCGTGAGCTTCAGGAGAATAAAAACCACTGAGAACAGGCATGGATGAAATCAGAGCGCTGAAGATAAAAATCAGGCTCCATTATTATAGATGTGATCGTGAATTTTAAAGGTGTGCCATTGTACTCAAGCGTGATGATAGAGGGATTAACAATTCACCTGTCATTTTTTTCTCATTTATATACTGAAATGAGACATTTTAGTTTTTATGACCAATAACAAATTCTTCCCATGAAAATAAGAAATGAGAAATATCTGGCAGCATTTTCTGGTTTTTGCCAGCATGTACAGTTCCTGTTGTGCAAAATAAAGCACTGATGAGGAGCACAAGAATACACTATTGTCAGGTAACTTTAATATAATACTATCACACTGGTGTGTACATGGGTTAAAATGCAGTTTTCAAAAAAATGCCTGGTTACTTGATCAGCCTTTTCTCTGTTTTTTATAACACTATAACAAAAGATGGGATCAAGTATCATAAACAGCATCTTTACTCTTTGTGTCTGCAGCTCCTGATCTGACTGTACTTTTATAAGCTCAGTGTTTCTTTTCAAATGAAAATAAATCTCCCTTTCAGCTATTCATTTGTCTTGTCTCTATGAAATCAAACACTTCATCAAGTCGACCCAGTTTACAATAAAGAAAAAGATCCTGTTACAACCACTTGTTCTGCCTTAGACCTGTTTCTTTATGCTCCTCTGCTTCAAGCTGCACTGACATCCAGAACATTCCTCAGAGAGTCTCCCATGGAAACTGCTCCTAATATCCGCCAAACCTGGATGACATTTTATTTCTAGAGAAAGCTCGGCTTAGAGCGATTCTTGGCTGATTTATGACATTGTGGACTGTAGGGGAGAGCTGCTAGAGCAGCTTTAAAGGGCCAAAGAAGAAAGGTGGAAAGTGAGAGTGACATGGGTAGAAATGTTCTCTTTCTTATGAAAGTCTTTGCATCGATGATGTTTGCAAAGAAGCAAAGAAAAAGCATTGAAGAAGCATCAAATATTAATATGTAAGCAGTCTTTGTGTGCAACATAGTACATGCATGTGTTAGTGTTATTGTTTTGCAGCTGGTTAAAGCAGATTTAATTTAAGGAGTTTTTTGAGCAACTTGTGCATTTTTCACATCTGTACTTGAAATATTTCGTTTGGCTTGTTGTTCTATCTGCAAAGTAACTGAAATTTGTCATCGAATGGGGTGAGTTTAAAAGTTTTGGGCTTGTGGAAATGAACTCTGAAGCACAATAAGTGATTTATGAACCTCCTTTGAAAAAGTTGGACAGTATAGCCAAACTAGACCCATGAAGAAATAACAGTTTTGTCCAAAGTTTTCCTCCTCAATCATCTTTACACTCCACATGTGAGCTAAGCCTCCACATGGGTTGAAAATGACTTTAGCTCAAAACACTATGTCATTTATATAAATGTGATGATTTATATAAATAAATGTTGCTCTGACAGCCGTCCACGTCAGCGGTATGGAGGTGACCGAGCCGCTGCTGCTTCCTCTCTGACTGAGGAGCGAATTTAATGTACAAATCCGTTAATTTAGTCCTTATGACACTTTTTCGGTCAGAAAACCTCAAACAACTCAAATTGCTGTGTTCAACTAACTGTGCCTGATGTAAAGTATACTTCGGCATGCTTACATTTCCACATGAGTGACGCGTGTATCAACAAATCTCAGCTCTTCTGTTCTCTACACGCACAACCCGGAGCAGCAGCAGCTGTGGGTCCATTTACTGCAAACTCTGCTGGAATGTTCCACAGCCACGTCCCCCACACAGGGTCTCACTCAACCAGGGAGTCTCCCAAACCCCAAACCAGAGCTACTGACTGCATGTAACGCCATTTATATTCCCTGACTACAGCATGGGAAACAGGACCGAGTCCGGGGTCAGAGCCAGGCTGCAGACAGAGGCTCAGTCCCGGGGAGGCTTACCTTCTTTGATCCGCTGCTCTGCGCTGAGAGACAGGGAGAAAAGTTCACACAAAGAAACACCTGAGAAGAAAAGGAAGGTCCAGAGTCTCATTTTGGACAGACTAAATCCCTGCAAGGATCCAGTGAAGAGTGAGCTGTGAGGACGCAAAGTGAGAAAGCAGGAGGAGAAAAGTTTATAGGAGTGTTTGCTCTGCAGCACCCCCTCCCTCTCTCTCTCTCTGTCCTGTCCTCGCTCTCTCTCTCTCTTTCCCCTAAACAAAAAGCCTTTGTTTAGATCTTTACAGTAGTTACAAAGTTACATTTAACGTAACATTCTTCAGTCTTTGGTTGTAAAAATCCTGATTTTATATTCAGACTTGAGTCCACTTTGATGAATCTGTGTTTGCACCGCCCACATCCTAAAAGGAGAGAAAAGCGGTTTAATGATGATCCAGCTGCTCCGTGGACATGAAAACCTGCACGTAGCCTCAACGCCCCCTGAACATGCACAAACTTGCATTTCTTTTGTCATGATGCTATCATTATTTCTACAAATAAACTCTAATTTGCTGCATTTGAATATACTTTTTTACTTCCTATTGCAGCAGCATTCAAAAATGCTGTATCACCTGAAGTCAAACATCTTCAAATCAACACTTCTTGCCTATTAACCTGTTAGGGTTACTGAAAAATGTTGGTCTGTGCACAAAATCCTGTTGCAACAATATGAAAAAAAACTATCTCATGTACTCTAAATATAGAAAAATATGTCATCCCTATCTTGATTTGAGATTTTTATTTTATTCTGCTGCTGTGTGACCTGAGCTGCTTTATGCACATCACATTGTATTTCCATATGAGTTGTAAATGGTGTTGACGTTTCTTTGTTGCTTTTGGTGCAATTTTCTCTTTTAGGATCTAAACACTGGTCTTATGTGCACACAAATCATGCATTCAAGTGCTGTCCAAATAATCTGGGGGAAAAAAGTTCTCCGAAGATTTGATCCCGTTGTCTTTACCAGACGCTCACTGCACAACATTAATAAAGAAAGACTAAATGTCGTACTAACAGAGATTAAAATAAGTGAAACAAAATAACTTCTGTACAAGATAAGTCAGCATTTGAGTAACAGTGAAACGCGTAAGACACTAAGAAAATGTTCAATGGCGAAAAATATTCAAGATGAAAATGTGGTATTAAATAGAAACAACTCACTGGATAAACAAAAAAAATGTTGGCCAGTAACCTTATATCAATTAATATATCGCACCCCTTTTATCAGTCTATCAGTGATAACTGTATTACACTGTTCGTTTAAAACTGTTTTTTTTTCAACGGAGAGCAGCATTAATAATTTCATGGGTCAGTTGAATACGTCTTATTTTCTCAAGAGTTACTGGAAATCTGGAATCCGAGTAGGACTTGAACGCAGCATGAAAGGCATCACTTCGACGACACTTCCGGTCCCTGCTGTTCCGTGGTGACAAACCAGAAGTGTGAACCTCTGTCTGCAGAGTTATTTTTGAATAATGAGGTTAAAAACCTGAGGAAAAACTTCAAACGAAACTCACTGGGACACTGCAACTCAACACTTATCACATACAGCCGCCGACCGATCTGAAAACAGCCACAATGCGAGAAACGAGCGCAGACCTGGACTGTTTTCCTCCACCGAGCTAAGCTAACGGGGCGAGCAGCTAGCGGACCCAGTCAGTGAGCTTTGACCGGGGAACATGTTCTGAAAGCGGACACGGCTCTCCAACCAAGCACGCTGGGTGCCGCGTTCAGACTCACAGCTGGGCTCCCGTCTTTGAGAAACAGAATGTGGCTGCAGCAGAGACTGAAGGGGCTGCCGGGGCTGTTATCCAGCAGCTGGGCTCGGAGGCTCCTCATCGGGCTGCTCCTCTTCCTCATCTTCTACTGGTACCTGGGGGCAGAGCGCAGGTGGAGGTTCTTCAGCGGGACGGCCATGCCCGGTGGGGCGGCCGGACAGTGCCTGCTGGCGGAGATCCACAGGTGGAGCTCCCTGGTGGAGCGAGGAGAGGGCATCTACAGCACACCTCAGGAACAACTGGACACACCTTTCGTGTCAGGTAACGGCCATATTATGATTGATATTGACTCCAATAAACTGTGGGTGGCTTCGTCCTCACAGCCCGGGTCAGCTCCGGTGCATCAGACAGACTTCTCCCCGAGAGTGGGCGTCCACCTGGAGGGGAAGCGGGCCGAGGTGCAGGCCACCATGCTGTGGTTCAGGAAGGGAGCCGTGCTGTCGGTTCGCTGTGTCTCCCCCGCCGCCCTGCAGTCCTCCAGGGACTGTGTCACCATCAGAGAGGAGTTCATCGCACACAGGAGCAGACCCAACATCTTCCTGCAGCGGATCCACATCAACAACCCCTCCGACAGGCCCGCCTCCCTGGACATCGCCTCTGAGAGCCCCTCCTTTGGGAGCAAGTTCTCCTCCAGTGTGGAGAAACTGGACGATAAAGACATCTTGCTGTCTTCAGGAAGAGTCTCTGTGGAGAACAACCGCATGGTGCTGGTGGTGGTGGTCTCCAAAAAACTGAGCAGCAGGATCCAGGTCTCTGCTAAGTCTGAGTACTCAGACAACATTCTGTCAGTGGTGTGGACCTCAGATCCCATAGAGTCCTCCAAGCTGGAGGAGACCTTCAGTACAATCAGAGAAGGAGCCAAGAAGGAGCTGGGGGAGGTGCTGAGGGCCAGTGTGGAGGATCTGGTCCTGGACCATCAGCAGGCCTGGATGGACCTCTTCATTTCAGGTAAAACCAGTCTTTCCACAGACACACAGACTATGGAGAGGTACGCACTTTATAGATCCCAAACTGGGAAGCCATGTTATTACAGCACTGTTACATGGCAAATAAAGCATCAGAGGAACAAATACAGAGCTTGAGAAGCAAAAATGGTGTTATTAAACCTGTCATGAGGACTGTGATAACAAAAATGTCAGGATTTACTGGTTCTGTGATCACTGATGAGCTGAAAACAGTCACATAGTGATGCAGAGCCCGAACAGAAAGGTCACAGAGACGAGGAGTTTAACAACCGTGTGTCTATTGTATGTAAATTTAGTGGTAAGATAGTAAGATGAAGGACAAAAAACACTGTAAGATGCAATGGAAAGCTTTGTCATTGACTTTATTAAGGATCCTTCTCACTGACTTTCTCTGTCAGTAGTTTTAAGATCTCTCATCCTGTTTAATAGTTAGTGTTTGCTGAAGCACAGACTCGGAGCCGGTTTAACAATGCAATTAAACATACCTAAAACACCTTTATAAATCGACCAAAGGTCACAGGGTGCTGTTTACGTCTTTCTGAGATTATGACAGGAGCTATTTGTGTTTTTTTTCCATCCTCTGCAGCTTCAGAAAACAGGAAAAGTTTAAAAATAGCTGGTGTTATTTTTGAGTGTGTGTAAATGTGTGTTTTCGAGCAGGTTTCTATCCTGTGCTTTAAGGTTGTTTACCCTCACAGATTGTGACTTTGGAAAGGAGGGGTGTAATTCATGGAGGCAGACTCTCTCTTGTCTCCTTTTATTTTGTTTTCTTAAATTTATGATTTGCTGAGTCATCGCACCATGCTGTGGTTTTAATGGTTGGTATGCTGGGTAACATGGGCGGGTAATATAATTCTTCATATCTCATCTGGAGCCATTTAATATGTGATGCGGCATGTTTTTGATGAAGTCCTTAGAGCTCTGATGTATCCGTCTGGATGCAACATGTCCACTTATCTCTGGTTTCTCTGAGCATCCATCTCACCGGATGTTTGACCCACAAAGCTCCTATTGTAGTTCAGCAAGTTCACTCGAGGCACTTTGTGACTGGGAATCCAACGTCATACTGAGCCGTTTCATAAACATGGTCCCAGCTGTAAAAAGTAATAATGCTGCTGAAAGTGTGCAGTTTACAGAAACTAGAGAAGCCACTCCTGGTTAAAAAACATGGGTGTGGATCCAGAGTTCAGATTGTTCTGAGCTTTTCTGAACAGTTAAATTAAAAATGTTCCTTCATGCGAAGCATCAGATTTCACTGAGCTTTCTCCTTTCTTCATTCTTCCCTCAGGTGTTGAAATGAGGAAAATCACAGACTCCCACACACCTTCAAGCCGCACAGTCAACACCACCCTCTACTACATCCTGTCCTCCACCACGGCTCCCCTGCTGGATCGACGGCTGAGCAGTGACGAGCGCGCTAGCTTGGAGTCCAGCCTCAACTACGCTGACCACTGCTTCAGCGGCCACGCCACCATGCACGCAGAGAACCTGTGGCCTGAGCGGGTCAGCAGCGCGGCTCAGATCCTGCAGCTGGTCACGCTGTGGACTCTGACGCTGCAGAAAAGAGGCTGCAAGGTGCTGGTAGCAGCTGGAGCTCATGGAGCCATGCAGGGCATGGTGCTCAGCTTTGGAGGCCTGCAGTTCACAGAGAACCACCTTCAGTTCCAGGCCGACCCAGACGTGCTGCACAACAGCTACGCCCTGAGAGGGATCCACTACAACCAGGACCTGATCAACCTGGCGGTGCTGCTGGATGTGGAGGGGAAGCCGTTCCTGCATGTGTCGGTGAAGCCCCAGGAGACGCCGGTGAAGCTGTACGCCTGCGAAGCCGGCTGCCTCAACGAGCCTGTGGAGCTGACGTCAGAGATCAAAGGTCACACCTTCCCCGTGATGGTGACGCAGCCAATCACGCCGCTGCTCTACATCTCCACAGACCTGCGCCACCTGCAGGACCTCCGCCACACCCTGCACCTCAAGGCCATCTTGGCTCACGAGGAGCACATGGCAAACAGGTACCCGGGCCTGCCCTTCCTCTTTTGGTTCAGCGTGGCGTCCCTCATCACCCTCTTCCATCTTTTCCTCTTCAAGCTCATTTACAACGAGTACTGTGGCCCCGGAGCCAAGCCCCTCTTCAGGAGCAAGGTATAAAACCAGCGTCACGAAACTGGAAGCAGAAAGAACTGCAAACTGATTTTTTTTAAGTGTGTGTGGTGGCAAAGATCTCTCTCTACTGGCGCTCTCTGTGGGTTGGTTTCTTACTTTGGCTTTCACCTTCTCTGTGAGTGAACTTTATTTTCCATCTCGCCTGGTTCAGTGTTTGGAGTGGATTTGCACATGAGGGGACTCCACATGTTTGGTTTTTTATGCTAAAGGAGTCGATTAAGTTTCACTGCAGCTGTTTCTTCTGAGAGATTGAGAGCGATGAGACGTCTGATCTCGGTTTCACGCTCCAGTCGAGTTTCTGCCTTAATTCAAAAAACAAATATGTGAAGTTACTTTAAACCATCTGGTCCCACCAGCGATCAGCTGTATGTCCATGTTTAATGTGGTACATCTGTCGATCATAATGGAAGAGAAATAAGCACAAGTGTTCAAACTCAGACTTCAATCTGCCTGTGTAGCTAGTATCTTTAAAGACACTACGATCTCTAAGGACCCCACAGTGATTCTTCTTTTACAACAAATCACTCTGACACACATGAGGAACCCAGAGGTTCTCATTCACCTCCTCGAGGTGTAAAAGTTATTTAGCAGGCTTCTTTTCAAATTTTATAAGTTAGTTTCATATCTACAGTACGCTTACAAAAGTTATCGTTCAGTCTAGCTCAAATTATCTCAAAATATTCATTCTTAAAGATACCTTCTGGAGTTTTTCTGACATCCCTATTGATACTTCTCACTTTAGCAGCTTTTGAAAGTGATGCACTCTGAAATCATTTTGTGGACACGATGATATAACTAAGATTTAGACAGCAACTGATTATTTTGGCGACATCTATTTGGAAATGTGACTCTGAATATACAAAAATAGAAACCAAGGCAACAAGTTTATAAACCCCGCATTCAACACAATGAATAGCTCCATATTGTGTATTTTGAAACACTTCCAAACGTTTCAGTGTTGTTAAGCAGGAAAATTAATTTTAAAATCCTTTAATCTGAACAAGATTAAAAGCACTGCTTTGTGGATTGTTGTAACAGCACCGTCATCGTTGGGGTCCTTAAAATAAAATATTCACAGTTAAACTTCATCATGACATCAATTGAACATTTGCACCTTCAGTTTATCCCAAAAAATAAACCCAAACACAGCAACCAGACGTGCTGTAAACAAACCTAAGAGATCGAAACAAGCAAAAAAAACACGTTAAAGCTCTGCACAAAGTTTCCCCGAACAAACATTACAAATCCTTCCCATGATTTCACTTTGAGTTTGTTCCTCATTAAAAAATCCCACTCCTTGTTCCTTAAAATGAAGATTAAAAACTATTCGACCTAGGAGGATGATGATCCTTATGGTGGCTCATCTTAAAATTACCCCTACATTAATAGGATCTGAAGTTATTCAGTGAAGTTTGAGGCGGTGTTGAAGCTCCAGTGAGTGTCCTGACTTTGAGAAGGTTTGGTGTTTTCAAGGGGCGGCTGTGACCTCGCGGGAAACACTGCAGGTCGACATTTGTCTCAGCTTGGACTCTGTGCTCACTCTTTATCTGCTTTCCTCTTTTCTTTCCTTGGTTTTGATGATGTTTTTTATGAAATCACTCTATTAAATTAACAAATCTCTGGGTTGGCTTTGGCTCTTTACTCTCAGCATGCTTGTGTGTGTGTGTGTGCGCGCGTCTCCGTCTCTCCAGGAGGATGGTGGGGGTGTGTGATGTCTGGGGGTGTAGAGGGAGGACTTGTTTCCCAGCTGTTTTAACACTCCACTTTGACTCCACCAGGATGCTGCCAAACGTGAAGACTGCGACATCAAGATTGCTGCTTGAAATCTGTGCACAGGTTCAACATGTGGTTCTGCCTCTGCTTGAGCTTTGGCAGCATGAGAGACTTTAACAACTGGTGGGTTCTGGTGCTGAAAGACACATTTTTTTGCTGTGGACACATTTAGAGGCATTAAAAGAAGGGATCTACATCACATTAAACCAAAGTGGGCGCTCACTGATGACTTTTCTTTGGATGAAAATGTTAAGATTTGTGGATTGCTCTCACAAATTCAATGAGCACTACAGCTTCCAACAGCTTTAAGTTTGCACATTTAAATTTCTGAAAACCCAAAGCATGAAGTTTAATCTCATGCAGAATAAAGAGAGCAGCTGTTCGGGCGTTATAACAATTTTGACATTCATGTGTGAAGGAACTTTCAGTCTGGTTGATTTTGGTGCCCCCTGTGGTCAGAGTAGTATCTGATTTGGTCCTGTGCATGTGTAAGAAGTGGTTTTTTTTTCTTTTTTTGCCTTAAATGGCTCTAGATGGGACAGCTGAGAATAGACAGGAAGTAAGGGAATAGAGAATGAAGCCATGTAGCAAAGAGCATCGAACTTGCACCTGCTGCAGTGACGCCTGTCCTCCACATGGGGCGCCAGCTGAAGCTATCGTCTGCATGACACCAACCCAGAACTTTTGAATTAAAAAAAATAGACACAAGTGATAAATAATAATGTCACTTATGTCTTGTTTGAATTTGCAGGCCATAAAGATGCATCAATGCCCATTTATTTGTTTCATGAACAAGTAATAATGATCTCCTCACATGGGCTTTAAAAACATTGTCTAAAATTTTTGTGATGTCAAATATTTAAGCTCCTGTGAGGTAATTTTTTTAAAGCTTGTTATTTTTTTCTCTTAACCTACAAAAGCAACAAAGAAAATTGGCAAGGGGGTGGGTGCCAGAAAGCGGCTCGTCATGAAAGGAAAAAAAACAAAACATTTCTATATTTTATCAAAGCAGATATTCAAAGTGAGATAAGTCAAAAGAATTTTTTTTGGAGAAGTTTTGTTAGGAAATGCTCCAAAGCAAGGTCAGCAAAGATGTCAGAGGTGTCACTTTGACCAGAGCGGGGACCAAAATCAACACGACCAGAAAGATTCTCACAGGAGCTTTAGGGATGCACAGCAATTTCAAAATGTCAGGCTGAATGTGCTGTATTTAAAACCTCAACAGGGTATGGTTTTATCATTTATGCATTAAAAAATAACATTAAAATATATTTGCAAGGCCCATTTCATGTTTAATCTACAAGTCAGGGACAGATTTGAACAGCAAGACAATTTGTAAATGTTGCATTTTCAGTCGAAGCAGGGAGCTTGTCGTTTCTTGAGAGAGTGGAGATTGATTTATTTATCTGTTTAAGCTAGAGAGGAGCGAGCACCAAGACAGGTTTAGGGTTATGAGGGTAAAAAAGATCAAATGGGACTTTAAGAAGAAATCAGGGATGTTCAGATAATTTTTTGAAGGTGAGATTGAATGCTTGTTTTCAGATTTACTGCGTCAGGTTTAATCAGCTGAGTTATTGTGTCTGTAGAAATGAGAAAAATACAGAAAATTTATGCTGATAAAAGTAATAAACGGGGGTTTTCTAACTCTTAAAAGTGGAAGCACAAGAAAGCGAGGAAAGTATCAGTATGATGAGTCAGTTTCCTTTGTCTGTGAGTGGATCAAACCCTCAATACTTCCTCACTCTCGTTTCCTCCCCTCTGCACATGCGCTGTCTGTTCTGGCAAGTTTCAGTGGTTTTTAAGAACCATATACACATGTGAAAGATTGATGTGTTTCAGGTGATATTCCTCTCTCTGGGTTTTCATAGAGAAGCACAAAATTACAGGAAGTTTATGCTTAAGGATAGTAGTTCAAAAGTACCGGGAACCTTTTGCACAGGAACTGCTTCAGCTCGTTGATTTCCGAAGTAAAACGTCCTGAAAGTTTGGATCAAACAGGCTCTGAGCTGTGGTGTGATTTCTCTTAATGAAGCTGCTCAGAGTCCTCTGAGCTCTTTTTCTCTCAACTCTAAGATTTCTCAAACACTCCTCTTCTGATCAGTTTATCTTCAGCACAGGTCTCACAGACAAACTCTCGATGGGATCTTAGTGGGGGGGTGTTTGAAGTTTTTCCTTTCAAAAGATAAAAATGTGTTTATGTTTACCTGCTTTTCTCTCTTTGGGTTTTATCTGATCTCTTTCTGTGAACTGCTGAGTGCCTACGTGAAGAAAGAAGTTAATTTATTGTGCTTGTTGTTTGTTCTTGAATGGTTTGTGATTGATCTGATCTTTAATCGGGGAAATAAATCACTGAGTTATAAAAACATGTGTCAGTTTGTTCAAGTTCAATGTTTCTGGAAGAGGAAGGAGTTTTTCTTTTTCACATTTTTGTATTTCCAAATAGCATTGTGTGTTCACAGAGAGGACAGGAGATAAAAGCAGAGACGCTACTCCTTCACACCCGAATGAGCCAGTTGAGCTTGTTCAGGAATTTGTTTATGATGCCTCCCTTTTTAGGTTTTTAGGGACCTGTATCTCATCTAGTCTAGGAGCATCAACCGTAGAAGGAGCTGGAAAACGCTGCCAGGAACGGAAACCTCCACCGTGTCCTGACTCCAGTACTAAAAAACACGCACACAAAAAAGATAACAGCACTTACAGAAATCATCCAAAGGTTTTATTTCACTGTGTAAAACTTGGTTTTGTTCAAAAAGAGCAAATTCAATGACATCTTTTCTCAGAAGACGACTGTAAACTAAACCAGGACGTGACGGCACAGAGTCTGGAAATGAGACATGAAACACAGCAGAGTCTGCAGAGAAATGGATGGCTCAGCTTTGTTTGATGAAGTAAATGCAGCCTTTTCTTTTTAAAAATAGAAAAATACGCTTTGGATACAACATTTATGAAAAACCTCCTCCCCAGCATGGCTCAAAGGAGGGACAGCATCAGTGGATTCAGAAGTTCAGCACTTTGGTAGAAGAAGAAATGACCCACAGAGACTGGCTCTGAGTTATATTTCTGTGTCAGTGTGTGGATAAAGGCACTCAGGGCTGACTCTGACCTCTGACTGTAGGAGTTGAACTTATCAGAGCTTTACCAGCAGGATGAAGAGAGATTATTACATAAAATGTTGTTGGTTCTGTTCACACTGTAGAAACATTATGACACAGAAGGATAACTCAGACCTGACCTTGAGTTAATTTATCATTTATGTTGATGATCTGCAAAGATATGACTCAGTGCTGTAACAGAGCAAACAAAACGTATAAAACAAAATCTGCATTTGATGCTCCTCACACCCAGAGTTAGAGAAACTTGGCTGTGAGCTTTCTTTGATTTAATTTGGACCTTTAAGACGTGTTAACTAATTCAGTGTGTGGTGAGGAGAGAGAGTGAGTGGTAAAGATAACCAGATACCTGCACAGGAAAAGGCCGTGCTTTTATTTATCTTTTGTGTGGTTGTTTGAAGTTGAACAGTAAATTTATTGATTGCTCACAAAAGATCTCAGTCAGCTCCCTTTTAATGAGAAACCCAAACTTTTTGCACAAAGAGAAACATCTTGGTCCATGCTGGAGCTTGAACTAGCCACCCTCTGGTTGCCAAGCCTCAAAGGACTGAGCCATTGCCACCCCATCATAACCCTGAGCTCAGACACAGCACACACATTTTCCTCTGCTTGCAGCGCACTGATCAGCCATTTTTTAGTCTGCAGCTTTGAAAAAAAAACTACACCAAACTAAATTCTGAGCAATCCTGACGGAGATGACAAGCTGTTTAGACCTTCATGAGGCAGAGTTTACGGAGAAAAGGGGACGCAATGTCCTGAAAGAAAACATGTAGAAATTTTTGCTCTAACAGGGGAGCAGCAGAGATCCAGGTGTGAACTGAGTCCATGAACCCAGAGAGCTGCTACTGTACTGAACACTGAAGTTGATGACCGACTTTCCCTTATATTCGGGAGTTGAAGCTTCTTTAGATGAAGTTTCACCTCTCACCATTTTATTATTGCTGAGTGATCCACACCATGTTTACCAGATCAGCACGCAATGAGTTAGCTGCTAAACCTTATATAACAAACGCTACACACATCATTGAGTTCAAACCATCAATATCAGACTGTGGAGCTTGAAATGATTTCAGACAGATATCTGAATTGACAGTTGCAGTATCACTGAAGTAGGCCTAACCCAAGTTCAATTGTGCATTACAGAGGAGATGATCAGTGCATAACAGGTAGAGGAACGTGTGCTTGAGTGCAAAAAATAACAGGCTTTCTGGCAGCTAAGTGAAGTGGCATAAGAGTGGGTTTTTTTATAAGTTTCTTTAAAATTGGCCAAACAAGGGGGTAGAACTGGCTCTGTCTGCAGAAGTCTTCAGTGCCAGTCTGTTCCCCAACAAAAGGGCAGAGCTGACTGTGATCTCTGTTGGCTAACACACTTATTACTTACAACCTCGAACAGCCACACTTAAAAACAACAGACTGTTCCTTTGATGCCTTAAGAGGTGAACTTGGTGTTTTGATTGGAGGCTGGGATATAGTGATGATGATAAACCATATGTAAATTCAATGGTTTACTTGTTTCTTTGCATTTTTTGTATTGTTAAAATGAAATTAAAGTAATAAGGACAGATTGGCCTCAACTTCTACAATCAGGGATCTGTTTTGTTCACTAATAAAACTCAAAAAGTCAATTATTGGTTTTGAGTCTTTTTCTAACTCATCCAAAAATATATACTGTCATCCAGCTTCTTCTTTATTCTTTCTTTGTTAACTTTATCCATGAGAGCAGGTCAGGACAGGGTAGAGTAGGTAGTACTTATTCTGGGTTAGGATTAGAGGAGCTCTGAGACCCAACAGATGTGTGTGTGTGTGTTTATGTATGCATGTGTGTGTGGGTGGGTGTTTTTGCCTGAATTAACAGAACAGATGAAACACAGACGCCAAACTTTTTGTAACAAATAATTAAAGGGACGTCAATAAAACAGCCTACCTAACAAGTCATCATCTCTACAGGTGAAGTTTCCTGAAGCAGTTCCACAGTGAAGTGATCGGTGTGTAAAAGTCTCAGCTGAGTCCTCATGTCCAAAAAATGATCCCGGACTGAAACCTGGAATTATTCCAAAGGTAGTTTGGATCCTGAGTGTGTTGTGTTCGTCCAGTGAGTGTGTGAAGGTGTGTGTGTGTGTATGTGAAGGAGTGTGAAGGCAGGGGAAGGGGGGCTATGAGTCTCTGAGCAGGCTGATCTGGGCGAAGATCTTGAGCGCAGGGCCTAGTTTGATGTTCATGGTTCCCATCAGATGATCCTCCTTCAGCAGCATCAGAGCCTGACCGTCAATCTCCTGAGAGCGAAACTCCTCAGCGATCTCCAGACAACCTGCAGAACACCTGCAGTCACTTTACAGCTCAAACAAAAGCACTTTGAAATCAGACATTGAGATCCAGAGGAGCCCCCACCTGGCAGAGAGGAGATGAACTCGTAGACGTCCTCGATGTTCCACTGGCCGGGGTCGCTGGGCAGGAAACTGTGGGGCAGCAGAGGCAGATCAGAGCCTCGAACAGCAGGAACCCTCTGGGAGGGCGACAGGGGGGACAGGGGTCTTTTGTAGCCCGACAGGTCTGAACACTGGCTGGATTCTCCTTGAGCAGGATGCAACGAGTGACCGGGGGACAGAGCAGCAGAAGGAGGAGGAGGAGGAGGAGGTTTCTGCACCGAGGGGACAATCTGAAAGAAAACCAAACATGATCCTTCCACTTCCTAAAGCGAATACGATAAATCCAGACTTGAAAAATGTCTCACCTTCTTTTTTGAGTCCAGGCTGCAGTTTTTGAGGTTTCCATTCAGCGCTCCTCTCTGTTTCTTCATGTTCTCCGGGGAGGCTTTACGGTTTAGAAAGAGACCCATCCTCTTGGTGCACCCAACATTGAAGCTGCAGAAAAAAAGAACATTGTGAGGTGAAACTGCTTAAGAGGTAAAGTTTTCACAATCCTTTCTACCGTTTTTGAATTTGCATATGCAAGGGGTGACTTCTGGTCCAAACCACTCCTGCAAGTGTCACACATTCAAGACTAATCTCTAGATAAACAGTCTACAAGAGGAACACACCCCAGCCTAGTCCAGGAGGTAAGCATTTAAATGCAGTTGGGGGCTAAACATGGGTGGGGGACATGTTGAGCACACTCAATGTATCATGGGTTGTTGCACATGAGATGTTTGACATGATGTCTTGTTAGTTGTGGCTGGGTTTTTGGGCTTCTTTTTTGAAGTGCTTGTCTGGGTTTTGCTTTGCTGCCTGTATGATCCAGGTAGCTGATTTATGAAAAAGAAAGTCAGATTACGTCACCTTCAACTATAGTTCATGTTATTTTTAATTCACTTGGTCTTCATGGTTATTTTGGAAAACTACTGAGACAGCCACATGATACACTTAGCCAGATGAATGAATCTAACTAAATTATTTTACTGGAACTAAAAATATGTAACTACATAAAGTTTGGTTTTAAATAAAAGGTTCAGCAAACCTAACCTGATTTTATTTTTCCCATTTTTGCATGCAAATTTTAGAAATTCACTCCAAGGATCTGTATGAATCACGATACTGGTGTCATTTTAAGCATCAAAGGGTTGAATTTCATATATTAATTTAGAGGAGAAATCAGTATATCGAGATACACATCTTGTGTATCAAGATATAGTTGGAAAACACTGACAAATTGGTTTTAGTCCAGATCATGCAGCCCTAGGGCTTAAAGTGAAGATTTTTCTTGCTCCCTGCACAGGGCAAGTTGGAAAGACTCATAAGTCCTATCAGACTGACCGTTTGGCGCACACAGTCGAACAGAACCTCTTGGACCTTTTGAAGACGGAGGCCAAATCGACTTTGCCGCACAGCTCGCAGGTCAGCATGGGCTCCTGCTGGGCCTTTAACTCTGAGGAGGGGACACAGTCAACACAATCAGCTAAACACAGAGAGACAGCAGAGATACCATAGCTGATAAAAAATTGCAGAAATACACAGTCTAAGGATAAAGACATGATGAACAGCTCCTAATCTGCCTCCAGCTTCTCCCTCAGTTTCACCATGAGCTCACGAATGACAATGCACAAACACACGGCAAAACACGCTCCTATCACATGGTGTTTGGATCACACTAAGGCCCCTATTTGCTGCCAACAAAGTGCTCATTGAATCATCAGACAGCAAATTTTGTCTCCTGTCAGTCAGGCTCACCTCGTGCAGGGCTTGGACAGCTCTGAAAGGTGTGTAAGCATGCACGGTTAAAATCATCTTCTGTTTTTGTTTATCAACCTTCTTCTGCAGCATGTAGAGACCAGTCTGTGAATGCTTTCAGCAGTGAAGGTTCATAATGAGCTCTGACATCCTGACTGTTTACAAGTTTAGGAGTGAAGAGATTATACAAGCGCAAAGTCAGCACAGATGACCGAAACACCCAGGTGCAAAAGTGGAAATATGGCCTTGAAATAAGATTCTTGTTTGTGACTTCCAGGCTGTATTAAGCTTAAGCAACATTTTCTTAAAACTAGAGCTGCAGAGAGCAACAATTGTCAGTCAGATACAGAAATGGCACAATCAAATCCAAACATGGAGAGGAAGAAATGTCAGCTACACATGCTTCGAAAGAAAAAGAGTTCAGTTGTTCCTGTCCCCAGGGCTTTAACCTCTTCAGGTCTTTAACCTCTTTTTTCACTAAAACGGGTGCAAAGTTGTGATATCACTAAAAGAAGACACAGGAAGTGTCATCTTTTAGGAAGTTTTTTAAAGTGAAGCATCATGGCTCTGAAAGGCAGAAATGTGATGTCCACACATGGATGCTGGGGCTTGAGATGTAAATGTGAATATTTACCCTTTGGTGTGATGCCATCTACCTTCGAGTCTGTGTGTCTCCTTAAACACTCGATTGAAAAAGATGGACGCTCCACCTGTAGACATAATAAAGTTTTAGTCACGGCTCAGGATTACACTGGCAGTCTAAAACTAACAACAGAAAACAGCAAATAAAAAACAAGCTGCTCAGATTCTGGCTTAAATTAGACCTTTCTAAAAAGACAGAATATCAGAGCTAATTCACTTCGTTACTGGTGGAGTTTTTCGTATGCACATGCAAAAATGCATTTAGTTTTGAGGCTTAATCTGGACCATTTTTCTTCATATATTAAGTGAGAGCAGAAGGGGAGCAGTAGAAAAACACACAGGACGGTAAAATAAGTAGTCGTGTTTGTGTAGCTTTTTGGTGACACTTCTCTTGTTTCACAGACAGACAAGCACAGAGCTTGTGAACTCACAGGAAAAGGCTCAGCTCCCTCCTGGATGACGAAGCCTTCGATTAGATGGGTGAGGATGTGGGCCTTGACTAAAGCCTGGGCCGGTTTGCTCTCTCTGTTGTGCTGGCTGCTGTTAGTGTTCCCATTCCCAGAGGTCATGACTGGAGCACAGGCAGCCCCTCACCTGTGAACACACGCAGCACAACAAACTCAACAACGGGTTGGATACCCGGACCAAGGACCTGCTGCTGGTGAAATACACAAAGCATCCAATGTGATACAGTAAGGGTACAGGACTCTGATCAATTTGTTCAACATGCAACAGGTGATACTTCCAGAACTTGGCACAGATTTATTCCAATACAACAAAGTTTATATCAACTATAAGATCTAATTTTGCCTTTCCTTTTTCATATTTTCTGCTCAGTTTTTGCACTTCCAAGCTGTTTACAAAAAACATTCAGCTCCACATTTTTTTTTACATTCTCCAACATTTTGCATTGTTATCCTGAATTGACAGGATTTGAATGCAGTCTTTTGTGACAAACTCCACATTGTTTATAGATCACAAAGACTGATTTTGGAAACATATTCACTCAAAAGTTCAAATTAAGACTAATTTCTGACCAGCTTGCTTTAGTGAAATCATTAATAATTTTAAAGCTTAAGTGTGGAATATCTAGTTTGTGTCAATGTTTGAACCCAATAAGACAAAAATGCTCCTTTAGGCTAATTTTGAAGTCCTGATTCTGATAGATCCTTTTCTGATCCCAATATTACTTTTAAAATTGGTATTCCTTATTAATACAAATTGACAGACAATCTTGCAAAAGTATATCAAAACATCTGTTTAATCAGAGATGCAAAACAACCATAAGCATATTAGCATTTGTAACAACAATTTCCCAGAGCTATGAATTAAATGTAATGATTAAGAAGTTATTTGATGCAACAAGAAGCTTTATCATCCAGCCTGTGCACATCATATCTGTTGGATGGAGGCCAGAGTGTCAAAACAGTGATTTCATAATAATTTGATGCAATCAATTAAAACTATGTGAGCTATCTACACATTTTAGATTAATTATTAGGGATACACAAATACCCCTTTTTATTAAACCATGGACAAGCACAAGTACTTGTACATTTGGGTACTCACAGAAACTTACTGAGTACCGAATACTCAATAACATCACTGCAGTTCTAATGTGACTGAAAATATCTTTTATTTCCTCACCGTCTCATTTTCACAAATTAAATGAAGAGCATGATGCACCTGAACATGTTGCTGTCATTTTTACAGTCAATAGTCCTCTACCTGGACACCAATGACAAGCCAACTTGCTTATAGTGGTTTTCCATGTTGTCGTATGCGGCATGCTTTAACAAGTAGGAGTACAGGTATTTCATGAAACCCTATGTCAAAATCAATGAAAAAAAAAAAAATTAGGGGGGGATTTATTTGAAATTTCAGAAGGACAAGTTGCAGCGACACGTGTACAGAGAAATCAAGCTAAAGCTTAAAATACTGCTTAAGCTTTATTTTTTTATTATTCATACTGTTATTAGTATCACAATAAGTCGTAGCAAGTTTATAAATCAGTTTTATGAATCAAATAAAAATTCTGTTTGCATGAGCCTCCTCCTGCCTGTTTGAGTTATGTGCCAAAATAAATGTTGCGTAAACTTATGACTAACCTTGAATGGAATCAGTGTAGCTCAGTGGTTGGAGGGTTTTGCTGGTTGAATATTGAGTGAATTAATCACGCTCACATTAGGCCTACAGAGCACAGGAGTCAACTTTATTACCACCAACGAACTTCAGGGTACTTGTCTTACTTTTACAGCCCGAAACTCCCTCTGAGAGAGTTAGCAAACAGGCGCTCCGCTTGCTAACAATGGTAGAGGGAAGAAAAGCTCTTTGTTCAACGGCTCCAAACAACGCTTTCATTTACTCCTCCTCCGCCAAACACACCGCGAGGACCCGGGGCCAGCCCGCCGCTTACACCCCGAGGAAACGTCCACCGAGCGGCCGAACTACCGGTGGACTCAACCGGCTACACGAGGCGAACACGCGGAGGGAGAAAAGGTGTCATTTCTTCGCTTTTATTCACTTTAGAGTTCATCCGAGCTGCAGACACAACAGTGCTGCTGCTTTGCGCGCCTGTGCGTAACAACCAACCGAAGAAAAGTGCGTAAATCACTTCCGGCAACAACTTTTCACAATAAAAACACCTTCATGTTTTCTTTAAAAAGACTTTCCTCCATAATGACAGAATTATAAAATAATCCTCTCTCTCGCCTTAATAACAATAATAATAATAATAATAAAAAAAAACGTTTTAAGAGGAACTGCAATACGTTTTTATTGATAAATGCAAATACTGGATTAAGCCTATCAGTCAGACTTTATTGGTAAAGAACTCTCAAACTGGACACATACAGACAGAAATAATAATAATAATAATAATAATAATAATAATAATAATAATAATAATAATAATAATAATAATAATTTATTTTAATTATTATTATTATTATTATTATTATTAGTAGTAGTAGTAGTAGTAGTAGCAGTAGTAGTAGTAGTAGTAGTAGTAGTAGTAGTAGTAGCAGTAGTAGTAGTAGTAGCAGTAGTAGTAGTAGTAGTAGGAGTAGTAGTAGTAGCAGTAGTATTGTTATAATACTGAAAAACCTTCTCAGGAGATCTAAACCTGGAAACACTGAATGCAGAACAAGATGTTAAGACTCAAGATAAGACAATAAAACAACCAAATTAATCCAAAAAAAATTATGATAAAAGACTAAAATGCTAAAAGAAATAAAGTGGAGAAGATGCTTTACAAAACTCAGAATAAGGTATTTAAAACCTAAGAAAAGATGAGAATAATAAATCATCATAAAAATAACCACCTCTTTTTTAACAGATAAAAGATAGAGAAACATTTAAGCAACTACAATGGCTTATCACTGCAATCTATAAATAAGTAAGAATTCGAAATTTGTTAAACAAAGAAAGAAAGAAAGAGAGAAAATTGGAAGGAAATGAGACAGAATCAAATCAAGTAAAAAGCAAGGCTGACACAGTCGGTCTTCAGTTTGCTTTTATAAACGTTTTTGGCACAGACAAAAGACCTCTACTCTCCAGGTTTAAGGGCTCTCACATCAAGAGCACACCTGGTTAAAGTAAACCTGACAAATTTGAGTTAGGCTATTCGAAAGAATCTCAGGCCTCACTCTCTGCTCCCACTTATTCTGAAGGTACAAGGTGTGTTGGATCTGGAGTTGTGCTGTCTGTCTTTACTGTGTTTGTATTGACAGTAGCAGCAGCAGTAATGAATGGGAGATGACGGTCACAGCAGGGCTTTGAACACATGTCTGATAAGCTGATACTGGGTGTCCAATGGGAGGAGAAGGCCTGCTGTGTGGGAACTGAACCCAGAGGTCCACACTGAGGGCATGTCTACCTGCAAAATTAATCTGCTTTATTTCATTTAACAGGATAATACTTATAGAGAGATAGACAGGTAAACAGATAGAGAGAGATATATAGATATATAGATATATAGATAGATAGATAGATAGATAGATAGATAGATAGATAGATAGATAGATAGATAGATAGATAGATTGATTGATTGATGTCACTCATCGCTATGCTGTTTTTCCTGAGCATGTATCAGTCATGTTTTATAGATTTACAATCTAATTAAAAAATAAAAACTCTGTTGTGGAAAAATTGTAAACACAGGCTATTTAGGTTACAAAAAGCATGCGTTTTTACATTAATGCACATGTACATTTTCATACCTGTATGGACGAAACATTTAAAAAAAATTATGCCCAGCGTGATGAGTGCAAATGGTTAAACCAGTCAAGTGTTGCACATATCCACGGATTTTCAGCTGAAGTGCAGACATGACTTTTCATCCACCTTTGTGTTCGGAGGACACAGCTTCATGAAACAGACAGGCGACGTTATAGTGACTACGTCCATGTTTTAAACAGTCAATCTTCAAAACTCCAGCAGTGTCTCAAATCACATACATCTGTAAGTGCACTTACATGAATAACAAACACATAGGCTGCCTGCCACAAACTTAATGCGTACATTTCATTGCACATAGAAGCATTTGTTAATGACATTAGTACTTCCTTTGCTATTCACAATGAATTCTGATAAACTGGCAATCTCTGCAAGTTTCTTCTGGATGGCAGAAATATGCACCACCTCTGCTACCTGTACAAAAATAGGGGAATATTTTTCACCTCTTTCTGATGCCAGGCTGAGGATTTTACTTTCTCTGATGTTTTGTTTTGGATAGAGTTGAGCTCAGTTAGTTTGCTGTTTGATCATTAACTTCTCCAGCAGAGGGCGGTGCTGACTCCAGCTTAGTTTTGGACTCCTGTTGAACCAAACGAAGAAGGAAACACCACGGAAGTGAAGTACAGTTCAGCGTCAAACGGAAACAGCAGGTCTTGACAACAAACCTCAGTGAACTGTGTTTTTATAATTGTTTTAACAGGTTAATCTGTCTGCTGACACATATTTAAGGACATGACTCAGTCCGTATTCGTCGCGGTAAAGGCACTGAAATCATTTTAGACAACGAAGACGAGGTGGTTGTTTTCCTGAGCTCAGACTTGGAGGTTTACAGAGCTGTTGGTTCAGTATCTTGATCACATTCAGGAGTTTTCACCTCTCGACAAATGGCCTGCACTCTGGAGAAAGTGTTGGGCGATGCCCGGACCCTTCTGGAGAGACTGAAAGAGCACGACACGGCCGCTGAGGGTCTGATCGAGCAGTCCGGGGCCCTCAGCCAAAGGGTCCACAGCATGAAGGAGGTGGGAAACGCTCTACCTGACAAGGTAAGGACCAACATACGAAGAGGGATTAGTTCGAGCACAAAGATACTAACAATTAGACTGTGTTTGCCTCTACTTACCATATTAGATGGTCTAACTTGAAGCGGCAATTTTTGCCTCCCTTTTTCATAACAACATCGATCATCTACAACTCTATGCAGGTAGCTTTTATATACCATTGACTTTCTTGTCACAGTGGCACCTGCTTGCTTCACCTGTGTTCACTGTTGATTTGTTGGAAGCAGACAGTATAAGCAAGCACAAGACAGAGCATCTCTGACAAGGGCCAAATTGTATTTACTAGGCCCACAGATTAGTGCATCCCTGAGACTGCAGCACTTCTGTGGTGTCAACTCATTACTACTAAAAATGGACCTAGGAAGGAGGAACATTTAATTTAATGTTACAGAACAGCCACTAAAGCTCAGATGGCTTACAAAGTCACTGCTGCTTTCGATATAAAGGTGCCAGAACACACTGAATCAATTTTGTTTCATAGTAGGCTGAATATTGACAAACCAGTCACACAGCCCACGGCGGTTCACAGTAACATGATTGACTTTGAATAAATAAAACATGTACCTCAAACCCAAGGAGTTTTTGTCTGCATTCCCTTCACAGCACATAGAGGACTCCTCAGAGATCCATGAGCTGACCAAATACAAGCCGCATGTTCTTCTTACTCAGGAAAACACACAAATCAAAGAACTGCAGCAGGAGAATAAAGGTGAGAAATGCAATACTCCATTACCTATAGAGCTGATGATGTGTGACATCTGTGCTCACTCTTGTATTCCTGTCTCCGCAGAACTATGGTTGTCCCTTGAAGAACACCAGTATGCACTAGAATTGATTATGGGCAGGTACCGTAAGCAGATGCTGCAGCTGATGATGGCAAAGAAGGAGATGGACACAAAACCTGTGCTCAGCCTCCATGAGGATCATGCAAAAGTATGCAAGTTGTTAACAGTCAAAAAATATTCTTATTCCTTTAAAGTGTGATAACTTCAGTGAATATGCTGTTTTATTCTATGATTTTCTACAGGAAGTTCAGAGCCAGGTGGAGAGAATATGTGAAATGGGACAGGTGATGAGAAGAGCAGTACAGGTGGATGATCAGCATTACTGCTCCGTCAGAGAGAGGCTTGCACAGTTAGAGGTGAGTCCTGTGCTTCAGTAGAACGAGGGACAATTTAGATTCAACTCACATCAGCGAAGTGGTCACTAGTTTTTAATATCATTAAGGCGTTCACAAAAGAGCTTGATCTTTAATTTCTTCAATAATTTCATTCAATTCAATTGTGTAAGGGTTGAACCTTAGATACCACTAGAGGATGTTGTACAGTGTATTGGGTTCAATTTTCCATTGGACTCACACCAGTCCTTCTGAATCCTTTCTTTAAAATTGTAATATGATTATTTTGTCTCACTCAGATTGAGAACAAGGAGCTTGGAGACCTCCTGGTCATCAGCAAGGCATCAGTAAAGGCAGCAAGAGAAGAGAATAATCATCCAGTAGCGACAGCAGCAGCAGCAGCAGCAGCAGCAGCAGCAGCAGCATCTCAAGAACAAGAACCAAAAGAGGCCCCAGAGCCAGCAGCTAACGAGTGACCGGAACAACTAAAAAATGAGCTGTGGATGTAACAATGTCTTCAGGACCACGAGACAGGGTGGATCCTCTCTTCATCTGAATTCACCTCATCTTTTTTTTCTGTCACACATAAGATTAAAACATTTAAACCACAGCATATCTTTGTGTGAAGGCCACTTAAACACGACTTTCTGGCCAAGCGAGCATTTACCTTCAGGTAGTTTTTGATGGTAGCTATTATCGTTATATATGTACATTATGTGTTTTATCACTGCAGTCCTGATGGAGCAATTTTCACACAAGCCTTGACCTAAAATATGACATGTTGGTTATCACTGGCGAGAATTTGAGACAAATATGTGCTGGAGTAAAGCAAAGGGTATTTTTTATGGCCAAAGAAAGATTTTCTTTTCAAGGACACAGTCTCTACCTCTTTGGTGCCCCTTTGCTGTTCACACACAAACACATGCACTCAAAATGTTCAAAGCTTTCATAATGATCCCTGCTATTTGTCCACTTCAAGTTCACCATGTACTTTTCCCCAGTTTTGAATCTGTGCTTTATTATCACTGCCAACAACGTGACTTTTGGCTGTTTCACTAAATGCCTGCTAAGGAGTGACATTAGATCATTTGTATGTAATGGTCTGATTATTTTTCCAGTTTGATACGTTTGTCTGTTTGTAGAACCCACATATAAGAGTAACATGTTTTCCATGTTTAGTATTTTGATTCTGTGTGTTAAACACCACTTTTGTAGTTTTGAGATTTGGATACAGAGTAATCTAGTGTACCAGCTGATGGAACATCTTTATTTAGCAGTTTGAAAACATTGCATATTTTCTTGTGATGGATATAAAATGTTTGCAGATGGTGTGTGATCAAAAATTAGATATTGTCATCTCAGGAAACCAGTGTTAAAGGTGGACATGCTGTAACGAGTTCATGCCAGTTTACCAGTGAGTGTCAAATTAAATTTCATGTAAAAACTTGAAAATAAATTTTCAATGAAAAATATGTAATAGTGTAATTTTTCCGTAAAATCATGCATGTGCAGGATAAAGAAGTAGAGAGGGACTCCAAAAATGGCAATAAATTGTGATTTCTCATGTGATCTAGTTGGAATAGAAATATATATTGTCTGTACTGTAGTAGTAACAGCAGAACTTGACCCGTATATCCTGCGCCAGTCAGGAAACTTACTATTTTTTTAATATAAATATTAAATTCTGGTAAAAATTTATTCAAAATTGATTTTGATGAGAAAAATATAAAAATATTATTTTTTGGAAATAGTACAATGCGAAGAGAGAAAACATGAGCAGGTAAATGTAAACCTTTTTATCCTCATGTGATTTTGTATCTTTATTGTGACAAATGTTAGGAGAGAAAAGACATTTAGGGAAAGTTAGACAATATTTTGTGAAAGTTGACTGCTCTTTAACCATATACGTGTGAATAAAATAAAATATACAGATAGATAAATTGAAGCGAATTCTGTAGTTTGAGATTCCTCACACGTACATATAATTTTGATTTAGTGTATAGAAAAAAATAATATTTCTCCAGTGATGTTCAAAGTAAAATGTCAGTTGTTATCGGTTGTTATCATTTACCGCAGGATGGCGACACAAGTCTCCTTCAGAATGACGCCTCGCGAGGGTAGCGATCCTTGGCGTAATGCTGCGTTCATGTAAAACGTGTATTTTCAAAAGTCAGTGTATAACTTTTCATCTCCAGTCGGGAGTTGAATAAAAACAATCTTTTAGAAAGTAATTATTATTATTACTATTATTTTTACCTTTTTATCTATCTATTGATTTGACCGACTGAGTTTTGTCTCTGCGTTTTGGTAACACCACAGCGTTTGTACTAACGCTCATGAATATTTCCGACGGCCCTTGAATGCAGCAGCAGAGCTGCATTTGACACTTCTAACCCGACACAAGCTAATGTTCATGATGTCTGAAAAGGAGCTCGGGAAAAAGTGGGACCGGTGCCTGGCAGATGGTGCCATTAAGTTCGGTAAATATCCCAAGCATACTGTGAATCTAAAACCATTTAATTTGTTCTGAAGAAGAGGAAATAGTCAGTTTTTTTAGTGTAGTCTGCAGCTGTCATTGACTGGGCGAGGCTAACCAGCTAGCCTGAAAGGGCTTGTAAAGGACGTCTGAAAGCCCAGACACTTTCCCAGGAATCATTATTCGTCTTAATCCTCTGTAATTTTGCGCCAACTTCGGTCTTCGGAAATTTCTCTGCGATAGTATTTCATTTTTTCTGTTATGTTTGTCTGACTGTTGTCCAGTAAAGAGGCCCCATTCATAAAACGTAGAAACATGACATTTCTTCTGTTTTTAATTGATACGGTCTTTTATGAACATATTTAATAACAACCAATGAGACATAACTTACCTCTAATAAATTCGTCTTATACGTAGCACATCGGAAATCAGTAAGTTCTCACATTATGAAACTTTCCATTGCGTCAGCTTTACACCCTGCGAGTTACAGAAAAAGAAACTTCTGAAAAGAAAGGCCCTGACAGCATGTTAATGTTGGGTTTATTTGACATCTTTTACTTATAAAAAAATCCAAACATGGGCATATGACTATAAAAATACATGATTTGGTTTTGGTTAAATGTTAAGAGCACAGCTTTAGCTCTTGCACCAGATCTGCTCTCATTAGAACAAACAGGCTTTAAATAAAGGTGTAGTGGGAACAGTGGGATTAAATGTCACTTCATTATAAGCCACTTTAAGAGAAAAACAAGGAATAAAGAAAACTTGAGCTATGATTATTTGGTCCTCTTTGAATGAGGAAAAAAAGCATTAAACTTCATAAATAATCATCTACTTACAAAGACAGCTTGAAAAAGCTCATGCAAAAATCACTAAATGCAAGTGATATAATAGCTGCCTTAATTCATAATTTAAGGGTATAATGTCATCTGTGTAAAACTGTGCCCCTCTTTTCCAGGTACTGGGCTGGGGTTAGGAATCGTGTTCTCAGTTCTGTTCTTCAAACGTAAGTATATTTAGAAATATTAGAGTGTCTTTAACCTTTAATCTAGCTCAGATGTCTTTGACAAGACAAGCAGGGATGAATGATTAGATGTGACTTTATGACCAGAATATAAAGAAGATGGACATGTGAAAATGTTCCTATTAATGTCTCTTACACAGTATTCATCTGCTCTCTCTTGCATCACAACATTACTTTGTCCTTGTTGTAATTTCTTATCTAAATTATTTTTTGTGACCGACGTTTTTGTGTGAATTCAGTGAGAATTCTCAGGGCTTCAATTTCCCTGAAGGCACCAACGATAGAGCCCGTAAAAATAAATGCTAATAAAAAGTAATGAGAAAAATGTGAAAAGGACTTGAGTTACCATTTTAGCTGTTTTTTTAGTAACTCTGAAATGCATCTCTGTAAGAAATGAAAGATCCTGTATCGCTTGTAGGGCACACGTGGCCAATTACATTTGGCTCAGGAGCGGGGATCGGCATGGCATATGCCAACTGTCAGAACGACCTGAAGTCACATTATATGCTACACAGAGCTGAAAAGGTTGGTTGGTGCTATAAAACACACAAACCTCAGAAATGTATCAAATACTTCCTGATTGATCGCTCATACAAACAACCCTGTTCTAGTGTTTACATGATAATCTGATTTCTTTTGTCTTTCCGACAGGAGCAGTAACCGCATTTCATCAGGGACTCCCTTTTTTTATTTTTTTGAACTCATTCTGTTTGTTTCGTCTGTGGCAGAGTCACCATTTGCACTGTTCTACAGTTAGATCCTCTGTTGAACGATCCATCCCTCGTATGACTCTGTATGATTTGTATGTGCCTAATCAGGACAGTCTGTGTTTATTTAATAAAACGATCATGACGACAAAAATGATTCTCTGCTGATTCATTCTCTTCTGATGCTTGGAAAGAAGAAATCAACCAAACTGAATTTCACAGGATGAATTTAAAACAGCTTGATTACACTCTAGACTATGTGCAGAAATGGGGTAACTGGAGTCAAGTGTTAATTCAGCTTTGAAAAGGTGCGGTTCTCAGCTTAGTCCTGGATGTGTGTGGGACTATGTGTGTTTTTTCTTTTTAAATGTCTCCAGGAGGAAGCCTTTGCATTGCAAGCAGATTCCCATAATGTGGTGGGCTTGTTGTGGGTGAGAGGGGGTCAGCAGGTTGGCAGCAGCTGATCTGATGTGGCAGATGACAGGGGCGTAGCGATGGAGATTAGTCAGTTATGAGGGGGCATGGAAATGGAGAGCTTTGCATATTTTGTTTGGTGTTTGTTGAAGCTTTTGAGATGTTGGAGTGCACTGGATTCTACCCCATGTGTGCTGTTTATGTTGCTTGAAATTCAAGTGCTCCCTCTGAGGGTGAAATAATGAAATGAATAACTATCCAATGAATTAATTACTGTTGTGGTTTTGATTCCTGGATTCTGAATAATGTGAAGTGAGGGACTCTAATTTCTGATAGGTGCTGAGACAGAGGGTGCAAATTTATTCTCAATGAGTCAACTGAAAGTAGTGCATTAATTCTGCTTCTAAAAACTGATTAAGTGGTACCAAAACACAATAAATGTTTCCAGTTTGAGGATATAAAATATTCACTGCATTTTTAAAAGATAGCAATATTTCTTTGGACTCAACCTCAGCCATCTTCACTTGACAAGTCCAGACATAAATCTTCACGATAATGAGATGAATTTGACACAAGTTGCTAGTCATGACACACTTCAAGGGACTTGAGTATTATCTGCTTTGCCTATATACTGATTTTGTTCTTAAAAGTAGTTTGACTCTCTTTTGCATGCATAATAAGCTATTTATATGAAATTTTCAGATAAATACGGCTTGAATTGAGTTTTTTTCAAACTAGAAATAATACAGAAATGTCTTTTTTTGCATTATATGCAACATTTCGTTATCATTTGGATTACTCTTTAACGCCCTTTTTGGATGGAAAACAAAGACTCTTTCCACTAGAAAAAAAAATGTTTGAAAATTGTAACCGAAGCCTTGCTGCAGGTTATATTTTCCAAATAAGTTGTATGGACTTCTGTGCATGTATGATGTTGAAATCAATATGGGGTCATGGCAATGCTTTGTGATGCTGTCAACAACAACACAAGTTAAACTGATTAAATCACAGAAACACACTCAGATGAGGAACACTGAAAGAGCATTTAAAGGCATGGATCTGAGACTGAATAGTGGCGTAATTCAGTCTTTTCAGAGTAGGTGAGTGCCCTCTTTTTAAAGACATAATGAATCCTTTTACTGCTGCATAAAAACTAAGATGACTCCTGCAGCAGATCTGACTCACTGCTATAACTCACCTTGTGAACATAAAGCAAGAATCAAGCACACTTCCAACATGAGTCATTTTACAAATCCACCCAACACTGAAAGAAAAGAAGTCAAATCAGCTCAGCAGCATGAAATATCATAATATGTGCACCTCAGTTAAGTCATCATTACCAAATGTGACAAAAACACAATAAAAATAAACTCAAAAATCCACCCACACAAGCTCCAATGATGTGAAATTAGCATTTATCGGCTGTGATTGTGCATGGGTGCATGGTTATGCATTAACAGCGCAATGCTCTGACACGCTCCTTCTCAGAAGCTGTGCGCTCTGGCTGGGAGGCGCGCTGAAGTGGCCGACACAGGGATTAACAGGAGCTGGGGAAAGAGAGGCAGCATTACAAGGACCATGATACCTGTGGAGCACTTATAAACAGAGCCTTGCTTACAAATGTCTGCTGCACAGTTTGCAGTTGGTTCCTGCTCCTTTTTCACAGTCTTGGGGAATGAAAGGATCCGTGAAAGGCAGAAGAGCTGCAGTAAAGGACCTACAGAAGCTGCACAATCCCACTTCTTTGAGGTGAGGACTAATTCTGAGATTTGTTCCTCTTCTTTTCATCTCCAGTTCTTCCTCTCAACAGCATCGCTCTCGAATGCCTAGTCAAGCCTCCCTCTCTCCCTCTCTCTCTCTGTGCCCTCCTCCAGTGACTGTCATCACTGTGACATGCTGCTTCGAAAAACCCTCTGTCAGTCATCGAATGGCTCATTCTGGCTCTTAGCTGTGGATCAGACAGGGACATGCTGGCCAGGATGGAGAGATGACTGAAAGTGTGTTGGTTATTTTGAGTTCTTTACTCTCAACTGTGGGAATAAACCCAGGTCTCTTGGATGAATCAGCCAAAGGATGATGGAGATTTCAACAAGCGGTAAATATTCCTGACAAAAAAGGGCTGGATGGATTTTCAACTCAATACCTCATTAAACAATGGATCATTCCTGAAGGTTTTTGTTGGTAAAGGTCTGTAGTTCCTAGTGGAGCTTAATAAAGGACACCCCCCATGGCCGACTCATTCACCTCCAGCTTTGTGGGAAACTATAACAGCAGCTTTTTAACCACCAGTGCTTGGAATATCACCGGCAGCGGCCCATGGTTGTTGGCCTTCATGCTAACAGTCATCATCCTCATGACAGTTTGTGGGAACATGTTGCTGATTGCCTTGGTGTTTGCCCATCGCTCTTTGCGTTGCACGTCAAACTGCTTCCTGGTGTCTCTGTTCCTGTCTGACCTGATGGTGGCCTTGGTGGTGATGCCCCCTGCCATGCTTAATGTCCTGTGTGGAGCCTGGGTGCTGTGGCCTTCCTTCTGCCCTATTTGGCTTTGCTTTGACGTCATGTGCTGCAGTGCCTCCATCCTCAACCTGTGTGTGATCAGCCTGGACCGCTACCTCTTTATCATCTCACCTCTGCGCTACAAGCAGAGGATGACCCCACCTCGGGCGCTGCTCCTGGTAGGAGCTGCTTGGGGTTTGGCAGCTTTGGCTTCTTTCCTGCCTATCGAGATGAAATGGCATAGCTTAGGCCATTGGAGTGGACACTCATCAGCTCCTGGTTCCAGCAGTAGCAACATCAGCTCTTATTCTGACACACTTTATCCAGCATCGTATTTTCAGTCATCACCATCAGGAGGCCTTTCCTTCCAGTGCCGCCTACGAGTCACTCTCCCCTTTGCCCTCGTGGCATCTGTACTCACTTTCTTTTTGCCCTCCAGTGCGATTTGCTTCACCTACTGTCGGATCCTTCTGGCAGCAAGGAGGCAAGCAAAGAGGGTTGCAGCGCTGAGCCACCCGCCCCACCCCCATCCTTCGCATGGAGAACCTTCAAGGCCTCCTTCACCAGGGATGGCAGCAGGGTTAGCTCAGCAGGACGGAGACGACTGCAGTCACCAGGAGCCTCCTGTGTCTCACAATGTGCCGGTAAGAATCAAGTGGTAATGTGGAGTATTGAGAAATTATGTCACAAGGAAGAGCTCTAAACTGCAGTACCACAAGTGTCCACTTGGAGCTGGCTCCAAAAGTGACAGAGACGATGAAATGCCAAAGTTAATACGATTCACATTCACAAGACACACACTCTGAAGTTTTGGAATTGCCTTGTTATAGAGGTTGCAGCTCACTCTCTGGCTTATTTTTGTGGAAAAAAATGTTTTTGATCCATGAGGGCTAGATCTACAGTGGCCAGTAGGTGTCACACAATATACAAACTCCACAATGTGAAAGCTAACACCACAACACAACGGGAAGATAGCTAAAAGAGAAGTTAAAAGAGTTCAACTTTTAGCCTCACTTTCTGTTATCCCAACAGACCATTCAAAATTGCAAAATTGCAAAACTGGTGTGGGTAAGTCAAACTTGTTTTTTTTTATTATAAATATGTATTAAGAAATATAATGCAGTACAATGAAATACAAAATAGTGAAAGCAGGGGTCATTTTTAAAACACCTGTGTTTTTGTCATATTCAAGACACAGTGGGGCAAAATCAAGGGCATAGCTGCTTCACAGACCGAAAGATGCAATGTAGCGGTTTGCCAGGTGGCCTCAGCCCCACCTTTCTGCAGGTTTCTAGTATAATATGATATTAGCTGGTGTCAGCATCACCCATATAGTGACTCACGTCTTCAACCTGAGAAATGCTTCTCCAGCAACTGATGTCTTTGGACCTGTATCGATGTCTTATATGCAGTCTGTGGTTACAAGGTGGGACCAGAAACCACAACAAACCGAGTGAGGTGAACCATTTCACCTGTCATTCCTCTGCGGAAATCCTGAAATAGTGGACTGGCCTTTCTAGTTGAGCAGAGTTTAATGAAAGTAGGAGTAGAAAAGGTTGTGAGAGGAGAAAGTAGCACAAAGATCATAACTAGATCACACTTATCCAGCTATTATAAGAGTTCTTGCGTTTGTCATTTCCTTTGACATTTTGAAGGTTTTCACCGCACTGTTCACAAGTACTCCTCATGACATTCCCTTTAAAGTGCCAATTGTGCCGTTGAAATCCAGTCCTGAGTTCAGTATCAGCTAAGTGCAGAAATTACCAGAGATTTTGTTTTTATGACTATACGCCTCTGCTGATTTCAAATATTTCCAGCCTTCAGAGAAGCAGTTGATTGTGCACTATGATTTTTTGGAAGCCAGATTTTCTTTGTCATTTTATGACACCAAAAGCACATTTTGAGTATTGACTCTATGGACTGTTCTGATTTGCTTATAGGACAATAAGACAATACCCACCACAGAGTACATCACATTACAAAAAAATATGTAACAGTGTATTCAAATCACTTCGTTTTCTCCATCGCTCAGGCAATTGTGTGGGCCTGAAAGAATTCACTCACTTGTGTCTATACATTAGGGAGATGTTTCCTTCCCCAATGACTGATGTATTACTGCACATCATTGACCATGAACCTTCAGAAGGAAACAAACTAAACATATCTGTAAGACCACAACAGCACAGCATAAAAGCTGTTCCTTTTCCATGAATTTATTAGTCACTAGTTAATAATTTTAATTTATGGCGTGCTCTAAGTAAATATAACCAAAGTACCCATGAAAGAAAAAATGAAGCCAGTGTGAGAGGGAAGGGGTCTTCAGCCTGTGCTGAAAGCTCACAGAAAATTACAGACATTGTGTCAGACATGCTTCCCCGTCTGAAAGGGTCACAGCCACTTTGTCTGTCACAATCACACACACACAACAAGCACACACACTACAACAACAATCACTCACACACACACACACACACACACACACTAAAACAGTCACTCCTGATTTAGTTCTCAAATCTGCTCATTAACTGTAACCTGGTGACATTTTTGTTTTTTTGAAAAGCACTTTTTTTCACTCCTCACAATCACCTAATCACCTCTTTTTCCTATGTCTCTACCTGTGTCTCTCTGAAGCCAAGCAGCACTGACACTATGGGAAACATTTAGATCTGGTGACACTGAAGAATGACCATTAAAATAGAATCTCTGTATGATATTTGAACAATTCAATGCACATTTCCAAATTTAAGCCTGGTTTATAAAGAGAGGTATTTCTGGTTTCTCATATTTTAAACAACACATTTATTAAGAAATTGAGCTGTTCAGACTAAATTAGGCCAGAATTTTAAATGTCTACATATTAAGATGTTAAAGGTAGAGTATGAATAATTTTCATCAAAAATAAAAAATTTAGTTTTAACCAGAATAATCCTTCTCAATCATCATCTCTGAGCCTCTGTATTTGTGTGATAGTATCTGCGTGTGCCTCTCCCCCTCACAGACCCCCTCCTGGTCTGTTTTGTTATTATTATGCTGAACTCAGGACGCTTCTGGGCGGAGTGCAGGAGTTTTTATCTGTGTTTTTCAGTTGTACACATCAAATGGTTGTCTTATTTTTATTAATGGTTGTCATATTTGGCTACGCATGTGCCACACTTACCTGATAAGTCAAGATCAAGATGAAATTGTTTGGTTTTTGAAATGAAACTAATGTCTTAATTCATGACAGGAAAAAATTGGCATTTCCCTTTTTTTGAACCGCAGGCAACATTTTTGATCTTAGAGTATCTATGATATAGGAGTTTTCTGGACTCATCAAGTGGATGTGGCTCATATTAGGTCAAATAAGACATCTAACAAATCATAACACTTCAGGGTATGATCTGTAGGAATTTTGGTTGCTATTTTAATCACAACATCCAAACAGGGCGCCCGTTAGCCGTCGCTCAGTGACTGCGGTAGCACATGGCCACTGCCTAAGATCTTAGCTCATAGCCGTGAACATATTCACCAGCCCGGCGAGTGCCTGCTGCATCGCTTTTCCATGCGGGCGAGGCTCAAGGGCTGTACACCTGACTCCCTGCAGGTAAATGAAGTATCCTGCAAATATTGTATCATTCAGTCTCTGTGTTACAGCCACTATGGTAGCTGCTCAGAATAGCTTCTCCTCCTTGCTATCATCAACACACAAAGTCACGTGCGCGCTGGGCACACTGAGACTGGCTGGGGTCACCACGCCAACTCTCCGCCCAGAAACATCCCGAGTCAACCAAAACATCAACATACAGGCAGAGGAGGGGGTTGAGGCACACACAGACACTGACACACATATGTAGAGGCCCATAGATGACGATTGAGCAGGAATTTGCTTGTGAGAGTTCACATTTAATTTTTAGGAAAATCCTACAGACTCTACCTTTAAACACTTGATTAGATTTCAGCTTTTGCATCAAGGACAAATACAACTCTGTTTGACAATCAGCCTACAGCTCCTCTGTCACTATGTGAGAAGATGCAGGCAACAGGTTCTTTTGTACCAATACAGATCTTGATTGGCTTTGTGTCGTCCTCCATGCTGTTGTGCTCAACTAAACTGAGCTAATTGCTTTTTCCAGCTTTATATATATACCACAGAGCCACATCAACAAAGAAGATATTTATTTCTGTATCTGGTCTTGTAATGTTAAACTAAAGTAGAACTAAACTTGTCTTTTGTTGCAAACTGTTAACAGCCGTCAGTGACCAGTCGTCTGGCTCACAGGCAGGGCCGAAGGGCGCTGAAGGCCAGTCTGACGCTTGGAGTCCTCCTTGGACTTTTCTTCAGTGCTTGGCTTCCTTTTTTCATCACTAACATGGCTCAGGTGAGTGAAGGAACCAGACACTGACTGACCTACATGACTTTTAACTAACATGTAAAAAGTTAAGGCTGCCATCCCAGGCTGAGAAATGTTACACAGTCTGTTGTCTTTCCCATAAGACCTCGGTCCTCTTATCCCAAACCAGCCTACAGCCTGGAAAAAGATAGTGATGAATGAAATGCTCAACTTATGTGTTTTTTTTATCACTGATAAGAGTAGCTTTATCCAACTCTTACACACAGTCTACGGAATAAGAGCTAAAAGTGTCCATCTGGTGTGTAAAACATGTTTGGTAAAAATATCATAAGATGAGCCTGAAGGAATGAACTCTTACCAATCTGAACTCCATACATGAAGGATTTAGTCATCCTGCAGAGAACTAAAGCACCATTTGAAGAAAAAATTCGAAGGTCAATCGTCATTTTTGTCTTGCTCATCCAAACCATATATCTCCTGACTCACAGTTTTGGCTGGCACTGAAACGTCGTGAAGTAAATGCATAAGAAAGAAAGAAGAAACAACACTTGGATACTGGTCTATTTTTGTAACGGCCAGCCTTGGCGTCACATCCTTGCCAAGGGATCCAACAAAGAAATAGACTGGCATTTCAGCGTTGTGTGGCTGACTCATACCAAAACCAGAAAACAAAAAAACAGTGCTGTGCCATTTTTAATAGGTATGTTTTTAAGTTGTTGATTTAGATCTGATTAGACAACCTCACACACTCATTACTCAGCCAACAGACTGCAGGGAGGAACCTGGGCGACAGTAACTGAATGTCAGAAAATAGCTTCATCTAAATTGGTAATGACACTTGTCCTGTTTTCAAGCTTTCAATGATCCAGTCATTTTGATTCCCCATCTGTGCCCTCTTGCTTCTCCGCTGCACCACATCGAGCGCAGAGCCTTGACTGTGTCTGCTGTCTCCTTCTTTTCACACTCAATGTGGTGTGTGAAACGCACCCCTCCTTCTCTGTCCTCTTCCCACCGCCTCCCCATCTCATCTTGATAGTAATGGAAGCTCTCCTCTAACAGCTGTCACCTCCTTCTATGTCCTTATCTAAACCTGATCCAGATCTAAACGTTACATGTCAACCGTTTCAACAAAACACGTTGGAAAGTCTTATTCAGGGAAAATAAAAGTGATGGGTGGTTATCTGAAAACAATTTCTCTTCCTTTATTTTTAGATGAATATATTCGAATATTTCTGCTCTTATTAGTTTATCTGTTAAGTGGGTTCTTATTTTAGCTGTACACTTTGGAGCAGATTATCATTACCTTTTGGTTATTCACCCGCTTCTTAAAATCTGAGGCAGCCCCAAAAATATAAGAGATATAAACAAATTATGTAAATGAATCTTTTTCTTAAGTTATGGATGAATAAAAAAAAAAGTGAATTTCTTTACCTGGGATCTAGTGGATGGTCGTGGCCAGCCTTGGATTGTCTTGATCTTGCCCTCTTGCGGTCTCTCATTGCCCCCACCAATCGTGAATCCAAGATACTCTGCCATTTCTAATCCAAGCTTGCACTTTTTGGGGCTAGAGGTCAGTGCCGCCAGACGGAGAGGGTCCACCACCGCTTCCAGCCGTGTCAGGTGGCTGTCCCATGAGTCACTGTGAGTCACCCCATCATCTAAATTAGCTGTTGCAGACTCACGATGGGACTTTGGCAACTTGTGCATCAAACTTTAAGATTTCATTTAACTTTCTGAAATCACTACAGAGCCTGTTTGTGCCGTCTGGCTTAGAGACCAGGATGACTGACGTTGCTCACTAACTGTGGGATTCCTCTCAGACTCCCAGGACAAACATTTTCTGGACTTCCTGCTCAATCGCTGCCTATTTGGCCTCTGGTATCCTGTTGGGGTGCACTTGTACCTTTTGGTCAGGATCTGTGGTTGAAGAGAGCCATGGCCAGCTCAACAGAGGGCAACATCATGGGCAAACCACTTCTTTGGAGAAGTAACGTGATCAATTTGAGAGGTTTTACGTCGCCCAGGCTGCTGTAACTAGTTATTGACTGGTTTTGCCTTCTCTGTTACCTCATAGGGCCCTTAACACAATGCAAGGAGCTTGTGTGGGAACCAGGGCTAGCCCCTTTTCACTTATTTGAAACTCCTGAGGTTGAGCCCCCTTGTACACTTGCCTCTGGGCTTTTTGGGCTTTAGCCATGTGTTCCCTTACCATGGGCCGTATGTCTTTCATCTGAGCCTGTGTTGTTTTGACGTGCTCCACCGGGCTCTGGGCTGACTTGGTTGCTCTTCCCAGGCTTCCTTTACAATGTTGAGGAGACCCCTAGGCTTTCTCCCATACAGTAGCTAGAATGTGAAAAAAACAGTGGACGCCTGAGGAACTTCCCTCAAAAGTACAGTGGTGTTGACATTTCCCATCATGACAGCAGCAACGAGCAGGTAGATGCTGTAGTGGTGTGACTCTGTCTATACAGAGGTGAACAGTGTGCAATGAGTAAAAAACGTGTAAATAGTGATAGCATTATCAAAAGACAGTTTTGGGTTGAAGTTTTTTTCTTTTCTTTTTTTTTGGTTCCCAGCTTGTCGATCTCCTGATTCGAGTTCTTTTTTACAGGCGTTAAGAATGGGGTCGATGGTGGCAAAACCATTTTGAAGTTTTGAGTTCAAAATAGGGGCAGCTAAAAGTGAGAATTACATTCTTCCAGCTGTTCCTTTCCAGTCATGTATGGTGTCATTTTCAAATGTTGTATGTTTCAAATGTGTCTATTATTTAATATTTTATTGTTGTACACTCTCATGAATGGGACAAATATAATGAATGAATGAGAGAATGAATGAATGAATGAATGAATGAAATCAGTCTCCTTTTCAAGAATTTAATACAGACATTATTTTAGAAGTATTCTGAACTTTTTTTTTTCGTGCATATCAAAAATATTACCTAAAAATACATTTAACTGGCAAATTCATTGACAAACATTATTCACATTAACTTTTGATTCCTTCAGAACAGTTGCAATGTTACATTTCAGAAACGAGGTGAGAGGCTCCACGACTTTTCTTCAACCATAAATGTTAACTTGATGCATTTTCTCTGACTTCATTCAGGCAGTGTGTGAGTGCATCCCCCTCGCACTCTTTGATGCCATCACCTGGCTGGGATACTGCAACAGCACAATGAACCCCATCATCTACCCACTGTTCATGAGAGACTTCAAACGAGCTCTTGGAAAGGTCCTGCCCTGCTGTTTCTCGCGGTCAATCAGACGACCCTCACCAGCGCTCTCCCTCTCTCTCAGAAACTCTGGAGAGCCAAACATTGCCAGCAGCCCGCCCTCTCCGCTGGCCTCTGACCCCACTCACCCTCCTGCCACTGCCACTGATGCTGTCAACCTGCTGGATGCTGAACAAGCCGGCATTGAGCTGCCTCTGCTGCTGCCCAACCAGGTGGAGAGCTTGGACTGAGCATCATTCATTTAAATAGACTATGAAGAAGAAATTTAAATTAAGTATTAAGACTAATAACTCAATACTTTTCAAAATGTAAGGAGGTTTTGACCTAAGAGACAAAAAATAGCTAAGACTTTGATGTCCTATCCCTTTATAACAGATTGTATTGGGTTTATAGAGATTTTACAGTTACAGCCTAAAGTGTAAGTAAACTCTACTTGGGCTCTGTGTGAGGCAGCACTTCACAATGAAAAAGACAAAAAGAGAAAAGCGGCCTTGGTAGGAACACATTCACCGTCTTTCCCTCTCACGTTTTTGAAAATTAAATTACTGTGATCATCACCATAGCAACCGAGACATGTCTTCAAAACCAGCAGGGTAAGAGGATCACAGATATCACCTTTTTTTAAGGCATACTTTCACACCTGCTTGTCAGATATTATTTATGGCTATGAGATCTCACAGTGAGTCAATAAATTAAATTATATAACCAAGAGCTATTTACACTTTATACATGATTGACTTCATTTTCAGAACTCTAAATAGTTATCTAATTGGTCTAAAAACACTGTTTGGTCACTGTGGAAAGCAGCTAATTCCAGGGTTTTGAGCTTTGTGATCCTCCATGAAGCCATGATGCTCAATAAAAAAATTAACTTGAGAGAACCAGACTCTACAGGAAAGCAGCCGGTGCTGTAACACACTCTTCATGAGTCAGGCTGCCTTTGTATGTGTGTGTGCTCTGTGGTCCAGTGTGTATCGTCCCAGCTCCATGATATGTGTTCATTATCAGGATCCTCTTCAGTATCACCACGGGCATTCAAATCAGAGGCTGTGTCGTCTTTTACAGCAGCTTCACAGTTTCTGCCTTCAGTCTGACTTTCTGATTCTGCATCGTTCAGAGAGTCCAGCAGGTCTGAAATATCAGGGATATCCCAGCCGTCCGCTACATCCTCGGTCGGTGCAACTCCCTTTAGGTCTTCAGCGTCTTTTTTACTCATCACAGCCTCCTCAGTCTCGGCCTGATGTGGAGTCTCTGTCACTTGTTTCTCTTCGGTGGTTTGTTCAGATGCCTCCTCTCCCTCTTCTGTGATTGTCTCAGGGTGAAGAAGAGTAAAGGAGGCTCCAGGGACTTCTTTAGTGGGAACTCCCACTGCCACCAGAATGGTGTCCATTTGACGCATGTAGTCCAAGTGACCGTTCACCTGAAAGGATTAAAATGTGGCCAAAAGGGATAAATATTCTTTTTGTTGATAACAGAAAAAAAGCTGTCTGTAAATATCTGGTCATGTTTTTTGTACAGAAAATCTTCTTTTTCCAAACAGTACATGACCAGGTAAATAGTGTTTGGTGCTTTAGACTTGTTGAGTATATTTTTACTCTCCTTTTTTTTACATTTTAAATTTTCAGTTTTGTAAAAATCTCTGATTTATTTTACCTAGTTATACAAACTAGTTTGCTGACAGAAAGGTATTACTGTGCTAGCAGGGGCCTTATCTTTTTCTTACTATTTCAAATGATTTAGTTGATGGAACTGTCTGTTTTTAATTGAAATTTAAGTTCTGTAATACATGGCAAAAAATAAATATGTCTAACATTTTATCTGCAGGCTTTTTGTCCACGTGCCTAAAATGGATTTGTTTTCTTCTAGAACATTTAACTCAACCACAAGTGCTGAGAAAAAGCTTTTACCAATGACCAATTTTGGCACTGATAGTATTATTTTAAATTGTGGATTATGGACAGCTAAATACATAAAACTGAGATGATTTTGAAATTGCTTTTAAGAATCCTCATAGGTCCTTTAACTAACCATTTACTTCAGTACTAAATACCTAAGTGTGTTAAAAGATGCTGGCAATATTTCTATTTTCAATCAAATATCTAACCATGTGAAACTGTGAGAAGTAAACACTGTTTGATCAGGTTAAGTATTGTACAAAGCTTTTCTGTAATTTTTCCCCACACTGGAGAGAAACCTGATGTGTGTAAAGTATTCTTGACCTGGCTCGGTCGTGTTTCTTTGACATACAAACCTTGAGATGCTCAATATCCCTCAGGTTGAATGTGCCTGAAAAATGTTTCACTCAAAGATCTTGAGCTTGTCTAACATCTATTTACATTTTAACTCAGACTCACCACAGAGGAAAGATCCACATTGATTAATCGCTGATCCTGGATATCGATCGGTTGGAGTCCAGCCACAGACATTTGCGCAGATGAGCTTCGATACAGGAACCCCAGGAGCCAGTCTCCTCTGAAGGGGAGGAAAGCAGAAATCAGTCACTAAATCTGAATACAGAAAGTATACACATTTAATGTAAATAAAGCAGAATAAAGCTCTGTGGGATTACCTGCAGTACCCATTAACTATTTTTCCAGCAACTACCCGGGTCATTCTCTCCCAGGCTTTTTCAGAGCCATCCACAGGGGCACCAAGGAGAACAACGTCCTCCACAACTCCTTCACTACCTGAAGAATCACAACAGCACAAGATTTAACAGATGAGGCAGAAATAGATAAGAAAATAGAAAATGTGATCAGAATATAAGTGTGACTTAATATCTATCACAATAGCCAGAATCAGTCTTTGACACAGCAACACAGGAATACAAACACCCACACTTTGTGATACACTTGCGGGCAGTGCGGTCTCCTTAAATAGAAAAAGGGCTTGCTGCTAAACTTGTTCAGTTTGTTTGCTTTTTCACAGCGACTCCCATGCTGTAGTTGATCATACAGCAGTGGTTACAGAGAAGTGTAGAGAGGACACATTAGAGAGGATTCTAGAAATGCAAGAACTATGATCACCACAGACTTTGCAGACTACAGCATCGATTTGATGCAGTAGTAAAATATCAAAGTTCAGTTTTCGCAGCTAGCTATAGCTTTCCAACCACAAATCTCTTGAGTTCAGCCCATCAGGGCCAGAGACTGGGAAATGCAAGTGCACCAAGGAAAAAGGCTAACTAACCCACCAGAGACTGTGGCAACCATCCTGCGACATGACCTGGTCCTTTTGGCTTATATCTGGTCGACAATTAACAGAGAACCCTGTCACCAACCAATCAAATCAAGATGGGCTGGGACTTTTCATATAACCTTTGCAAATAACAGTGCTAAAGTCTACAAGATTTCTATCAGCTGTTTTTAGATCTCTCTGTAAGAGTACGAAACCAAAGCAAGTACAAAGCATACAGAACTATTTCACACATATTTAATGATCACTCCACAATGAAAGAGAGGAAAGACACTGCTGGTTTAAAAACTGCTGTTTGTGGACACAGGTCCTTACTTCTTAAATTTCTCAGGGTAGCTCCATTAAAATGACATGTCTCAAATAAATAAAATAAACAATAAAAACAAACAAACACAAATGTAATGTAATGGGGTTTTTTTTGTGGGGGGGCACTTTCTATCACACATTACAATTTCGAAAAAACCGACTTGAAGTAGATTGTCCTGCTCTAGAATGATTTATTCACAAGAAGGTGTTCTTCATACCTTGGTCATTGGCCAGCTCCTGTAAACAGTAGTAGATTACTCTGGCTCCCAGACTGAAACCTATAAGGCTGACAGGACGCTTGCCCTTTAAATGAGAGAAAGGAAAGAGCTCCTTAGATAAAAAAACAAAAACAAAACAGGAGCAGGAGTCTTTCAGCTTGATGTAAACAGTATTTCCTTGTACATCTTTGTTTTAGCATATCAGACTAACTCATGTAGAGTATTTGCATACACTCATCATTTATTCTTCAATACTGTATAACTATGTGTAAAAACATGTTGCAACAAATTTTAGATGTCAATACCTGCTGCCTGCTTCTCAAAACCTGAGCCAGGTGTTTCCCCACCTCAGCAGAGCGGTTCAGACAAACATACCAGGGGTTGTCGATGACGCTGGCTGCTGCCAGCAGAGATGCGGGCCACGTCAGAGCTGCCACAATGCCTGGGCAGGATTAAAGTGTGATATCAACGCGAGGATGGATACAACAACAGGATGAATAAGAGAGTCTATTAAACAAAAGTAAGTAAGAAGTGCCTATCACTAAAGCAATGATGGAATAAAGATTTCAGCTTCAAGTTTAGGGCTAAAGGTATAATCCAACACACTCAGACACTCCAGTTTCCAAATACCAACCACTCAAGAGACTTGAGTACTTTCTGCAAGACAATCCACCCACCTGAGAGCACTGTGTACTTGAGAGCTTCTTGGGCCACAATGCTGACCAGCCCGTCCAGGAGTAAGGTCATGGCTGACCCCAGATCCCTGAGGAAACGAGACTCCCACACCAGACAGTACTGTTCCCCACACTCGCCCAGACTGCACCACGGTGCCTGGAACGAACCTGGAAGACAGCGCTAGTTCTGAGAGTTTCTAACCATTATTTGACGAGAGGATACACAGCTTGTTGCTGCAGTGCATTTTTTAGCTGGAGAGAGCCAAGCTGCATTACGTAAATGCATAAATTAAGTGATTTCTTTTGCGTAATCTTTGGTGAAGAGTTGGCCGGCACAGATTTGGAACATTTTGTGAAGAACACTGTGCTTCATTCCTTTGTCATGATCTGTTTCTTAAAATGAGGTTTGCTGTGTTTGTTTTCCTCTAATACCCTTCAGAGGGCTTAGGAAGGCTTAGAAAGTGCAGTTTGTTTGTTTCTCAGCAATGCATGGGAAAACTGCAGCTCTGAATTTTATGAAACTGAGTCAACCAAACCTAAATGATTCTTGTCCTTCTTCAAAGACACCACAGACTGAAAAAGCTGTTCTCAAGAATTATGAATCCAAGTTCACAAATCCTTAAAAATGAATAATGTGCCAATAAATTAAACACATATATTAGTGCACGCAGTTGCCTTAATCATAAATCAAGACTGGTGCATTTTGTCAACACCTGGTTATTAGACACAGTAAAATATTTTGATGAGACACATGAGGCCACACTTACTGTATTTACCACTGCAGAGCCAACCTGTCACTGCAATGGTCAGGTGCAGATGTTTCCCTGAATTGAGCGGCAGGAACTCAAACTCTTCTATTGCTCCAACACATTTATTCATTTTATAGCCTGGAAAGGTTAAAAGAGTAGATGAAGCAGGGAAAAAGATGTAACATGTTACAGATAAAAAACTAGATGAATTTGTAAAGTTCAGTCAATGATTTGTCATCTGGTGATGGTACCTGTCAACCCAGCACCAGCTGCTCCAAACAGGGAGGCCATGATAGCGATGCCAGTGGCTGAGCCCAGAGCAGCAGCTCCTCCAGCCCCAATCACAGCCCCAGCTCCTGCTGCCACGAACGGGGCTGCCAGCCCACCTGTCACACCTGGCAAAGGCACAGAGGCAGTCAGACCCAATATCTGCATACAAGATGATGTTTTCATTCTAAAGATGTGTCCACATGGAATTTATCAACCGCTTATTGACTGAAGTCTGTGTACCTATATTGCAAATCATATATCTTAACTATATATAAGAACAAGATACATGACCAAACAGTTTCAAAAGCACTTATAGCGGGAGGAATACCTATCACAGTTCCTCCGCCCACAGTGGCCAGCCCAATAAGGAGGTAACGTCGAATCTTTCTGCCTCGCTCTCTCCTCCGACGTCGAGAAGACTCTTCTCTAAAGGAGATAGAAACAGACAGTGTTGTTTTTAGGGGCCTGATAGCAAGGGTCAGTTTTGAGGTTCCTGATGTAATGCAGCCCGCCACAAGAATCAGCAGAATACAAAAGCTAAGACAGAAAACATTTTAACTGTGCTTTACATTACGTTTTGTTCAAGGTTTCTGACATCTTACCTTGTTATATATAATTTCCCCTGCCTGACAGAGAAAACAACAGCAAATTTTAAATGTAGCTTCAGACTAGGTCCCGTTCATTAATCAACTGACTTACTCGCTCTCCTCCCCTCCTTCCCTCAGTCTCTCTCCCAGCGTTTCCTCAAACTCCTCCAGCTGCTGCGGAAGAACTCGCAGCAGACAGCTGACGTGGCGGATGAGTACTCTCGACCTGGCATCGTACTGGCCTGAGAGCATTACAGACCAAAACGTTGTGAAAAAGAGGTAAAAAAAAGAATTAATACAAACTTAAAACGAACTGATTTTAATGAACTCAAAGGTTTCTTACCATCTTTGACAGAAAAAGAGACCAGATCCTGAAAAACAAATTGAAATCTGGTTCAGATAGATATGTTTCCAGAGATAGTATGGCACAATATTATGTAAGTTAAAATACAGAAAATGAAGAGAGCTTAAATGAACAGATGAATGTCCTTCTTCTGAGTTCACATGTCTGATTTCATTTTTTCATCTGATTTGTGTAACTATGAAACAAAGTCTGTGTTGATGTTAAATAAAAAAATAGCTAATCCAGTTCCTGTTACTGCATTTTGTAATAATAAATGATACATTTATTCAATCCATTATAAAGTTACAAAAAGCATTTATTACAGCCCTTCTGGTCTTGTTTTTATATTTTACACTTTGTAAGTTACACTAGATCTGACCCGATTAGACGACACAATACTAGAGGAGATATAATTTGGTGTCAGACAAGAGTCTCAAAAACCAATCATGCAACTTAAAGTTTAGTACACAGACTGATCAATGAGGACAAAACAAGCACTAATTAATTAAAAATGCTTTTGTACTAATTATAAAATAAGTTGTCAATTATACATTGCTAAAGGCTTAAAAGTAAAGAAAAGATTAACAAGAAAAAAATCACTGGACACGTTCGGCAGGTTGTTCAGTCAACAGAGTGAAGATGACGGTAAAGAAAAAGTGCTTCAAGCAATTACTCTTGCGACCAGCTCTCTAACATCTATAGAAAGTGTAATTTAAGTTGGGACTATCAGATGAGAGTCATCGCTGCACAAGTTTGACAGACGTCTCTTCATAGATGGCCTGATGGGAAGAAGAGTCCCGGTGAATTTGGTTTCTGTTGCATGGATGATGCTGTTGCAACAACTCCACAAAGACAGGATGTTTACAGCTCAGTGAAAACAAATCTTCTATTTGAGGTCTACCTGAATGATGGGTGTGGCCCCAGCAGCCAGCAGTGCTTCGGCCTGCAGGATGGAGAGAAAGGTGTCCGAGCCCTCGAAGCCCAGGCCTGACAGGAACGCTCCCATCACAGGCATCACTGACTCATCCAGGTCCAACCATTGAACCAGACCTCGCAGATACTGCTCCCTGAACACACTGGTAACCACACACAACACAAAATATCAGCTTCAGAATAAAATATCTGGATGTCTGACACTTCTAATTGATTTGAATATTGCTTTTAACGGTTTGTAAATAAAACATTGCTGTACACCAGAGCCCTGTTTCAAAACCCTGGATTAGTGAGAACTCTCTGGATGTGAACCCTGAGCTTAGAGAAATACTGAGCTTGTTTTGACCAGAATCAGAGGTGTTTTCTTCTTTAGGTCAGTTACTGTGGTAATAAGCATGGAGAAGCTAACCTGTGCGCAGGAAGGTTTTCTGTCCCTATACCTCTTGCTTGAGCATAAAAGCTGCCTGACACTGTGGTTCATTTTCTTATTCATACAGTCTTCTCAAAGAAGGACATATCAGAGCGCATTCGAGTGCAGAACTTTAAGGTTACATCTTTTGAGGCACAAACTCAAGGTCAGTGATGAGTTTTCTGACACAAGAAATATTTTCATTATATAACTTAAGTGAATTTTCCATCGCTGTAGGGAAAGAACCATCTCCGTAGGTTTTTTATTCATCCTAAGCCCTGAATAAAAAACCTACAGGCTATATTGTCCACCTTTATAATGCCCAGACGATGTAGACATGAGTGGACCTGTCAGGCTGTCTGCCACTCAGTTTCCATGTGATGAAATTTTCTTTCATTGCATCTGCAAAAATCATTGCTTCAGTGAAAAACGGTTTGTGTGACACTTTCAACAAATAGGACACTGCTTGGTATTTAAAATTTGTAGTCCCTTATGTCACCAGCAGATTCCCTAAAAAGCTGAGAAAAGAATGTATTCTGTAGATTCTTCTGGATTTGTTTCCTTATGAGGTGAAGTTTGGTTCTTTTGTTCGGCGTTTCAATAACTCAATTTGGTTTCTGTTTCCGCAATTTAACAGTTTTCATCATTTTAACAAGAATGATCATTTAATTATTTTCTCGTTGTCTTTTCATTCATGAATAACTCTTCTTAACAAGGGGGTATTCTACTTTCCCAAATTTTCAACATGGATACAAAGAAACAATGCAGGATGTAATTGTATATAGTGTAGTGTAATAATGTATAGTATATTACATTAAATAGGTTTGCAAGTTAATCACAGTGACCCTTATATTTCCGTTACCAATCTTTTATAATCTGCCACACAAAATTTCATGATGTCTTCTTTCTGCAAGGCCATGTTACCTATTTTCCTCTCCTGTAAACAACTGGCCCAGAGAGACACCACATAGTGCAGCGAATGCAAAGCGGCCCTGTTCAGTCAACTGTTTGCTGATAAGTCCCTCCAGCCTTTGGCCACAGGGGGCATCTTGTGTTGTCCCTGCACCCCCTGGATCTGAAATGTTACATGGACACAGGTTAATCATCAACTCAAAGGTGGAAGTGTTTGATAGACAAGTCAGAGTTCATGACACATGATGGTTTATCAAACTCTGGGGGGTAGAAATCTCCAGGTACAGTATGAATAATTGAGATTACACAGACAGAACAACATGAAACACCTTAACTATTGCTCTGAGATCTTGTGGTCATATTCTCACTGATGCATTAGTGTAAGCTTTCAGGAGTGAACTCTTGTCTCTGTGTCATTAAGCATAATTTAGTTTCTTTCAGCTAAAGTGTAAAAAAGCTGCACTAAACTGGGTTACATGGACTCTATCTCAGTGCATCAGTGTCTCTAATGAACTGACCTGAATTCAGCACACAATAGCTGCTTAACTGTGAGTGACCTACAAGATTTCTAAATCTTTCTGTAAAGCTGAACCTTCATAGCTTCCTTCAAGCTATTCTTCATAGAAAGCTGCATTAAATACAAACACGGCAAGTTTCAACCAAACAGCACTTGTACAGGCTGCTAACTTCTTCATTACAGCTGTTTCGCTTTGGCTGTGCTGCCTTCAGGGGTTTCCTGACTAACGGTTCAAAGGAAACTTCTCAATTAAAACGTAAAATTAGTAACTTACTCGACGATTACTCAGAGAGAACTTAAAAACAAGTATCTAATGGTACCTGGAGTAAAATTGTCGCCCGTACTAGTGTGTTTTTCCTCCATAGCCATTGATGACACAACTCAGTACACTGAACTTTTGCTGCCTTCAGGTGTTTCCTCGAAGCTCCGAAATCTCATTTTCAAATGATAGAATCACATTCTCATGTAAAACTCTTCATTTACTTTTATGAGAAACTCTAAATCACATACCAGTACAACACAAAAGTTCACACTGAAAGCTCGGATCTGCCGTAAAACCAGCATAAACCTACTACGTGGTGTGATTTACTAAATAAGTGGAGAAACTATCTTGTTAACATCTTTGACAGGTTAGGTCATGCTCCGTTTGGGCAAACTCAAGCATAAAACTCGGTTTAAAACACTAATAATAACAATATCAAAATATATCTCCCCCTGTTTCCACAAAACATACTTTTGAGATTTATCAAAGTGGTTATTCAGAAGTTAATTGCAATATTTACGGCTAACATTGAAGGCATCTTTTGCTCTCAACTTCATGTGACGTAACTTCCACGTACGCGTAGTGCGGATCAGGGGTCTGCTCTGGTCAGGTTAATGCCAGATTTGGTGTTACTGAGCGAAACAGGTGGGTAAAAGTTTGCTTAGCCAGTGATTCCCGACTTTTTGGGGCTGTGACCCAATTTGGACATAAAACATTTCTGGGGAACCCCAAAGACTTTGTTTTTTTCTGGAATTATTTTTTTTCGGTTATTAATACTGTGTTGTAAATACACAATAGCCAGGATTGGTGCACAAAGTGACAATTTTATTTTCCCTGATTGGGATAAAGACTTGATTCTAAATGAACCATAAAATAAATAATAATAAAAAACTTTATTTATTCCAAAGGGACAGTTAAAGGCACCTATAGCAGTAAACAATGTAAACAGCTGTAGACAAACATGAGAAACAAACTGCCAAATTCCGGAGCTGCACTGTAAATTAAGTGTTCTGCTTAAAATGCTATGATACTAAATCTGGAAAAAAAACAACAACGCTTGGATACTAAAATACTTAAATTCGTAATAATACTATAAATGCTAAAGTACTTTCATCAGATGCTAAACATACTGACATACTTAGTAATAAAATACTACATATACTGAAATACCTACACATGTGACACATAAATTACAGTTGTTCAGAGTTTTGTATTTAAGTTAAAAAATAACGATTACTCTATTTAAAAAAAAAAAAATCAGAATATATATTTTTCAAACCAATTTCTTGACATTTCAGGGGACCAGTTTGGATCCCAGGCAACACCATGTGGGGTCACGACCCCAAGGTTGAGAAACACAAGATACAGTTTACAAAGCACAATTTGCAAACTTCATTAAGACAATTAAAAATAACACAATTCATAAAAATAGAGAAAAAACTGCAATGGATGGTCTCCGTGACCTTCCAAGGTACCCACAAAAAGGCTTTCACTGTACACCAAGAGTTAAACACAGGGCAAGACTCCCCACACCAACACACGCAGCACACTGTCACCCTCTACTGGAGGCTCACTGTCTCTTTCCCTTCGACCCAGAGTCTCTACTCCAGCCTGCAGTCACACCTGTTGCCAGCTTAGTCGATCGGTTCCAGTGTTCATTCACATCACACTATCATCATCGGGACTTCACGTTTTGAGAAACTTCCAACAAGATTCAAAATCAAAGTCAGTCCACCTACTGTAACTTGTATTTTACTGCAGCCCTGGACTCACGACCCCGAATAAAGCAATTACTATGGATAGTCACTTGTTCTTGTTAACTATTTTGATAACTGAGGTATTTACAAAAAGAAAAACCAAATAGATAAGAAGAAATGCACCTTTCCTCTTTACTGCAATAAAACTAAGGCCTCTCCCAGCTTCTATGGGAACTATTGCCTGTGAGCTGCACAAGGAGGCAGCTTCTCTCAAAGACATGGTGAAGAAGGCTCACTGAAATCATTGGATGAGACTGTCGTTGGACAAATATGATTCAGAGAAAAATCAGTTTTCAGTGTGTGGCCTAGAACACAGGCATGATCAGTTTCAGGGTCAAAAATCTGGAAAGAAGAGGGACGTGAGACACGGGCAATAGCTCAAGGTCAACCCCTTTGGTTAGCTGGAATAAATGGTTGTAGCAGAACCTTATAAATGCTTCCAAATGTTGCATAGCAACTGTACTTTACATCACTTTTTACAGTTCAACGAAGCACTCTAAAGAGGTTGAGCACAATGTAGTTGATATGGAACAGTGAAGTATGTGTATGCAGAATAACTAATGGAGTTTTGGGGTATCAGACTATTGCAGTATTCTACATATAAAACCATCATGTCTAGTGTAATATTTCAAATCACAACGTAAACAAAGTAATGTTTTATTCATAAGTATTTATCTTTTCATTGTACCTTCTACAATATTTATTTTATTTTGAGTATTGTAAATGATAACTAAATTTTGGTGAAGGATTAAAACTAGTGGCCCTTCCTTATTGAGCATATAACCTGTGTGTAGCTGTGTTTTAACATGCTCTTTTCATACAAAACCTTTTGTTTTCTTATGCCACACACAGTACTTCTTCATACACCCTCTGCCATCTCTGTTTTGTTGACCTCTGACTGTCTCTTGAGTATTTTCAGACTCTTTGGCTGCTCCTCTCGCCCACTCCCTCAACCATCTGCTTCATCAGCTCTAATTTACTGTATAAACTTGGCACCGCTCGCCTCTCCCTTCACATTTTCCAGTCTGAGTTCTGCACAATGACACGAGATCAAGGTATCACAGGAAAACAGCACAAAGGAGGATCAAGCTTCCACCAGGTCTCTGTCCACAGGAACTGTTAGCTCTGTTAGTGGGTACTTTGTCTGAATAATATCCTGGCATTGTCAGGGAGAAATCTGCGAGTCTCAGAGTGTGGTATTTGTCTCTCTCTCTTGAAGGCATCCTGTTTATAGGGCCTACTGAACTGTCTCTAGTGTGTCATAAACAGGACAACATGAGGAGGAAAACCACGACTCCATTATCAAAGATAAACAGTTATTCATCTTTATTTGGAATACCTTTCATATGTCTTGTGAATAATGATGTCAATACTTAACACTGTAAGTAAAACATATACAACTCACTGCTGATGACACACAGAGAAGAGGCAAAGAGAGGGAAGGATTGTGGAAAAGAACCATACACATTTCATAGGGATGACCTTTCTAGCTCGTCCAGACTTGTAATCATGGAAAAATAAAAGCCTAGTCTGACTTTGAAAATTCTGAAAGGAAGTGTTAGAAGAGGAACTTTGAGGTGAACTCCAGCTGGATGTCTCATTGAAGCTGAGCTGTTTTTACACCTCTGTAAACCATGTTCACATTGCTGTTGTTATGGGTGCTTTTAGTTTGTGATGGTGTTTTTTTTATAACACCTACATCTCTGTAATCCAAAATGACCTTTCATGCATTATCATATTTTTTCCTTTACTTAGAATTATGAAACATTTCTTGGGCTAAAACACCATTCACCACAATTCAGGGCAAGTTTTAAGGTACAGTGTTAATATTTAGCAGTATTTCTACGAATTTATTTGGTAAAAATGGTTTTTAATGAGTTTGTTATGGATGATTCTTGCACAGCTTCACCTACTTCTACGGGGAACGGAGAGGGATAAGAGATCTATAAAGGGTCAAATCTCCAGCATCACAGAGAAAAACTCGATTTCAGACCGTTTCGGTGTGTTGCCTTCATCAGAGTCACAGTGAAACTAAATACCTATACCATTTAAGTAAGGTGATTTTGAGGCATGTGAATAACTTTGACAAGGGGCGGGAAAAGTGTTTGAATAAAATACGACATTATATTGAATTTTGGCTCTATAATTCTTTTTCATAGCTCTGTATGTTTTCTTCGTAGTGAATTTTACTGTAAAGCTCTCACACTCGGGAATCTAAACTAATTGGATCCTCCTTTACATGTCTCTACTCCCCATCTTCAGCCAGAAACCACTGATGATTGATATGAAAGCTTTGAAATTCTTTATAAAGTTGTCCATATGTATCTAATCTGCCTGCCAGGCTCATGTTTTCTTCTCTTCTTTTATCTTTTTTCTTTTTATGCACCACTTTCATACATTTCTTTGCACTTCTCTGACCCGACCCATGACGACTGTTGTCAAGTGACTGCATCTCACAGATGTTGACATTTTTTTACTGAAGTGTGTTGATTTTTACTCTTAGCCTTTCTTTGCACAACACTTGCAGAACACATGGCTCTTAAATGCAACACCATCTACATATTTCAAATATTTCCCTCCTTCAGTTTGCTGTAAAAATACACACTGCTGATGTCATCCTCCAGATGTCAACCTCTCAGCAGCCAGGAAAAGAACTTCATAAATCAACTCTGCATTTGTGTGTGCTCTGGATGTTTCATTTCCTACAGTGTGATGTCATTTTTTTCATTTTGGTGTGTTCATTGTGGAGTTTTTAAAAACACAGGCAGTACAACAGCTTCCCTGAAGTGGAGGCAAAACCTTTGGAGCCCTCTCTTGTGGCTGGGAAATATCACCTCCTTGATTTAAATTGGAAGCAGGTGAAAAGAGCTGAAATGAGGGGTTCATTGGACACCAGTTTTGGTAAATTCGGAGCTGTCAAGTATGCAAAACTACTCTAGAAGTACCCCACACTGTTCATCTTTCTGATTTAAGGCAGGGGTCCCCAAACTACAGCCCAAGGGCCCCTTCCCACATTTGGTCCAGCCCCCAGAACGATTCAAAATTGCATTTTGAAAATATAATAGAAATCCTTGGGCTTTTAAAGTCTGGCTACTTTTTCACAAACCCGTGGGGCATAACATTTGACATCAAGTGACGATCAGGAGCAGTGAGCCCGCTAGAAACCTCAACTACACAAAAATGGGGATAGAGTAAGGGAAGAAAAAAAATGACATGGGATGCAGAATATTGATCAGCAGTGGATAAATGGTTTTCTTTTTCTTCAATGGAAAGGAAAACACCACTTTTAAGACTTTTATTGCAAAGTAAGAATGAAAAATCATGGAAATAAAAATGCCCTTAAATGGCAACATATCTCACTTGTGAAGTAATGCTTTCATGTAAGTAGGCTAATGTGCATAAATTAATAAAACTGTCAAGCATTAGGCACAATAATGAAATACCCTTACACTAATCTAGCAGCAGTGTGCATAGCAAATATATAATCATAATTGAAAAAAGTTTGAGAACCCTTGATTTAAAGTGCAAGCATGCCTGCATTTGCAAGTTTGCACTTAACATAAATTATGGTAAGGATAGGGCAGTCAAAGGAATGGACATATTTGTGGCAGTCTGTGTAAATGGGAATTTCATGGCAATCTATCCATCAGATGTAAAGCAGTCTTTGAGCGACCTTCAAGCTTGGCCGGAGAATACCGCCTTCTGATCAATCAGGCCAACATTTAAAAACAAACGAACAAAAAAAAAACACAGAAGCCCCAGAAAGTTCTCCATAAGACAACCTCTTTAACCTAACCAGCAGCCCTCCTGTCTCCCACAGCACCCATCAATCTCCCCCCGGCGAAAACTTCTCTTTTCTCTTGTACTTGAGCTTTGTCACACAACCTGCCAGAGTGTGTGTGTGAGTGTGTGTGTGTATGTGTGTGAGCTCAGTCTCACAATGGATTACTCATTGAAAGGCAGACAAGCAGACAGGCAGAGCTCACAGCAGACAAGTTCAAACACAACACCCCCTCCCTATGACTCCCCCATACCTTATCACTAACAGACAATGTCAGGTTTCTTCCCCCTTCTGTCACCCTGACTCTCGACAGGAGGAGAGCTGAGTGAAACCAAGACAGAGCGGTGTGTTCGACCTGTGGGGCACTCAGGAGGGAGTGTTTTGTGTGCATAGGCTAAAAAGAAAGAGCAGGAAGTTGGGACAGAGATAACAGAGAGAGAGTGAGAGAGAGAGAGGCTGTAACTTAAGGCGCGTGCAGATCTTGCCTGGAAGTGAAAGGCTGAGGGTTAAGTGGGGAGGCAGCGGATGTGGGTGACAGGTGATTGTGTTAACAGCCAGGATGGGCCGGACAGCAGGGTTGTCATCTTGTCTGTCATTAAAACCCTGTGGGATGCTCAACACACCTGGTCAGGTGTTGGTGTAAAAGTTTGAAGTGGAGTTTCAGCTTCTCTGTCAATGATAGCCTGAATCACCTGCTGCACAAATATCAAGAGCCTGATTTGACTGGGTGGGATCATGTTTCTTTTCATCCATGTATGATCTTTGTGTTGTTTCATTTGCACGAATGCTGAGTTTTGATTGGCTGCCAGGTCCTCCACCACCTCAACCTGCCCTAACACATTCAAATCCACTTGTAATTACAACACATCCCTGCTTCTTTAAACCTCAAGACATACCACATAAGTGACTTCAGTTCCCTTTTTGTGCATATGCATCAGCCCATGTTCACATCTATTCTGTATGTACATGTGTGCTCCCTTGTCGGAGTACGTGTGAGGACTTGTGTGCGTGCTTGTGTGCGTGCTCATGTGTGTATAAAGTAAAAAGGAGTGTTACTGATGGTGGAAGGCAGCTGTGTGGGGTGAAGAGCATTATGAGTGGGAGAGGGATCACAAAAGGGAGGAGAGAATGGAGAATCCAGCTGCTATCCACCGAGGCCAAGACACCGGAGAACTGCCTGAGAGAATGCTCTGGAAAAAAGACAGAGAACTGATCGGCCTATTGTATGAAAAACAGTTCTTAATGGAGGAGCGATGTGTTGTCAGTGAATGAGTCAGCTCCAGGTCCTTATGAATGGACAATTTAGTTTGTTTCAGTTTAAATGTCAATCCAATAAACGCCATGACCCTTAGAGGCAAAGAAAACCAGTAGCTACAAGACTGATCATTTATGTTTAGTCATAATTAGCAGGCCCTGATGCCAGGTCAGTGAGTTTCAGCACGCTGCAAAAACAACCTTTGTTTACATATTCTTTGGCAACAGCTCTCAGTGAGAAACTCAAGGCACCTTTGACAGCACCTTATATGTCATTCACATCAAGGCCCTGTTTACATGACAATGCTTTTAGGATGAAATGCAAAAGTTTTGTTCTATTTCAGCCCCTTGTCTACACAGAAAGTGCAATTTTGCTGACCAACAATGCAAACTTTTGAAAACAGAGAGAGTGGAATCTTTCTGAAACGCTCTTGCATTGTTATCATGTAAAAGTTAAGCCTGAGTTTTCAGTGGAAACGCTGATGTCACACTCTGCTTTGTGCTTGTGTATCGCACTTTAATTACTGCCTTTCAACAAAATATGCATCCATTGCACCAAGCATTCATTATTTATGACAGATGATCAGCTCACCTCTACTTCGGCCTCTACATCATGTGTCAGCCCCTCAGCTAACCATGTAAACAGTTTTTTCTCACTGCGTTTTTTGCATTCTAGGGTGAAACGCTGTGATATGTTGTTGTATAAACAAGGCCTAAGGTCATTAAGAGATATGATGTACCACTCTGTCTGTAAAAAGTACCAGACTGATGTAGACAAAAAATCCCCCACAGGAGCTTTAATTCAGACCGAAATGGTTCTGAAAATATCTGCCTGTCATGATGGCAAAATGAATGTCAGCCTGCTCTTGAACTTTCCAGATATTTCATGATTATCATGCAACTAAGTCTTTCCAACTGAGTTCTTGAATCTTTCTACATTTGAAATGTTTGAGATGCTGACAAAGACTGTCATTCCAAATGCCACTTAAAAAATTAGATATGAAAAAATAAACTATCAGACAGAGGGAGGCTGCTAAGGTTAGCGCAATCATGGCTAGCATTAGGTGTCACAAGCCAACACGAAGACAAAAAGAACCTCCTTCATTTTCTCTCTTTTCTCCCATCCCTCATACAAGCAGGTGAGTTAGGGGAGGTAGATCTTAATTATCTAACGAAGGCGAAACGAGGCACCATTTCAGATTATGATTTCCTTAGAACAATACTGCTCAGTATTCCTATGTTTAACACATTAACGGCCCTATTTTCACGATACCAAGCACTTATCCAAAAATAAACAAAGTTTGAGGAAGTTATCCCAAATGACGTCTGTTTTGAATGAGAATAATGTTTTATTACTTCCTTGAGCCAAATGATGTGTCACAGCCCAAGAGCCAGATTTAACATCACTACAGCACAGGGATGATTTCAGAAAGAACTGAAAGAAAACACTGGGTGTGTCGACATGTGACCAGAGAGTGAGAAGAAATGGTTTTTGAAGAGTCCTCGTGATGCGACACAAGCGTCAGCAGCAGCAGCAGCAGCAGCACAGTGCTGGGTTATGATTTTCAGAGTGTGTGAGAAGGCACACTGCAGCCTACCATCCTCCTTCCCACAGGACTCTGACATCCATGAGTCACCAACACTGACCTTTCTCATGTGGTTTCTGAATAAGTGAGACTTTAGAGATTCTCTGTTTATGGCCAACATTCGAGTTTCTTTCAGCAGTTTGTGCTCGGATGGAAGTCTTTTATTTTTGGTGGAACAAGAGGGCACTTGGGGGCACTTTGCGGCTGTGAAAAGAATTTCCCTTTTATATTTTTCAAGTTCAGTCTGAATTCTTAGCTCTCCTATTCATCAGTTAAATATTTTGGAAACATGCAGCCTTTTTTGAACACTACAAGCTCATGGGGGCAGAGTTTCACACATACTGCAGGAGTCAGACTGTGATGCCCCATAAAAATGATCCATAAAAACATGTTGAGTTAGCGCTTTTATGAAACATAGCCTCTTTTTGCCTTCAATTTTTTAACCTGTGCTATCAGATATCTGCTTTTAAATACTTTCTGTCTTGCAATGATCAGTTTTTCTTCACACTGCCAAAAAGATGAGTGCTTTGGTTTGTTATCTAAAAATCAGGTTCCACTGCCAATCCTTAAAACAAAAAGAGCATTGTCTGCACAGAACTCAAGACGAACGAGCCAGCTATACCGACCCAACTTGGCAGAACCAGAGGCAGCCAGTGACATTTAACTGTGGAAACTTGCAGTGGGTGTTGGCCTCACTAGTGTGGAGACTCACTGACTGTCGATTATTGCAAAACAGATGTTCTAACTGGTGGGATGGATCGAGCTGTACACCCAGTTTTTACCCCAAGACAGTGAGCAGACGCGGTTGCTTACGTCCCAAGTTAAATACACATTTTGATTTATTCTGTGAAAATGCAGTCCTGCCAGGAACTGGACGGCTGCTCGTGTTTAATGTTACTTGTCATATTTATTTAGACAAAGGCAGAGATGGAGCATTTCTGCCTGGATGCAGTTTGAGGTTTGGTTCTTGGAACTCAGAGAGATAAAGTTTTCCTCCTGAGGCACAGACTCATCACTTTACTCTGATTTCTTCTCCTCATTGCAAATTACAAACAAAATATTTTCCAAGTCAAAAGCCAAGGAAATCCCTACAGCTTCAAGGATGAGACCCACTGTGGACACACAGGATGCTGATCAGTGGAGACAGGAAAGTACCACTGACGCATGCAGGGCTGGAAGTGTGTCAGTGCTGCTGAGGAAGGATGAGGGTACTTGGCTCACCCCTGGTTTTCTGCACATCTCTGTTATGGGAAATCCCTCTAACTCCCCTGTCTTTATTTTTAGTTAAATGGTTTTTAAGATGGATGAGTGAGTTGAATAGAACAGGAAACACTTTATTGTCTTATTTCCGGACCCAGTATGCCATTTTAGCCCTGTGGTGCATAGTTGTCACTACAGTGGACACCTATTTAAAACTTATTTACTCCTAAATTCAGTGGTTCATGTGGTGGAAATTCATATTAGCCTGTGTCAGGATATTTTTATTCTTCTTAGGGCCTGAAACAATGTTTTCAATTCTTTTCCCATATATATATATATATATATATATATATATATTAAAGTTATAGACAAACATTTGAGGGTAAAACAGATTCAGTAGTAAGATGGATGAAAGAGAGTTAAAATGTTTCACAAAGCATTAAAAAATGATTATTCATGAAATTACCAAAAAAAGAGAAAAGAAGTCAAACAAAAAATAAGTCATATTTACATTAAGTTCACACTGTTTTACGTTGAATGGTCAGTTGCAAATATTTGAAAAAAAAAAAGGAAAACTTTTTTTCATGCTTGAAGAAAAATAAAAACACTCAAGGGAAAATTCCTGACACTGGCTTTTTATAATTTATGCATCCGAGGGCTTAATTGATCAAACACACAAACACATATAAGAAGGTCACTAAGTTCTTACCAATGGAGAATAGTAATGATCCGACAATTTCGTCACACACGTCACCTCTCACCTGTTGGTAATGTGAAAAAATGTTACTTACTGTCAGACTGTCCACAGGGGAGGTAATGGCATTCATCAAGAATAGAGGCAAAAGCAGCCTGAGAATCATCTCAGCAAAATGAAGTCTGGGTAATGGCTGAAGAGCAAAGGAGATCATCCCTAAGTAACAAAATGCTACAAAGTCACTTAAACCCGGAAGGCCCTGTTAGAATTTTATAACTAATCTTAAAATAGTCTCAATAGGTCTGAAGAGGTTATATCATTTTTTTTGTCACCTGTCTAATGTCAGAAGCCAGGTAACAGGTGTAATCATGCATGGTGAGCAAGTGTGTATGCAAATTGTAATCCCTTTAGGGTGAAACCAGACTCTCTGTATTAACACCTGTTCACTGTATTTTCTTTTGCATGTGCCAAATACACTTTGCATGGGGCTTGGAGCACTCTCTCCCTGCTGTCTTACAGTTTCTTTTATTTCCAGAGTAAAAACTCTGCTGGTTTTCTTCCCTGGTTCTGAACAAAACCCTGCTTTTCTATAAACCAAACCTCAGATACCATAAACTGTCAGGAAGGAGGAAAACACTGGCAAATATAGATCTGTGGAATTTAACCACTGACAGTGGCATTCAAACAGGAAGCCAAATTTTCTACAGCCAACATTTTAATGGGTAATTACAACGAGGCTGCTTTCATTGGCCAAAGTTACAAGCTCTGTAGAAAAGGCAGTAACTGAGGCTGCTTTAAAAGAGTTTCAGGCTGCAGCATTCTCCCAAAGGATGTGTTGTTTTTCTTTATCCCTGTACAATCACACCCTCGACGTTGTTGTGAACAAAATGTCGTAAACTCTTCCATCTTCTCGATGACATCTCAGTGTTTTCAACCTTCCTCCCACTCCTCCTCCCTCTGCTGCTGCCCCACCCAGAGCCAGAAGGTCAAGTTTATTGTCACTTTTTCCCCTTCTGAAGGACTTGTATTTGTCTTGCCAGTAGAACTACGATGGTATGTGAGTGTGAAAAGGAACAGATCAACATTTTGCATGCATAATCATCCATACAGGGACTGAGAGGTGAAAGTATCTGTGGATTTTGGCCAAATACGACCTCATGCTGCAGGTTTCTGTGTTTAACATGCTTCAGTCAGGTGCAATGATCCGTCATTGCGCAATACTTGACATGATGAAATACATCCAGAAACATGTTCACATGCATGCACATGCAAACGTAAAGATTCAAGACAGCTCTGTGCACATGCAGGCTCAGCTATTTACTACATTCACACACACACACACACACACACACACACACACACACACACACCAGTGTCAAGTGGTTCCATGTGGGGGTGCACTGTGTGTATCTAACTGATTTACTGCTTGATGGCTGTAAAGAAAAAGCACAGGAAGAGAACTCCCATATGCAGTAGTATCACCGCAGCGTTGATGACCGTGAGCTCCTGGGGCCAAAAACTGCAAGTGAGGACTTGTTTAGCACGGGAGGGGAGGTACGCAAAAACCACAGCGAAATTAATGTTGCATGTCCGCTGTGCAGTAGCAGCAGGGTGTAAATGGATCAAGATGGAGCTGAAAATGTTGCTTTACTCAGACTTGGAGGGCAATTTTATCAACAGATCATAAAACTGACGTTTTCAGAAGCCAGACACAGTCGTTCATTGTCATTGGGTGTAAAATGAGTGAATCACGTGGATGGTAATGCTCTGGCACTGGTCAAATATTTGTATTTGCAATGAAATAAAAGTCAGACAGTGTTGTCATAACGCAAACAAATCACTGCAGTGCATTCACTTTAATGGTATTGTTTGGTTACTAGGTGTGTGTTAGAGGAAGGGTGTGTTTATTATCAGTGTCTTGCTGGAACAATCAAAGTATTTGGACCCCAAAGAATCCAGACCTTTGAATTCTTGCATCCGCTCACATCCATTCATCGCCTCCCACATCCTTTGTCTCATTTTGTTTGTCTCACATACTCTTCTTCTTCTGCTGAACAGAAAGCTCTTTTCTTTTTCTCAGGGTCAGACTTGCTTTATTTTGACAGGCTGAGAGGTTGACCTCAGAAAAAATAGCTTACATGCAGGCTTTAAACCTTTTTCCACTCTAGGAATACTTGAGCTCTGTGTAATTTCAAAGATGCACTCCCAGCGATTTAACTGCTGCAAGTATTTGTGGTCTCTGCTCGGTGAACCAGCGTTTCCTAAATCTCCTGGATAGCTGGAATTCTTGGTTGTCCACATTTTGACAAAAACTCAAAGAACAAATTCAAGGGTAAAAAGTACTTTGACTGTCTGAAAACAGTTAGACAGTCAAAGCAATATTTTGACTAACTGTCAGTGTATGCGGTGTATGTGCAAGCATAACTTTATTTTTTTGGGTTAACAGTATTTTACTATCAAATTTCATCAAAGCACAGCTGTATTTTAAAAGAGGGCTACTGAATAAACTCCAGTAATTTGGCAAGTCTGTCAAAACTTAAGGATTTTATGATGTACACTTGATCCAAATAAAATTCCACAACCTGCCAAATAGCAGTTTTTCTTGCAAAAAGCAGGGATCAACAGTAATACAGTGGATTTACTTGCCTACCTAGAACTTTATGTTTTCACTCCACTGCATATTAAAGACTCATAATGTACTTCTGAATCAACTCTTTTTTAATTAAATATTTGTTTTACTTGCTGCTTTTAAGGTCGGTCAATGAATGCTCTTTTGTTTTCTTAAATTTGATCTGGAAGTCAGTAAACTGCTCTGCATGGAGTTTGTTTCAGTGGTGTTGCCGTACTCGCTCATCTCTACAGCTGATAGCAGAGCAAACACGGAGCAGATGTTGTTTATTGTGGATGATGATGGTTACAGCAGAGGAGGATGGTAGTTCTCTATTTAAGCACCCATGGCCATATTTTCAACCTATGTCAAGGGATTGTGAAATGGAAAATGATTCATACCATTTTTTCATTCAATCTATCATTTCTAATTTTCACTCCTTTCCACATCCCACAAGCATGCTTTAATCTACATGAACCTTTAAAACTAAGCTGCCTGTGTCCGTAGGAACTTAGTCCCTATCTTCTTGCTTCGATTGGTTAACCCCTTTTGTTTTGGAGCCACAAATCTGTCTTTTTTGGCATGTGTGTTTGAAAAATGTTTTCTGAATGATCATCAGGTGGCAGGATGTACATAATGTACTCTTGATTGCACTTGTGTTTTGTGAGAGTACAACAACAGTGACCTGGGGGCTCTTTACTATGACTGAGATGATAGTTGTGTACTTTGTCCACCACTGCTAGTAACGTATCTGAAAGACAGGAATTTATGGGAATCCTTGGAAATTTTATAGGAGTGCAAGAAGAAAGTATGAATACATCCTTTATGATCTTAACTTTCAACTTTTCTGATTTTTTTTTTTTGAGTATCATTTTTAACCTAGAATAGACTGAGATCCGTTTGGACCCCCTGACTTGGGGATTCCCCCTTGAAATAAGTTCACTGGTGTCCTCAGTATCCCCTCATACACCTTACTCATTTCAAAGACCCATATAAACAGATAGCTTTTCTCCATATATATCTCTGCTAATGAGGAAACATGCAGACTTTTATATAATTATGGCACAGGTCCAGGCTGGTGACGCCTGCATGGGGAACATCTACCATCCTAGGTTACTGGGGAGACTGGAGGGAGGAATGAGGTAAACCCACCACTCAGTGGTGTCAAGACCGATAAATTCAGCCATAGGGAAGTTATACAAGATTTGCATTCAAAGTAAAAGCACATTTTTTGGTAACTATTGAGAGTGGCTCTAGGGTTTGAAAGAATTTTGCTTTAGTATAGGTGTTGGTAAAATTCATATATAGAACCTTAATGACAAAGGGGAAATAAGATAAAATAATGAATGGCTGTAAGTCAAATTGTCTTTTTGTACACAGTCAAGTCTGTGTCAAGAGTTTTCTCAATTGTCATGTATAACCTCTGTTACATTTTAATGGATACCTCAGTGTATTGAGCATTTAGTTGGGTAATTTTGATAGAAGTTCTGTCATAGAGCTTCCTATGCATCATCATACCTTTTTCAAGCCCAAAGTAGTACATACAACAGATTAAAAGATGTATACAACCTGGCCACCAGATGCACAATGGAGACAAATCTATCAGCTTTGTACACTCACCAATGGTTAAAAACAATTTAAGTGTCCCAAAAATTGAGATCATTTATTTGAGGGTTAACTTTAAAAATGTGTCAACTCACATCCAAAACGATTTACAAAATGTTAAAGATATGCAAACAGAAACTTTTGGAGAAAAAAAAAATTCACAAAAGGGGGTAAAAATTTATCATTAAAAATCGTGTTCTGTTTTGTGTTATTTTTTCTCTGAAATATTAGTTTGTCTTTAAACAATTTAGCGTCAATTTAAAGGAAATTGATAAGAACATAGCATGATGTAGACAAAGACAAGATAACAACATAAGCAATGAGTAAAAGAAATGCCAGTATTAAAGAGAAACCTGTGATTTTTAAGGGATGCAGACATAGAATAGTATGAAATCACAACTAAACGTTATGTGTAAAACCCAAAACAGAAAGCTTGTTGGCAAGGCAGTCCGTAGGCAGCTTCTGTGTGTAAAATGTTATCAATTTAGAATTTGAATAAAAAACATAACAATATATGAAGAAGTGTTCATGGTTATAGATAATAGTGTAGTAGCCTGGGTATAACCTGCATAGAGTCACACCACTTTTTGAAATATTAAATCTGATATTGAAGTAAAGTCCTGATTAGAGCTTAAATTAGCATCACAGACACAACAATAAAGTTGTCACATGATTTATAATTGCGTTATATTTTGAGATAGACTGGCTTATAAAAGGATAATTTGCCAAATGTTTAAAATAATGGTCCTCTGTGGTTGTTGGGGCATAACTTCATGTTTTTTTTTCCACCATTGGCTGCCTCTACAGTTCAATACAGCAAAGCCTTTTACTCTGAAAGTTTCGGCCGGAAGCTTTGTTTTTCCCTGAGCCCGTGTTTGATTCTCCTGCGCGAGGAACGAGGTGCGTTTGCGCTGACGGGGAGAGTCCAGACTGAGCACTGAGCGTACTCTGTGAAGTTAGAGTTTAGTTTAAGTTTAACTCTCAGCGGCTCCGTTTCCCGCCTGGTCGATCATGCTCAGCGAGGAAAAAAGAAGAGAAGTGAAATAAAGGAACCAGCCTGGATGTGACTGTGATGATAATATATATTTGAATATGATTAACTAGACGGGAGTGCGCTCCTCCGAGCTGCGTGGATTTATGTCTGAGTGGAGAACCTTTAACATTTGAGTCATAAATCTGCTTCAGGTGAACTGATAACTCTAACCTTAGTGATGGAGAGCCACAGGTCGCTGATATGGATGCTGATGTGTCTGCTCCTGCGGAAGTCCTCTGCACAAAACCCCGCACCTCAAGGAGGTAAGACCCCTTAGGTCGACACTGATTCAGAGGAGTCCACATATCATCATTTCAGCTTTAATGTAGAGATGTGTCTGAAATAATCTGTATGTAGAGAACAAACTGAAGAATTTACATGATGTTATTTAACTTTTGTCCTCTTTGGGGGCAAAAATATGAAGACCACATTGTTATGTTTTGAAAACCAAACTTAATGCCCAGGTATCTTCTCAGTTTGTTCAACACTTTATTCTCGGCGGACAGAGTTTAAAAGTAAATGTAAAACTTGATGCAATTAGTTTACATTCAGAGTCTGATGCTGCTGCAGTGAGTGTGTGTGTGTCTGTACACACAGGGATGGTTCAGGGTGGGGTTGATACTCCACCAGTGTTCTCATTGAAATGGCATGACTCCAGGTATTGATGTGTGAGCTGATGAAATTCCCCAGCCTGAGGGCAGTGATTCCTTAAACTGGGGCACAACCAGGGACCACCCAGAGCAGCTGTGGAAAGCTTCAGGTGCTTCCTACATAAAACCAAGAGAAGGCAAGAAGTCCTAATTTCATTTTGGAGTGATGAAACATTTCTGCGAGGGTCCCTGGAAAAAGAAAAAGGTGACCAAATGTGACAACAATGTGGAGGGACCTTGCAGACGTTATGTGTTTTTAATTGTGGTTTGTTTTTCAGATTAAGAAGGTAAAATTCACTATTCCACACTTTTGTCACTGGTACTTAGAAAGACCTTTTCAGGGGGGGGGATCTTTTCCTCTCAGGATGACAATTCAACTTGTGTCAGGCACAGAGAGCTTATGGACAGTTTTATCTCTTTGTTCTGTACAGCTTTTGTATTCTGATTGTGATTTTTGACAATAAATATCAATCTTTGTTGAGGAGGATGTAACAAAAGGTTGTTTTGGCTGCCTCTCCTGACATCATCTGTATCAAGCATTAAGAATAACTATAAAGAAGTTGTCAGTCAGCTGCTGGTCTGCTTTTGTATCTGTGAAAAAAGGCTTTGGTATAAATGTCAGTCTGTTACATAGCGAGTTAAAAACTCCTCACAGGGATTTAAAGAACTCTGAACACTGTCTGCAGCCCAGACAGTGTTGTAAGTGTTGTGAACTATGCAGCCTGTGAACTGCTGGACAGACTGTGTGATGATGCCATTTTTTCAACCGACATTAGCACTGTTTCGTGCAAAAGTTTTTTAGCGAGGGAGGAGGGCTGGCACATCTTGAAAGATGCATACAATGCTTTCAATATATGTGAGAGTATCATGATAGCTGATAATCATAAAGGTACATGAGTCAGACTGTAGCAACAACCTGTGCAGCAAAGCGTCAGACTGTCTAAACTTGGTGCTGGTGACACTGGTGGGCCTGTTTGTGGAGCGGGTCTTTAGGATGCCGTTAACATAGTAGTGAGTGACATGCTGTAATTTTGCTCTTTCCATTTATAGCGACCTAAGAGACTGCTCTAACATAGCTTATGGTAATTGGGCTTTTTATAAGTAGTCATGCTGTTGTTGCATGCACACACACACACACACAAACTCACCCTTACAAAACAATAAGTAATGTGTTTCTGTATTTATGGGTATGAAATCTAGAGGAACGAAACAGTGACTTTTTTGGTTCCCACTGTACGAATGATGGTTCTTATTATTCTGGTCATTCTGGACATGCTTAAATCGAAAATTCCCCTGATTTTTTTTCCAGCACATCACATGCTTACATTTTTCTTTTATGGTCCTCATTTTCATGCTCCAGTTTTTCTACATACAGTTCAAACTTTATTATTTCATGTGTCAGTGAAAACTCCCACATGCTCTGCAGCTTGCAAGATGGCCTCTGCCTGTGTTGTTTTACTGGGGCAACGTGAGGTTTTCACGCTTCATTTTTCCTCCATGGTATCACCATAGTGCGAATAGTCCTCCTGATAAATCAGATTTATTTTAAGTACCATACCACCAGCCTGCTTTCAAAGCCGTCTTTCCTCTAGATAAACAGTAAAGCTATCTCCCAGACGTCAACATATGGTTTTCAGATAAGGCTCTACCTGCACAAAGGTAAAGGCGAGGGGAGCTGTGATAAAGAGCAGCACTCCTGCTTCAAAGTTCAAACAACAGAAGACATCTGAGGAATTCTTTAGGCTGATGGAGAGTGCATGTCTGAGTAAGTGTGTGCATGTTTGATTCAAGTGTTTTCTCAGCTTTGAAACCTCAATTCTTGACATGTCAAATATTCAACAACAGCACACAAGAATGTTAAAAGGGGAGATTGCGATATAGATTCCATGTTCTCTGAGTGCAACGTTATTAAATCAGAGTAATGATGTAATCTTATCTCCATTTCAACGTTTCAGGCTATATCTGTCACACAGGTTTATTTTTCGTCATCCTTATCCCTCACTCTCAGATTTTACCAGCAGATAAGGTGACCTCACAGTCGGAGGATTTGCATCTAAATACAGCTTTTAGCTCCCGTCAGTATTTCTGGGTCTCCTCGCTTTTCTACTCTTTCTGCTCTGTATATGGCCATCCAACATTCCTCCTCGTCTCTCACATGGAACTGCTGCCAGCACCCCCCTCCCCACACCCCCGGTCTCCTTTTAACGCCTCTTATTTCTCTGTCCCACCTTCTTTCTTCACTCTCTCTCCCTCCTCTTAATACCCAGCAGCTACTGTTTTCCCTCTTCTTCTCCCCCTTTCCTGTCATTACCTCTTGGCATTAACTTCCCTCTGTTATAAAATACGGAAAATTTGGGGAAATATATCAGCTCTCAGGCTCAGGGCTCCACACTCTTTTATTTCATTGTTATCCTGTTATCCTGAGTTATCACACTTTCAGCATCCGGTTGTTGTTCAGTTTGTTTTCATCTCTCTTTTTTATCTTTGCTTTATCATCTCAATTGCTTCTGAAGCTTTGCTGCTTTCATGCTCATATCACATATCAGGGCTGTGTGTAATTTTGTCGTTCAAAGAAGGTCACTGAAGGTGTTTGTGTGAAAGTTCATAAAGGCCTCTCAGTATTGCCTGAAATGTGTAATTGGGGATCAAAAATGACATATTTGGTCAGCATTTTCTTACACAACAATCAGACACATGGGGAGTAATGTTACAAAACAGTTTTGCTGCAATAGCTGAGAGTTAAAATGTTAATAAAGTTAACAAAGTATCAACAAAGGAGTAGTTTTTGGGTTAGGTTCCCGTTAGTGTGCTCAGTCAGGTCAACCAACATTAAATATTGAATAATGCTTTCTTTTCATCACTCTCACATTATAGGGGCTCTTGGTATTTATGAATTACAAAGAAGCCCACTGTGGCTGGTTTTGGGGACTTTCCTAGATTGTATCACTGAGCACAAGTGATGACTTTTTAAACTAATCTAAGAGGATGTCCGACGTCCTGTGTTTTACAGTATAGATGTAATGATCTTTATTCTTTTATTTTAGTGTTGAACTGCTGTGAGGGAGACGTCCTCTTCCTCCTGGATTCCTCTGGCAGTGTGTCGTCCTACGAACACTCCCGAATGCTCACCTTTCTCTCTGAGCTCCTCCTCCCCTTCTCTCTGGGGGAGGACCAGGTGAGGGTGGGACTCCTTCAGGTGGGCACGAAACCTCGCCTGGAGTTTGGCTTTGAAACCCATAACACCCAAAATGGCCTCCAGGATGCTCTGAGGAAAACCAAACCTCTGAGGGGGGACACCAACACAGTGGAGGCACTGAGGATGGCAAAGGAGCGGGTGTTGAGACCTGGAGCAGCGGATGGGGCAAGGGCGGGGCTCCCAAGGGTGCTGGTGTGGTTGACAGATGGGGTGAAACCGGGTGATGTGATTGGACCAATGGCAGACTTAAGGGAGGAGGGTGTGGCTGTGTTAGTGGTCTCCACTGGGCATGGTAACTATCTGGTGCTGAGGGAGGTGGTGACCCCGCCTGTCGAGGACCATCTGTACTTTGTGGACATTGATGACATGAGTATCATCACCGAGGACCTGAGGAATGCCATCATCGGTGAGTGTTGAAACACTGAGTCCTAGCTGTTCTGTTACAGATATCATTTCATTTTCAGAGTTTAGTGATTATTTACATGGAAACATGCTTTTATTTTTCCACAGAACCATTAACTATTTCCTATTTCTTTAAATAAAAAAGGAAATTAAAAACATTTTCAATTGACCTCTGTGCCTAACTTTTTATAAACATTGATTTTGACATATTCAGTGGTAGTTTGTTTGTTCAAATTATTCAGTCAGAGGATTCACTAATATATTGTTTTGGTTTGTTGTTGCCGTAGCATAGCTGTTATAGGTGAATCTTTTGGGGCCTGTGTCCAATAGCTTTGTACAGTTAATTTTTTCTGTACAATATCAACAACGTTCACCATTTTCAGGGCATAGCATCCTCGAGGGGGGTATTCAGGTGTCAATCTATGCAACAATTATTAGAAATGTCTGTACAGAGGAGAAACTAATCACACTCAGGTTTTTTAGGGCACTACATACAGGCTAAGGGCTGCTAATTTTATGGCAGGTTTTCTAGTGTTTCTTTTATGTTTCCTTTGCAAAATTATATTCCATAAGAGCCAAAACGAAGCATAGAGAGCAACTCGAAATGGACTAAGGGAAAAGATTGCCCAAGGAGGTAGAATTCAGACAGAAGCTAGCAGCAGTACGCCCCACTTTTTGTATATGTATCTATGACTTGGATGTAGTAATAATCAAAAAGGCATTAGCTTATTGGTAGAGCCCAAACTAGAGCTAAAAGAAAGTGAATTTCAACCAGGTGACCAAAAACGCAATTTATATGTCCTGGGTGTTTCACGTCTTCAAAGAAAACGTTTTACAAACACCCAAACCTTTTGCCTTTTATTATATCCTAACTTTTACTCCTGTTACAAAACAACATATTGACTTCAGACTGGTTTTTCATCAATGATTTATTTTGTGTGCTGTAATTCTGAATATTATATAAAATACTATCATTTTACATGAAAGCTACCTAACTTATATGTCATGAAGAGAAACACTCTCATCCTTGTTGCCTCCCAATCATACACATGTATTATGTGTCTCAGTGCTTCAACCTAATTCCAGACATGCTCCTGAAGACAGTGAGACAAAATAGGAAACTCAGACACTGACACTGTCTGTGAGGGTCCCTGTAATGAGATAGGACTTTCTATTAATGGATTAATGGTTCAATTCCCTTTCTGCTTCATCTAACACTATGCCAGATATGATACATGTACTGTATATATATTTAAGCACAGAGTGGGGAGGTCCCCCACTTCTCTTGCAAGATTAGGTAACTGCCATAACATTCAGTGGGGAGGCCTCAGCAATTATAAACTGCAATTTTAAGACATGATGCATTGTATATAAAAAGCTGTTGTCCATCAAGGAGCAATGCACCAGTCTTGGCTACGTAGATGATATCATAGATATCAATGCTTCTTTGGCATTTGATAGTATGTTGCAGGGCTTCACTGGGTTGGCTATTTCAAGTTGTCATTTTGCAACTGTTTCGAAAGCATCCAGAAACCCAAGTCTGGCTATGTGGGTGGCTGTTTGAAGTCAAGGCATTTTTAGCACTCTGTCTTGTCCCTGTCACCATCCTTCCTACATGTCTCTGCAGAATTATGACTCGGTCAGACGCGTATGCTGACAGTAACATGGTTCATCTCTCTGCTTTCAACAGAGATTATCCGTGCTGATCGAATCAATGTCCGAGATGTCTCCACCAACACTGCCACGCTGCAGTGGCGACCTGTCCTGTCTGGTTTGACGGGATACTATGAGATCCGCTTTGGTCCAGTTCCTTCAGGTGGAACAGGGGGTAGTGGAGGAACTGGGACCAGTCCGAGTACTGGTGGGAGTCAGTACCAGAGAATAACCCAGTCTGCAGATGCCAGCACAGCCACGTTAACGGGCCTGAAGCCTGACACCACCTATACAGCTACTCTGACGCCGGAGTCAAATGAACAAGCATTTAACACGCTCTCTGTCACTTTTACAACAAAGCCAGGTTAGTCATCATCACCTAACTACCTACAGCTATACCATTCCTGCTCTGAACCTTTGATTGTTGGATTGTAAGAGGCCATGCACTGCTCACAAGTTCTGAAACTTACAGATTTTCATCTGTTTGGGCTTTTTTTTGAACTGTGAATTGAATATCTTGCATTTTTGAATATCATTTGTACATTCATATTGCATATTCCTTGTTTACAATAATTAACCATCCTAAGACTTGGTTGTTGACAGATGCCATATCCGTTTTATTTAACTTAAACAATGACCAAGTTGTTTTACTCCCAATGTGATGCAGGCAGCTATACTACAGCCGCAGATGTCACAGCTGAAGAAAATGCCTCCTCTGTCATTTATGGTGTCAAACCTTTCCACTTTGTATAAATTACTGACTTAAATCAGTCTGCATGAGCGAGGACAAAATGTTCTGTCCTATAAGAACCTACAAACTATGAGCTCACAGAAATTTTTGGTATCCACAGCCAGTACCGTAATTTGAATTTGAAAAACCATAGACTCAACAAACAGCTCTATTTATGTTACTCAACGTGTCTGTTGAGAAACTCTCAAATATCTGAGACTTTTTCCAAGGTTTTTTTTTTTCTGATCTCCTTACTCTCCAGAGGTGGTGAGCCCAGCGACAGTCACAGTTTCTGACTCAAGCCCAACCAGCGTTCGTGTGAGCTGGGGCCCACTTCAGCCGGATAAGATCGCAAGCTACTTCATCGAATACTCTGCCCTCCCGAGAGGCAAGCTAAACACCCTCACAGTGAGCCGAACGCAGAACTCCACACTCCTCAGAGGCCTTCAGCCAGATTCCACTTACCTAGTCACTGTTACCGCACGGCACGCCTCCGGCAAAGAGAAGTCCATGTCTGTCAAAGTGTGCACTCAGGAAGGTGAGCAAGGCTGAAGATCAATTTACTGCACACTAATCTGACTCCTACACAAACTTTTCCTTTTTGAGTCTTGAATTTCAGGTAATTACCAGCAATTCTGTTCAGGTTTGACTACTTTGAGTTTCCCCCTGAGCAACTGAAGGAGCCTTTTCTCTTTTCATTCCATTCTTTTTTCCTTTTTACCCCTTCATTTGAATCTTTGTCCTAAAAGTATCTAATTGGCTGACTTGTCTTTAACATCTCTTCATCTCCAGTGACCCCTGCCCTGGCAGACCTGCAGTTGACCACAGTGGGGAGTGATGCGGTGCAGGTTGACTGGAAGGGGATCAAAGACGGTCTGAGGGGCTACTGGCTCACCTGGGAAGGGCAGGAGAACTCAATACCTGGCCAGCGCTCCACCCTCTATTTACCACCAGACTCTCTATCGACACGCCTCTCGCACCTGCCCCCGTCAGCGAGGGTGTGTGTGTCACCCATTTACCGGACAGCGCGAGGAGAGGGACTGTGCTGCACAGCACAGTTTCATTCAGGTGAGCCATGAAAAAATACCTGATGACTTCATGCCAAAGAGTTTGCTCTACATGGGAAACATCCTGCGTAGTGTTGATATTAGCACCTTTTAAAACCGTCAAATCAATTTCCTTTTAAACAGCTATTTAATTTTTAGCCCCTTCATATTGGTAATAAATGGGTTTAAAAAGGGCTACTTTCCTTTTGTAAAGTAGCCTGATATGAAGGGGTTAATTGGAATAATTGCAGCTCACTCTTTTATACCTTTCTGTCTGGATCGTAGCAAAAACATCAACCTCTGCAGGATAGCAGCACTGTCCTTCAGTTCACTAAATATTGTTCTGTGCTGAAGCATTTTCTACAAAGCTGGCTTTTGGTTATATGAATAAACAGCAGGTTGGAGCCAAAAATGAGTGTTTATGTCTGTTTATCACGCATGGAAGAAGACAGCAAACCCATTCCTTAAAAAATGTTGTTTTTCTTGGGCGTACCAGATAAAATAAAAATCTTCCCTCCAAGCAACTTTCGGGGCTCCACAGAATCCCAAAATGTCATCTTCAGTGGTCATTATTAGAGCAATAAAACACAATATACAACTATTTTTAAATGAATTGTCAAAGTAACCGTTGAAAAAAAATACTTTGTATTTTCTGAAGGGTGGTGAGAGAAGACATTGCAGAGAAAACTGACTTGAGTAAAGCTGGTCACATGTGCATGTCTGGAAAAAATTACAAGTAAATGAGAAAATGTGTTTCTGTATTATTAGGAAATGACTCTTTAAACAGAAACATGTTCATTGCAGAATAGATTTTCTTTCTCATGGTTGTAGGGGAGAGAATCATAACATCACGCTGAGAGTTTTTCCCACGATTTGACGTAAAAAACAGAACAAAAAACATGAGTGTTTTAACCACTGTTTTCTCCCTTTGTGCTTTAGATGCACTAGCCTACGGCTACCAGTCATAGCACCTCTGAACTGGAAGCACACCTTACCAAACATGGAGGGACGATGGCTTGGAGAATGCTGACTTTCATCCATAATTCTTTTCCCTGCCTCTCCCCTCTGTGGAGATCCTCCAGGAGAGCTGTGTGGTTTGGCTTGCTGTGCACTCATGTGGAAGCCATAGACACTTAATAGTGGTCTGGGACAGTAGGACCACATGTGAACCACTGCGTTCTGCAACACCGAGGACTGTTGGCTTTCCCATTTCTGTGACTCATCTGGTTAACACCTGCAGTACATTTTTAAAGCTTCAGTTAAAAGATGAAAACTTTAGATATTTCTAGGGTCTGTTTTGAACTTACAGAGCAAGGCATGTTGGGAATCTTTAATGTCTTATGTTGCCTGTTTTGGAGAAAGGCTCTGCTCCATATGTGAGCCTGAAGCCTGGCTGCATTATTTTTTTCTTCCTGCTAACACTCAAAGAACATCTGATCTACATTTATAATATGTTCTTTTGACTTGTTTTTCAATGAGTTCTTTCTCAGCACATGTACACACTGAAGTGCCACATTACAATGTTCACATCCCTAATAACAGGATTTCCAGAGTCGCTTTGAACTTCCCAAAAATTACAAACAGACTTGCCCTGAAACAGCAGAGATGCTGTGCATGATACAAAACGAGTTTAGTTGAGAGAGGTCTAATGTTGGTCTCTGCATAGATTTATCAGTCATATTTATTGATGAGTAATCATGTTGGTGTGAGAATATATAGCAATATAGCAAAGAGTATTAACACACGTGGATTGAGAGTGTTACCTCTTTAAAGCTGGTCTTTGCTGCCCCCTTCTGAAAAGATCTTTGTCCTTCACTGTTATTCTCCAAAAGCTAATTTACTGTTTCATGATTGTTCACCTCTTTTGAAATTTATTATGAACTCTCAATAAAGTCTTGTAATAACTTTGGTATACCCTTTGTAGTTTTTCATTATTTGACGATGTGATATTATGAATGGAGAAAATTAGAACACTTTCTTGATTTCTGCCCCCCTCTGCTAGATCTTTAAAATGATCATTTGTCGAGAATTGAAGGACTCAGCTTTTTTGTGTTTTACTTCTTGTTTTACTTCTTGTAACTCTCTGTTAAAAGAGGTAAGAACTTCTTGTCTCCTCCATCGGTTCCTCCTCTCCTCCTCTGAAGCCTGTTCATCAGGTGAACCATCAGGTGGACCTTCAAACTCTGGACTTGGTTCCTCCTCAGCTGGAGCTCCGCCATCTGACACGTCAGCAGCAGCTTCAGCTCCATCACAAATATCTACATTAACTGTTTCTAGAGTCAGCTCTGTCTTCTCACTCCCCCTCTCATAAAGTCACTCATTTTCTCAAAGGAGTTGAAACCATAGTCACTGTCCATCTGCTCCTCCAGGTGGATCATGGAGATGAAAGGGTGCTTCAGAGCCTGTCCAGGGCTTATCCTCCTCTGGGGGTCTGTGTTCAGGAGAGACATGAGGCAGCTCATTACAGCTCTGTGATCAGTTATAGGTCTGCACTCCTCCATCTCTGAAAACATAGACCTAGAAAGTCCCCATGTCCACTGTGGAGGACATTGAAAAAAATGTTGTTGTGTTGAAGAAAAATGTATGAAATCAAAATAAAGCTTAAACACCTGTGTTTTAAGACACACCCAAAAGCTACATTTAAAGCAATTCATTTGTCTATTAAAACCCTATTGTCTTACGCTCATATAATGCAATAGTCGGTTGAGTAGCCATCATGGAAAAACAGATCTTTTGTTTCATTGGATGGACTCTGACAAATCACATATCTCTGTAAAGCCCCTGATGTCTTTTGCAAAGCACACAAGGTTTTTCTCCCTGCAGACTGATTTAATTGTAAATAGCTTTGAAACTGTTGTCTCCAAAGGGGACAAAAATGCATTGCCAAGTCCTCAGAGGCTATTGCGCCCCCGTGTGGACACAGTGTGCCATCCCAAGCTCTGAGGGATCACTGTACATTTGGGAATGTTTTGGTTTGAAGTATTCCGGGGTTGTCCTGTTCCCTCAATCATCAAGATAAACATGTTAATAAAGTTAATTTAACCCTGTAGTGCACAGTGGTCACCTATTTCAAAGTTATTTACTCCTAAATTCAATGGGCCATGTGCTGGAAATTCATATTAGCCTGTGTCAGGATAATTCTATTCTTCTTGGGGCCTGAAAAAAAAAGTTTTCAATTTTTTTCCAAACATGTATATATTTTAAAAAAAGTTATAGACAAACATTTTAGGGTGAAAAAGCTCATAAACTATTTAGTCTTAAAATGGATGAAACAGAGTTTAAATGTTTCGCAAAGCATGAAAAAGAGATTTTTCAAGAAATTACAAAAAAAATTAAAAAAAAAATAAAAAAAAAGAGAGAGAGGGAAAAGAAGTTAAACAAAAAAAATAACTCATATTTACATTAAGTTCAGACTGTTCATGTTCAATGCTCGTTTACTAATATTTGAAAAAAGGGAAACTTTTTCATGCCTTAAGACAAATAAAAACACTCTAGGGAAAAAAATTCCTGTCATTGACTGTCATAATTCATGCATCAGAGGGTTAAGGATACATCATCTCAAAGCATCACAGGCACTAAGTACTTAAGAAATTGACTGAACTTATAATGATGTCTATTAAGTCTATATAAAATACAGTCCAAAAGGTCGACTTGGCCTGGAAATCTTGTTCAAACCAGACACATTGCAGCAACCTAAATGTTATTGATAAAACCACTTTTAAGGCTTATGACACTTAAATTATGTCACTGAACCCAGCAGCATGAGCACAGGGCCATTTACAGCCGTTTTGCTGAGCTGAATCATTTTGCCTGAGTTGAGGTTATGGTTTCATAGTCTGATTCACGTTTTAGTGCTTCATTGGTGAAAGAACAAACAAACAAACAAGCAAACAAAACAACATGACTAAGAGCAATGAGGGTATAACAACCTGAGAGCAGCGGCACCTGAGGGCGGCCCTTGATGCGGTGCAGTTCCAGTAGCGGCCTGTTGGGGGCGTCAGTCTGCGGCCCCCGTTTCCCGTTAGCCCGTCAAAGCTTCAGCCCTGACATTGCGAAGATGGAGGCTGTTATGGTGTAGAGCTGGAAATCTAGAAAACTCCAACTGCAGGTTTTAGAGATCTGGTATGACAGCACATCCAGCTTGTTCAGGTAAACGTGAAATCCTTTTAATTGCGTGAGCAGCGAACAAACGTTGACGTCTTTTCAAAGTTATGCAGCAAATGAGAAGAAGTGGAAAAGCTAATGTCAACGGATGGGCGAACGTTAGCTCAGCGAGCTATCAGCGTCGGATCAACTACAACGTAGTTTGAGATGGATTGGCCCACAGAACAGCTAGGTTTTATCTAGATATTTACTTGCTTCACACATAAAGTCAGTATCGTACCACAAGGCCCCCTGCAACCTTATTTTGGCTCATGTCTTCTCTATGACGATATGGTGTTTTGATATCAAAGCTAGTTAGCGTTAGCATGCTAATCATCCCAGAAGCGTTTCCTGGTTCCGCGGTCTGTTAACGATCAGAGGCTACATACGGCTGCTCTGTTCAATTTACCGACTTTTCTCGTTTAAATTGGAGCGAAAGTGGATGGTATGAATCATGCTCTGTGCTTTTTCAGCCGTCACACTTCTTCGTTTATTCTGAATCAGGAGGGCGTCACACAGATAAAGATCCAGGCTGTCATGATGAGTCCATGTTTCATGTCACACCAACATTCATACAATGTCATAATGATTCAGTTTATCAGTCAAGTAAAAAAACGCATCTTTTGTCTTGTTAAAGTGAGAAGTTTTAATGCTGCAGTCCCCTTCCGTCACTAACAATGTTTTTGCTACTGAAGTGTGTTTCAGTTTAATACACTAAAGTTACATAATGGATGTTAAATGGTTGTTATGATGCTGATGTCACAATTGATTGTATTTTTCAGAAGATTTTTCATAATTGCATTTGTACTTGGCACGGGTAGAAACTAACCAACTTCACTGAAGTACTGCTATGAAGTAGCTTTTGTGTGTGTATTTACTGCTAAATCATAGTACTACAGAACATTTTTTCATCTACGTTTAGGGTCATAAGATGCTGATGATACTGAATTATCGTCAGTAGGTAGTAGTAGTCGAATGAGGTAATGTGATGCAGAGGGGAAGAACAACTTTCGAGATGATAACTGACCAGTGAAAATTAAAGATGGGTACGTCTCACACTTGGACCTATACAGAGCTGATGCCCAGTACCTAAGAATTGGTAGCAGTTCTCAACTGTACTAATTCTTGGTACTTTTCTGCATGCATGTCACATTAAATTTTAAGTTGTTTAATAGTAAATTCTTCAAATATTTCAATTTTAGATATTTATTTCTCAATATACAAACTTTCGTAAATATATCAAAACAACATTCAACTGTTTGCACTATAACATCGCAGGTGTTTCACAGATCTCTTCAACATGTAAACCCTTAACAAACTTAATAAATTAACTACAACTACCCAGTGTTTTTTCTTAATAAAACACTAATTGATACTCAGCTCTACATACTCCAACCCCATATAGGGCATGGAAAATCACATACTCTTCCACTCTCTCATTGTCACTTGGATGAGTCTAGGTATTAAAACATGGCACTGTTTGATTTTCAGTGAATCGGTACTACTGACAGAATTCGATTGGTACCTATAAAAGTACCGGATTTGGTACCCATCCCTAGTGAAAAATATCCACTACCACTACCACTTTCCCACCAACAAAGTAGGCATTAAAATACATTTCCAACTAGTTGTACTTAAACAGTTAACTTTAAAATAAAGCCTTACACAATGTAGGGGCCTATGTCTTACTTTTCAATCGCCAACTCTGGGTTATATGGCTCAAAATTTCCACAACTTGCCTTGTTGAGTTTGCCTCTCTCTTTCTGTGCCTGCAGGTGGAGGCAGGAGGTGTGAGTAGACTGCATTGAACATCAGCAGCATGTACTCCGAGTGGCGCTCACTGCAGCTGGTGGTGCAGAGTGACCAGGGCCACCTCAGTGTTCTCCACACCTATCCCACCACTGTGGGTACTGAGGTGGCAAATGCTGTGGTCAAGCCTCTGGGCACGGCTGTCAGCCCTGTTGCTACAGAGAACATCCTCAAGACAGACAAGGAGGTGAGAGAGCACTGCATGATGTTCATTATGATGCGTTTTTTGACATGTTGTATTAATGGCTCTGCAGTTAGCCATGTTTCTACCTCTGTAAACAGAACTTTAGGGAGAAAAGATCTTACATGATGCAAAGATAATTGCTCCCCCAAAAGCAGGATGTTTAAAAAGACTTTGATCCAAAGGGTAACTTGACTTTGTTGAAGCTCAGATCTGAAGCCTTTTTGGGAAGAGAGAAATCTGTGCCTCAACCAAGTCCAGTTGTCTTTAAGATTAAGGTTTGTATTACCATGACCTGAATAACCGAGAATCTTCAGAGACCACAAGGTTATACTAAGGGACCAGTCAAGACACCTGAATCCTTTAATCTGAATCAAACTTTTTTTAAATGTTATGCAAAGCCTTTGCTTTGTGGGAGCACTGAGGTGGAACTAAGCTCTTCTTCACTCTTCAAGTTAATTGTTTGACATGGTAAGCTGCTTTTTGATGAGTTAGACAGCTTCATAGACGGCTTCCTAACTCCTCTGTCGCTAATGTTGATACAAGTGTCATATGAGAGCACCATACAGAGGGCACCTTACAGTTACATACTGTGTCATTACTGTTACAACCAGTATAGATATGGGTAAAAATAGCTGCACTGCAGTATACCGTGCTGTTTTTATTTCACAGACTTGGTAAAAGTGGATGATAACTACTTTTTTTGGTTTTCAATGTGGAATAATTGTTTAACTTGTGCACACAATTCAAAAAGAGGAATTTCCCCAAATCTTTTTGGCTGTCACATATTTGTTTGTCAAAATTATTTTGGTATATATATTATTTTGGGCATCTAAGGATGTGATTGCTTCTTATTCTCCCTTTGCTGCTTTTGAAGTGCTGATAAACTCAGTTTGGGTGACTGCTGTATACTTTATCTGCATGCTTTATGCTGAAATGCATTGTTGATGACTTTTTGTTCATGTCAAGACCTCTTAGGCTGTATTAAGGTATTAAGTAAGACAGAGTACTCAACTAATCTCTGAAGGAGAGAGTAAATGAACCAATAATGTAGAAGAAGTCAATGTTGTTTTGCTTGCGTGCTCTGTGTCTGTAACTAAGAAACACTGTCATGAGCAAATATACTGTAGTGCATACAGCAAGCCAAAGGTTTCAATTAGTGACATGACAGCAAGCGTCAGGAAAGGATGTGCCTGGTTAAAAATACTTCAGCCTTATCTCTCAGGTGAGCCATCCATCTGAAAGGCTGCTGTTGCTTTGAACTTCCCTTCATGCTGAGGATGAAGCTTGGATGAATATTTGTGCAAATGCTGATCAACAATAACTCCTTCCTCTTCACAAATACTGCACTATACATTCGAGGAAGCTTAACTTTAGCAGGAAACATAAACTGTCAAGTTTGAGCTGGTACACAGCCTCTCAACAAAGGCTGGTTTAAGCCTGTGTGACTGTGTAATGTGACAGAGGTATAAGAAAATACTTTTAACATATTGAGCATATAAGGAAACTATTAATGGTCATAAAAAAGAAAGAATTGTGAATGAGTTGATCCATATTTGTATTAGATTTTTCTTATAAACATTCTGTGGTTGTGTGTGTATAAAACATTGTCTTAAAAGTGAATCTTGCTTTCATTCATCCTTGGAGAGGCAGTGCAGAGTTATTGCCACCAAGTGAACATAAACCTTTGGCCTCTTTGCTTTGTGACACTGAATCATAGCCTAAGCTTTTTGAGGTCACTTCATACTATGCGATTGTACACTTGGTAGAGCGTTATTTTACAGGATTGGTAGTATTTGCAGAATCTGAAAGTGTTAGAGCAATGAATAGATTCTGTTTGAATAACATTTCTTCATAGAAAAATGCCACCAAACAAATTCACAAGTCATAACTTGAGCATTCCCATTAATGAATAACAACGGCTTAATTTCCAGGTGAAGTGGACCATGGAGGTGCTCTGTTACGGTCTCACCCTTCCTTTAGAGGGGGACACAGTTAAGCTGTGTGTGGATGTGTACACAGACTGGATGATGGCTTTGGTGTCACCCAGAGACTCAATGCCTCAGCCTGTGGTCAAAGAGCCCAATATGTACGTCCAGACCATCCTCAAACATCTGTACAACGTCTTTGTACCAAGGTATGTGAGAAATATTCACAGGTGAAGCCTAATCTCCAGTGAGTTGTTGACTTTGAATTGAGATGTAATTCTTTTACCTTCATGTTTTCTCGTGTTAAGTCCTCTCCAGCTGTCCAAATGTCTGAATACTTTTGTTACCAGAAGACCATCTGTTTTCCTCAGTATGTCTCTGATTTCCTATCCTTTTGTCTCCTCCCCTCTCCCTGCAGACCTGAACAGCACAGTTTGAACCACATCAGGCTTTGCCAGCAGGTCCTGACTGCAGTCCAGAAATTGGCAAGAGAGTCTGCATCTATGGTGAGGGAAACCTGGGAGGTGCTGCTTCTCTTCCTGCTTCGTGTCAATGACACATTACTTGCACCACCCACAGTTGGAGGTACGCCCCACCCTTCTGCTTTTTAAACTAACTAATTAAATGTTATTGCTTACACCATGAAGCTCCCAATGTTTTCCTTTTTTTCAGTTGGAGTGGCAGAAAAGCTGGCAGAGAAACTGATGGCAGTGCTGTTTGAGGTGTGGCTGCTTGCATGTGCCCGCTGCTTTCCCACGCCACCTTACTGGAAGACAGCGAGAGAGATGCTGGCAAACTGGAGACACCACCCACCTGTTGTGGAACAGTGGAGCAGAGTGGCCTGTGCCCTGACCTCTCGGTTAGAAAGAGATCGACTCAGTTTCATTTCACATTAAGAGCTAGAAAAGAGTTTGTGTCTAAATCTTTGCTATCTTTTTCAAAAAGAAGTTAAGCCAGTTAATCACTTGCACAACCTGTGAAATTCCAGTTTTCAAAATGGTCAGAGGGAAAAAAAATCAAATCAAGCAGGTGTTGATTATAGAGTGGGAACTATGATAATTTCATTTTACGTTTGGCAGCTGTTTTACTTTTCTATCTCACTCTTTTGGTCCAGACTTTTGCGTTTCACCCATGGACCGTCCTTTCCACCTTTCAAAGTTCCTGATGAGGATGCACACCTCATTCCAGTAGAGATGGACAATGACTGTGTTGCTCAAACATGGTACCGCTTTCTTCACATGCTCAGGTGCATAAACCATCATTATACTTGAAACCAACTTGTAGCAGAAAAATGATTTGTTATCATCAAAGTAATTGTGTTGTCAATGAATGGATACAAAATGGTACTTCAGTGTGAGACACATAGTTCCTGTTTATTGTGAACTCCACTTCCCTACTGGCAGTCTTTGGTCATAACTGTAAGAATGCTATATAATAATATCTTTTTGTGCCAAACTGCAACTATCCCTTTGAGATAATTTCAAATGTAAAGTCTAAATGTCAGAAAACAGATTTAGCAGACTGTCGAGATCAGATTTCTGATGTATCCAAACAGGTTTAAGTAGTTTCTTTAGAATTACTTTATATTTTCTTTCTGTCTGTTTCTAGCAACCCAGTGGACCTGAGCAACCCTGCGATCGTTAGCACCACTCCAAAGTTCCAGGAACAGTTTCTAAACTCCAGTGGCATCCCTCATGATGTGGTGCTGCATCCGTGTTTAAAGCAGCTACCCCAGATCTTCTTCAGGGCCATGAGAGGTGTCAGCTGCCTTGTGGATGCTTTTTTAGGTAAGAGAAAGTATAACGATTGGCAGGAGACTTTTTTTTATAAATGAATGCTCAAAGTAGACAATTGGATACATTTCAGATCAAGATGCTAATACTGTGAACTCAGATTTTTTTCCCACGTTTTAGCATTCAGCAAACGCACAACAGAGTTTACGATGTACATGTCAAACTGCATGTTTTTCATTTCTGTTTCTCTTTTTTTAAAGCCCCCTGCTTTATTGGGCCTATAAATTCAAAATGCTTCCTCAGCCTTGTTTTTCCACAGATTATTTACATTCAATCTATTTTTAACAGGACAGTACATACTCATATATCTTTATTTGGATATGATTAGATGGTAAGCCAGCCTTCTTCAAACTCTGATTGAGGCATGGACTGACTTTCATTTAAAAGGTGTGAAACTTGAAAAGGACAATGTTCACTGTGAATGATGGCTTTCATCAAACAATTCAAAGCCCTTACTTTTTTTAATTGGTAGAAAAAAAGGAGAAAGTATGTATGTCTATAAAGAAAATATGCAAATACACAAAGGGCTTTTCCAGCAGCACAGGAAATGCGTGGAAGTTAATCAAGAGGAGGGACGTCAGTCAGTAACACCTGTTTTAAATTTCTGAATAGAAACATGTCAGTGTGTATTTCTTTCTCTACACTGTAGGTGTCTCTGTTGAAAAGAGAGACGTACGGGAAAGGGTGTTCTCTTTTTCTCCAGTGCTGCTCTCTCATGGTACAGACATCAGCTGATACATTATGAAATGATGAAGGGATATGATGGAATTTTTTTGTTTTGTTCATTTGGTGGTGATAATATTAACACCTGGGCTTGTTCTTGTGTGCCAGGCATTTAGACTAAGCAACAAGATCACAAACAGTGGTATCATGCAAACACAAAACCTTAATCCAGATGGATGGATATCAATTATTGTTGATTTGTGCCTAACCATGTTTTGCATGTCTACGAATGAACATTGCTGATGATCAACTCATTTCTTCTTTTTCTTTTAACATCACACATGGGAAATTGGCTCAAACTGATTTTACTTACCCATCAAAGGATCTGGCCGTTGGAACATTGCGGGATGCAAATGATTCTTTTTTGTTTGCTGAGGCAAATCAGAAAACGTTGTTCCCAAATGCACCGGTGGTAAAAAGAAAAAGTAATTTATCTTCCTTTCTTTAGGTATATCACGTCCCAGAGCTGACAGTGCCCCGCCCACTCCAGTCAACAGAATGAGCATGTCCCCGCCCCCCTCTATCACCAACACCACACCTCCTCACAGCCGCAAGCAGCGACATGCAGTGGTCACCAAAACTACAAGCAAGAGTTCGACTGTAAGTGGAGCTCTACATTTAACCACCCAGTGCAGAGTAGCAGAAGTTCTGGTGCAAAGACTCAGAAAAAGGTTTCCAAATAAGTGTGTGGAACATCGATTGCCTTATACTCTGACCTTTATGACGCAAGAGTTATGTTTTAAACATCCCTGTAAAACATCATCCCCTGTTCCTCTCTACCCTACAGAGCAGTGGGAGTCAACCAACCAAAGCATCCCAGCAGCAACAGCAGCAGCAGCAACAGCAAACTTCATCCTCTCCGACCCTTCTTTCCAGCCCCAACCAGAGCAGCTGGGAGTCTCGGCCCCTACCGGCTCCAGCAAGGCCAAAGGTCAACAGCATCCTCAACCTGTTTGGCCAGTGGCTTTTCGATGCTGCTCTGGTCCACTGTAAGCTCCACAGTGGGCTCAGCCGAGACCCTAGCATGACCGGTAAGCAGAGAGACAGCAGCTTCTTGTGTTTCCATTCATGCATGGGCAGGTGGGTGTTTTGTTTCTGTTCATCAGGTTGTGTTTTCTGTGGAGTTTTCTGTGTTTTCGGCGTCTGTTTTTATACTGTTTGTTGTTGGGATATCCTTTCCTTTTTTCACCATTCTCTGAAACTTCTTTGTCCTGTTGGTTCTGTGTGTGGAGGGCTTGGTTAGAAGTGGCCTGGTATGAGATTTCCATCCGATTCTGATTCATTTACATCGACCAACTATTGAAACCTGGCTAGAACTCCATATACACTTTGATCACATGCCAATTAAGGACATCATACAGTGATTTAATGTAAAATCATTGCCAGAGAAGTCATCAAAAGCATAAACAGTTGTTGTTTTCAAAGAAAATTTGGCTCATCATTGGCTTTACATTTATTTTACTCTTTTTTGGTGAAGTGTCCTGCACGTGTCTACCATGTCTAATTATTGTTAAAAAAGTTGTTAAGTTCATGTATTGAGGAGAACAAAAATACAACACAATTCATGCCTATAATGAATTGATCCTCAAATATTGGATCTGCTTTGATTTTGTGTCTCTCCACTATTTCTGTTATCTTGCAGCCTCTTTTATCCAAATTCTCCTTTCTTATAAATCTTGTAAGTAGGATCAGCAGCTTTTCTTTCCTCACTTGATTTGCGTTTCTTGAAAAATCTTCCTGCTTTTTTTCTAGTTGAGTTCATCATGACCATCATCATTATTGCCATTGTTTTTCTGTTCCCACTGCTTGTCATATACAAAAGTTTCACCAGCGTTTTCTCAGCGTTTCTCCAAAGGTGATGGAATGGGTTTCACCAACTGACCACTTGTCTCGACCATAATGTTGCCAGTTTGTGACAACGCCACCCTGTTTTAAGTTCTCATTTCTCTTCCATCGGGTCACACTAATCCTTATTGTTTTGTTTCAGACCCCTTGAGTTCAGCATTAATGTTTTGTTTCTTGTAATTTCCTTTTGTACTGTCAGTTCACTTGAGTTTGGATTTTATTGGTTTGGTGCCTCAATGCATGAAGTGAATGTTCTGTACCTTGAGTGACAGTCATATAATTGCAACAGGGAGGGAGCTGACACAGAGCTTTTGCAGTGGAAAAGATTTTACTGCCAGCTTACAACACTTAGTCTGCTTGTATGGCAAAGTCTTTGTGTCAGAGCTCCCTTTTGAAAGCTTTTAAAAGATGTGAGTGTGTTTGCAGTCATTGAGTATTTGTCCCCTCTTGTTGTGATAGCCTTGAAAAGTTTGCTGAATGGTGCTTTTGTTGACTTTTTATTGTAGTGTGTATGGTAGCTAAAAGTCAGTGTTTGCCTGTGTTGCATACATGCATGTGAAGTAATAACTTCATTACAATTCAGAGTCCTTTCATTCTCTCCTGTCTCCGCCTTTCTACAGCAATAGCCACCCAAGTCGGTCTAGAGCTAAGAAGGAAGGGTTCACAGATGTCCACTGACTCCATGGTGTCCAACCCCATGTTTGATGCCAACGAGTTCCCAGAGAGCTATGAGGCAGGACGAGCCGAGGCATGTGGGACTCTCTGCCGCATCTTCTGTAGCAAGAAAACTGGAGAAGAAATTCTCCCTGTTTACCTGTCAAGGTAACACGATAGAGTTTAACAGACACTAGCAGAACTTTATGCATGTATTTCTTTATTTTTATTTTATTCTTGTTTTAAGTATGATTTCTTTTCTCTCTCTATTACAGATTTTATATGGTCCTGATTCAAGGTCTCCAGATTTCTGATTTCATTTGTAGACCAGTTCTGGCATCAATTATTCTCAATTCTTCCTCTCTGTTCTGCACGGACCTGAAAGGCATCAATGTTGTTGTGCCTTACTTCATTGCTGCCCTGGAGACTATTGTACCAGACAGGTCAGACTAGTTGTAATTTACATTAATTTCGTTCTTGATGATGATGATGATGAATTTTTGCAGCCATAACAATCCAGTGAGAATTCTCTTGTTCTAATTTTTTATAAGTTCATAAGAGTATTTTCTTTACCTCTTACCAGGGAGCTGTCAAAATTTAAAATGTATGTAAATCCTACCGACCTGAGGAGAGCCTCCATAAACATCCTGCTCGCTATGCTGCCTCTGCCGCATCACTTTGGCAACATCAAATCAGAGGTAAAACCTTTGGCATCAGCATATTTTATTAATTTCGAATCCGTCACTCTGTGGTGAGAAAATCTCCTTCTGAGGTGAATCAGATTAACCTTTTTTAGAATGATTGAACCCTTTTTTTGATGGAATTTGAAATCTTTAACCAAAACATCAGTGAATTCCAAATATTTTTCTCATATTTACCTTTCAGGGTATTTCCACCACATTATAAACTTAATATATTTTTCTCTGTGCCACCACTGGCGCACCGTGAAGTCATTAATCCTTCAGTATGCCTGGTTCCTAACAATGCTGATGTTTCCTGCAGGTTCTTTTGGAAGGAAAGTTTAATGAGGAGGATGGATGGCCTCATGACCAGCCTGTGTCTTTCTTGTCACTGAGGCTTCGTCTGGTCAATGTCCTCATTGGAGCACTGCAGACAGAGACCGACCCCACCAACACACAGCTCATCTTGGGTATCTTTTTCTCAGTTTTTATCAGCATATCAGATTTTTGCTGTATTATTGTCAAAATTAGCATTTTTAGTATGTTGCAGTATCTTATTTTTTTCTACATTAACCCCTCATAACCTTCTCTTAAGGTGCAATGCTCAATATTGTTCAAGACTCAGCACTATTGGAGTCCATAGGTGCACAGACTGAAACAGTAAGGCCTTAGATCTCTGTTGATAACACTGCATGATGCTTGAGACAGTGTCATGGACTGAACTGTAGAAATTTCTGTGCTTTTTGTGCTTGCAGGGAAGTATAGATGGAAGCCACATAAATGTAAGAAGTCAGAGTCACAGTCGCACCAACAGTGGCATCAGTTTCAACAGCGGGGGAAGCACTGAGGCCACCAGCCCTGACTCTGAGCGCCCTGCCCAGGCCCTTCTGCGAGACTACGGTGAGACACATGTCCGCTGCATAAACTAACATCCCTGTGCTTGGTGAAGTAACACAATGGACCCCGCATTGCTGAAGTGGTCCTTTACAGTCAACTTGGAGCACTGAAACCGCTTTGTGATACATTCAAGGCACATTACTCAGCAAATTAACACATGTGCTCTTTGTAGCTAACGTGGTTAAAGTGATGTTCAGGGCAAAGAAGCGCTGGGTAAAATGTCTCTGTAGGTGAAATCAACATTATTGCTGTGATGCTGTGCTTCTGGCTCTTAGAAGAAGTGCGTGAGCTGTTTGTTTCTCTTACTGATTGGTTGAGTCATTGTTCACTGATCAGAAGCACTTCAAAGATTTAGTTTTTCTCCAACGGGCTGAGCAATGTTTGACTTATTAATAAAACATGAGATGATGATTTATATTTGGGTTAAAAATATTTAAACAACTGCTCTCTTTCCTCCACAAGACTCTACCCTTTGTCACTGAACTCAAAGCTGCTTGTAGGCAGGAAATGGGTGTCGCACTTTCTATATAACTGAGGAAACACAGCATTGTACTGAGGCTCAGTGCTGGACAGGAAACACTTTTGAGAAGGAAGCAGTCTGGAAACAGTTCTTGATGCATACCTTGCAGCTATTGCAGCATGATTTATGGTTTTCTGCTCATCACATATTCTAGCCATAAACCAGTTTAGATGCACAAACCTCAACATTAGTACATTTTTTTTCCAAAGCATTAGCCAGTTTGTTTTATCATGCATCCCGTGATGGAAATTAACTTGAAAATAAAACAAAACAAGAGAGACTGGACAAAGAGGGGAACAATTCAACAATTGTCACAGCCCTAACTTACCAAACGTTACAGTCTTGTTTTTTAAAGCCTCATGCCTAACTTGAGTTTGTTTTAGCGTGGCTCTTTTAAAATATGTCAAATAGGGATGGGAATCGAGAACCAGCTCCTGTTAAGAGTCAATAAGAAATGGTTCAGTCCACCCTCATTATTGGCCTTTTTGTTGAATGATTCCTTTATTGATTCTTTACATTACACTGAAGTACACAGACCTTACACTGACTTTTCTGCCCCCATTAGCTTAGCACATAAATAACAGTTTCCAAAAAAACCTCTGATTCAAGATTTTCCACTTCAAGTTTTATTTAGAAAACTATAAAGCTAAATCACTCCTTCACAAGAGATTCATATTCGATACATTCTAAATGCTGTACACCTGCTAATGCACCAAAGGCGATAGAGAAAACTGCATTGATATGTTAGAGGTTAGCACACATTGATAGAACTTCAATTTTAAAACAGAATTTCAACTTTCATCATAGAAACACATCACAATAACTTTTTGTCGATGATACTAAAAACTCAAAAATGTCAAAATACAAACAGACAAGTGTTTCTAAACAGGAAGTGCAGACTAATGGCTGACTTAAGCATAACTACAGCACGCTCAAGGTTCGATTAGCAGAGTTGACCAGGACATTGGTATCAATAAAATCTTATCAATACCCACCCCTAATGCCAAACAAATCAGATGGTAAACTGCGACCAAGCTGGTTCGTAGGTTTGATCATCCTGTTATTTTATGTGATTTTTATGTGTTCATGAAATTGTAAAAGTAAAAAATTGATATAACTTGACTTGACCTATACTGTCTGGAGTTTTATCAAATAAGCCTCATCAATTAATGAAGTCTCATTTTGTAATGTCAAATCAAAGTTTTTATTGAAGTCAGGAGTTGATCGCTCAGCCCAGTCCTGGGGCAGTGTCTTTGTTACCTTTCGACTGTCTCTTATCTGTGTGCTTTAACTCTATTTTAGTGCATGTTTTAAATAACGTGTCTACTAACTTGGCATTCAAGGCTTTTTCTCTGTTGTCCTGTGTATCTGTGTTGCCTGAATCTTGCTTTGCTCTATTCTTTGCGGTGTTTGGTATTTTCGGGGTGTTATATGGTCTAGCTCTTACAGATACAGCGGCAGGCCTCTTGGTGCGCAGCATCCACCTCGTCACTCAGAGACTCAACTCCCAGTGGAGGCAGGACATGAGCATTTCACTGGCTGCACTGGAGCTGCTGGCTGGACTCGCCAAGGTAGGCCAGCTCGAACTTCACTCCCCAAACAGCACAGAGAGTTGATGACGTCCTGAAGGAACCGATAAGATTCACCCAAATACTAGTTGTAACAATACTTTACTCTAATATCAAACCAAATGAGCTTAGTGTTTCTCAATGTGTTCTATCCAGGTAAAAGTGGGCGTGGACTCTGCAGACCGTAAACGTGCCGTCAGCTCCATATGCGGGTACATAGTCTACCAGTGCAGCCGTCCAGCCCCCCTTCAATCCAGAGACCTCCACTCTATGATCGTAGCTGCCTTCCAGTTTCTGTGTGTGTGGCTCACAGAACATCCTGACATGCTGGATGAGAAGGTTAGGTTGAAGAATACAATACTACTTCCCTTTTGTATTGGTAATCAAGAAAAGGAGTTTTGTTAGCCCAAATTGGTCTTCTACTGAGAACGTCCTGAAGGTTTAACTCAGGATTTTGAGTGTACTTTCATCTCTGTTTACATTGTAAGAAAAACTCACTCTACTCTGGAATCTTGTCCACTGCGTCTTTTCATCAGGATTGTTTGGTAGAGGTGTTGGAGATAGTGGAGCTGGGAATCTCTGGCAGCAAATCCCGACAGGAGCAAGAAGTTAGGCATAAAGGAGAGAAGGAGCACAACCCAGCCTCAATGAGGGTGAAAGATGCCGCTGAAGCCACTTTATCCTGGTACGACCTTTTCTGTAGTAGCACTGCATGCACTTTAAAAGTGTTGTGGTGATTTACAAAGACTCAAACTTGAGTTCAAATTGTTGGTAGCTGTTTAGTTTTAATTCCTTTACAGCTCAGTCTGGTTGTGTATTTCTAGATTCTTCTTTCTCCACATGGCACATGGATTGACTGTTAGACTGTTGAGAGTACTGCACCAACTGACCCTCTTACTGTATATCAATGTTGTCCCCGGTTTTGCTGTGGTGTTTTTCAGTATAATGCAGGTGCTGGGGGCTTTCCCCTCCCCTAGTGGTCCTGCTTCCACCTGCAGCCTGCTGAATGAAGACACGCTGATTCGCTACGCCAGACTCAGTGCCACAGGGGCTAGCAACTTTCGCTACTTTGTCCTGGACAACTCAGTGATTCTGGCCATGCTGGAGCAGCCTCTTGGCAATGAGCAGAGTCAGTGGATTAATTTGATACCTGATTAACAAAGCGAGAAGAAAAATTTGTTTAATTTATTTCGATTCAGAGACAAATACTGTATGGCTAACTAACTAGTGTTACAGATAAAACCTGAATAATGAGTATATATCTATAATAATACGACCTCTGACAGTATACAAGGGCACATGATTGAGCATGATATGAGCATGGATTCTATTTCAGTTAACAAGTACAGAGCCCTTCTTTATTAGTCAAAAGAAAAAAAAATCCAGTTTCTAAGTCAGAGTGCTTTTGTTTTCATAGACCCCAGTCCTTCAGTTACCGTCTTAATTCGCGGGACAGCTGGAAGACATGCCTGGACCATGCAGCTCTTTCACCAACCCAGAGGGGCTCGGGCCAATCAGAGGGTGAGATCACACAGTTAATTACTGCACCACAATGCACAACAAATCAAAATTTTGTTAAACTTGAGGCTCCACGTCTGATATGCTGATAACACAACTCTGTTCTCTACCTGCTACTCTCTCTCCTCCCACAGCAGGTGTTTGTCCCAGAGGGCCGCCCAACACCAAACAACGACGTGGGGATCAGGTATAATGTAAAACAGAGGCCTTTCCCTGAAGAGGTGGATAAGATTCCTCTTGTCAAAGCTGATGTCAGCATCCCAGACCTGGACGACATTGTCAGTAAGGAGGTGAGATCTGGTTTCCGTTGTATTCTGTTACTGATCCACATGTTCAAACACATTGTGTTACAAAATATTCTACCGCGGACATAAGCTAAAAAAAAATCAAGTGAATCGATCTCTGATACTGTTTGTTATTACGTAAACTCAGGTGTGTTGTATGGGCTGGCAGGATGATTCCAGAGCTACAAATTCTCTGATGAGTAATTATCCACATGTGAGTTGATGATGAGATGAAATTTCACTTGGGTGTCTCTTGTGGGGAAAAGGGATCAAATCATCTGGTTGGGTGGAAAAACAAAAGATTATGTGTGACTTTTAAATCCATTTTGCTTTATTGGTAATGAATTTTATGAAACAAAACACATGAATTACTGCTCTGATACAATGTGGAATGAAAAGAACATTCAAGATTTACAGAGACTAGATGTATTGGAGAGGAGTGTGGCTGGATATGATCAGTGTTTAATAAATTACTTTTACGGTGCGGTTTTACACTAATTACTGGGGATTTAACAGTATCATTGTATTGTTGCATTCCTGCTAACAACTCTTTGCACATCAACACTTGGAGGTGATAGATCGACATTTGAACTCTTCATTGACACACTCTTCATATTTTTTCAGCTGGAACTTCAACATGACAAGCTTCGTATTCTGATGACCAAGCAGATAGAATATGAGAATGCTTTGGAGCGTCACAGCGAGGAAATTTGGAAGTCAAAGCAATTCCCCGACCCACAGACAGACTGTAAACCTCCCCCACCCTCACAGGAGTTCCAGACTGCACGACTTTTTCTCTCTCACTTCGGCTTCCTGTCACTGGAGGCGCTCAAGGTGGAGAAATAGGATTTATCTAATTTAACTTTTCAAAGCTTAGGAAAAAATAGGGTGATATGATTATGCTGCAGTGAACATTAGATACATGCTGTACATGTTTAAGATCATTTGAAATTAATAGATCTGTTTCCTTTTGACAGGAGCCCAACAACAGTCGCCTACCTCCTCATCTGATTGGTCTTGAGTCATCCTTGCCTGGGTTTTTTGATGACATCAGCTACCTGGACCTACTTCCCTGTCGACCATTTGACACTGTCTTTATCTTCTATGTCAGAGCGGGACAGAAGAGCAGCCCTGAAGTGAGGAAACACTCAAAAAACAGCGTAGTGTTGACAAGTTTATCTTTTGTGAAATTATACTTTTTGTATTCTTCTTGAAAATGTTCAGATCTTGAGGAATGTGGAATCATCATCCAGCGTCCAGCCTCATTTCTTAGAGTTCCTGATGTCGTTGGGCTGGCCTGTGGATGTGGGACGCCACCCGGGGTGGACGGGACACCTAGATACTAGCTGGTCCTTAAACTCCTGCTCAGACAGCAATGAAATACACCAAACAGGTAGAAAGATGATCACTGTTACACCTGGTAAAGACCGTGGACCTTTACCAAATTTAGCAGCTTTTGAGCTTCATACTGGCTCTCAACTTAAATTAAGTCACGTATTTATTGAATTATCCTGTAGAAGAAGCAGCTACTCCTGAAGACACTGGGGGCTCGGTGTTCAACGGAGAGAAGAAAGTTTTGTACTACGCTGATGCCCTGACAGAGATTGCCTTTGTGGTTCCATCCTTGACAGAAAACTCTGGTCAGTATTCACCCCTCTTATACTTTCTCATGAGATGGAAACTGTGTGTGAAGGATTTTTAGATTTGATGGGTTTGCTGTTTTCTCTTGTTTTGTTTCCCAGAGGAGTCATCAGTGCACAGTGACTCCACTGTGGAGGCAGACACAAACTCAGACCACGTACCTGGTTTACACAAACAACCCAATCTCACACTGGAGCTTTTCCCCAACCACTCTGAAAACCTAGAGTCTGCCAAGAAGGTTGAGCTTCCTTCTGTGTGTTCATCCAAGCTGCACTATGATATTGCATGATCATGCGTGGTTAAACTCACTGCGTATTCTGCTTTTTCAACAGCTGAGTCCTTTGGTAAAGACGAAAAGATCATCAACTGGAAAATCTTTCCCTCCTCTGGGTCCTGAAACGAAGGTGTTCGTGGTCTGGGTTGAGCGCTTTGATGACATTGGTACATACTTATTTAGGCTATGTCCACAACTTTTAACTTAGATTGTTAATATCTTTAAACTTTTATTGTCAAATGATCCCTTGTAGCATCTGGGCATACTTAAATTCCAGAAAGAAGGCTTTGACTTTCTTTTTAGACTGAAAATCAGGGTTGTATATTAATATCAAACATACTGTACATGACTTGTGATGCGATGAGTGACTGCTATTGTTTTTGTGTCTTTAGAGAACTTCCCGTTGACTGATCTCTTGGCGGAAACCAGCACGGGTTTGGAAGCCAGCATGAGCAACAGCACTTCCTGCAGGTACTCAGAAGTTTACCCTCAAAACACTTCCTCTTGAAAGTATGTTGAGCATGTGATGGGAGAGTTATTTTTCTGCCAGTTGTAAACATAAGAAGGGAAAAAATACTAACAGTTTTGCAAAACAACATGAGCTCTTATGTGCAGAATAGCAAACAGTGGATAAAAACAGGAACTACTGCACACATCGTGTGCAAACTCAGGCAGAGAAGAGGAACTGCATCAGAGTTGTGACAGCAGTGATGTGTGAAGTAGCACAAAGGAAAATGACATTTATGTCACGGGATGTACATTGTAAAGGCATTTCTTGAAGGTCTTTTGATCTATTCTTGATTTTGAACAAATAAAAATTGAACCTACGGGCTGTACAGTCTTTAATTGCAGAAGTTTGTGATCAGAATATGGTTGTTGTTTATTTTCTCAACTAATCGTGCAGCCTTTTTCCAACTTGTCCTGGTTTTGTTTAGAATGTGAACTTGTGTGTCATTGCATTGGGAATCACATTCTTTATGACTGAATAAAACTGATCAGAGGAGGTGGCCAGTCAGGCATGGACTTGTTTAATCTGCCCACTTAATATTTTCGTGTGTCTAATTTACACTTATCTTTAGTCATGGTCAGCAAGATACAGACATGGTGATGTAAAGTACATTAAAATCATTTTCTTTGATGTCGTCTTTCAACTGTTTTTTTTTCCCCCCCGGTAATTTTATTCGAATGTGATCTCACTCCTTGCGAATCACCTGCTTCATCTTCCTGTGTGTGTTTTGTTTCGTTGCTGCTGCAGGTCAGGGTTACTGGAGAAGGATGTTCCATTAATCTTCATCCACCCTCTGAAAACGGGACTCTTCAGGATCCGGCTGCATGGAGCTGTGGGTAAATTTGGCATGGTGATTCCCCTGGTGGACGGCATGGTGGTCAGCCGCAGAGCTCTAGGTAATGACTCACATGGGCCTCTCTGCCCCTTTTTATAACTTTACACCAGGCAGTTTTTCTTTTCCCTCATGAGGGTAGCACATCTTGATGCATCCCATTGTTTTTATAGGATGTGTCATGGGGTCACATAAAATCATTATATTTTAACACTGATGTTGTGTGGTTTTTATGTTCGCTTACAATGCAAAAAATGAAGGAATCCTTTGAATTTTTCTAGATTATTTTGAAGCGAAAAAGAGCGAGGTATGGCTAGCAAGGTATGCTGTCACTTGAAAAACAAAATGAGCCTAATTCTGCCTCAGTCCTTGTAATACAACTTATTGCCACTAGGTAGCACAGATGGGGTCCATGTTTGACTGCAACTTTGGTTTCCCAAAACATGAAAGGAGAGAGGAACTGTGATTTAACACTATGAGGATATAAATTTGATTCCCTAAGCAAAGAAATTAGTTTGTGAAAGTTTAAGTTTCCCTCAATTTTTTTTCAGTTTTCGTACTCAGTGAGAAATTGTTGGAGCTATTTGGTGCTTAGGGTTCAGTTTAGTTCCCCCCACCCCCCACCCCCACCCACACACACACACACACACACACACACACACACACACAAAAAAAAAATGATATTATGAGCTCCCACTTTGATTTTCTGGATCAAAAGCAGGATCAGTTGCTCCCTCTTTGATGTTTTTTAGAGCAAGCCTCTCCAATTTAGGCCGAAGTAAAGAAAAAACACCTAAAATACCTCATTATAGATACACTTTTAGAGACACGAGAGGCAGAAAGATGAGAAACGACATAAACAAGTTCAACAGAACTGGAAAATCCTCCTCCTTTCGATGTCACTGGTGTGGCATTCGACTGTAAATACACTGGAAAAACCCCAGGCATGCTAACTTTGGGTTAGTTGATTGTTGACAACACTCAGAGCTGAATATATAAAGAAAACAAACAGAGATTTGGAATCTGTGTTAAAGCCCAAACTGAAATTCTTATGTTGAATGCAAATACATTTTCCATACAAGAAATATTTTTATTTGTACAGCCTGATCTGGCTCATCCGAACAGAATGTGTTGTTTCATGCTGTTTGCCTATCATTCAGTATTATGAATTATAAACTCGGAACATGCACTATTTGTGATAAACAATCTGAATAATTTGAACTCCAAACAATGAAAATATGTTTGAATATCTTTTTCTTTACAAATATCTGTATTTGTCATCCCTTTCTCAGGGTTTCTTGTTCGCCAAACAGTCATCAACGTGTGCCGGCGGAAGCGTCTGGAAAGTGACTTGTACAACCCTCCTCATGTGAGGCGGAAGCAGAAAATAACTGAGATTGTCCAGCGTTATCGCAACAAGCAACTGGAGCCTGAGTTTTACACCTCACTCTTCCACGAGGTGGGGGAAGGGAAGCCTCACCTCTAACCCGCCTGTCCTGTCCTAACACTGGCTCACAAACGCACACCGCAACAAACATATGCTCTTATCTTACACTCTTACACCATTTACAACTTTGCACACACACTCACACACACACACATAAACACACACACACATAAACACAGAATCTTTATATTTATACTGTACTTTTTTGTTATTTATACAAATATCAACACTGTCTGCCTTTGACTCTGAGAGCAAAGTGTCAAAAACCATGCCAAGGTGGAAGAAGCTACTTTCTGTCGCAGCCGCTCATTAAAAGTTTGAATGGCTGCTGCTCAACAGTGACTGTCTCTGCATTTAGCTTCACGCTTTGTGGCAAAAGACTTTCTGCTTGTCATTAACTGCAATACAATAGTAACACTGTTGGCCTTTCTGAAATTGTAAAAATGTTTGTCCTTTAAACCCTGTGAAATGAGTCAATTTCATAAAGGTTTGGTAATACAGAGCTGTGTCATAAACTCTTATCTGCTTTTCTGTTTTTGTTTTTGTTTTTGTCAAACAGATTTTCGTTGGATTTTTGCCAAGGAGATAAAAGTGTCAGAAAAGTGTTTTCTAATATACATAGCCGCTGCTGCTTTAAGGCAGGCGGCTTCAAGAGGACACACAAATGATTGACAGCATTGATCCATTATGTCATTTTACAACATCTCCATGCAGACACCTGCTAAAGTCTTCCTAGTGCAAACCATCACAGCATCAGACTGAGCGCACAATATTTGTATGAGTTTTTCTTTTACTTTGAACATGATTTATAGGACTTTGCATTGTTATTTGTTTGGATGTTACTTTTCTGACATCAACATCGTCTCTGTGCCAGTCTGAAAGTCATCCCATCTCACACGAGACGCTGCACATCACGCATGTGCGCGTCTTCAAGCTTATGGCTTTATCTGCCAGTTAGAAACACTACAAGGAGTCATAGTGATCCTTAAAAACCCCATCAATGGCATTTAAAGATGAATTCAGTTCCTTAAAAACAAAAATCTCACAGATGATCTGTTTTTGGAAAGTAATCTTAGCATTTGTTTACTCTTTAAGCCACGTAAAGTTTGAGTTTACTGATAATGAGAGAAGGTTCAGAGCCCATTGGGTTTGCACTTTGCAGATGTTGTTTGCAAACAAAAGTAAGGAGAAGGTTAAGTGTCAGTGATGAATTACAGAGCCAAAATTGTTAAACTTGCATTTTTGGCTGATCACAGTTTTGACTTTTTACTGAAACCCCAAAAAGAGACAATTAAATATGTTATTATTTTAGTTCTGATAAAAGAAAAATGCATTTTTGCCTTCACATATGTTTTTTTTTACCCACATCAAATTGGTTTCACTCTTGTTTACTCACTGTACTTTTGATTTAACCCTCTCACTGTCTGCCTGTAAAAATGTGAATTTATTTATCACAGAGATGGAACAGGGCAACACCTCTATAGTTTCTTTGATATATCGCAAAGTCTTAATGCACTGAGCACATTTTTTGTTTGTTTTCTATCCCCTTTGGTTACCTGACATGTCTTTTTGTACTTTTTGTGCATTTTCAAAGAAAAACCCTGCTGAAGGAAGAGTTTTATCTTGTGAAATATGAATGAAGAAGAGACGTGGAGTTTTTAACCTATCATGTCTAACTGTGTGACTCACTTTTTACAAGGGTGCTTTATGCACCATGCCTTTTTGGAAGGAAAAAAATTACATTAAATATGCTTCAACATACAATCAGTCATACATTGTATCCTATGTTACTCCTCTGATGTTCGATCATATTTAAGGACTTGCCATGTACAGAAGCAGTGGATGATATATAAATATATGATAGTGTAAGGCATTTACACGTTGTCTGTTGCATTCCTCATCTGAGATGGCCAGAAAAGAAATGTATGTATGCAATTATGTGTGTGAGGATCACAATGGGTATTGAATGTAACATGCATCAATTAAACTATAATTGACATTTTAATCTCTCCCACTCCCAATAATTGAGTTCTGTTCACAGGATGTTTGTGACAAACTGAAGAAAGTTCCACTCTTTTTCTGGAAAACAGTTAGATCGGAACTTATTTCATCATAAAACGCTGATGTTTCAGTTACATTACCATGAATATTTTAAGCCACTAACAGGATGAATGTGGCCTGTGGCAACTGTAAAAAAACAACCAACACATCTGGGGTGTGACCTGTGAAAGTGAATGTGTTTCCGTAACCTGAGGCTTTGATAAAGAATGAGTGTTCTGTAACCAAACATGTATTTATATTAATAGTTGGCTTAAGTTTTATACTATCAGTTTAACACCTACTCACAGATGTGCTAAAGAAGCTGGTATGTAGGAAATTTTCATCTAAAATTTACTCACTAATCACTTTACTCAAAACCAAAGTGGGGAAAACACCAACTAACTACAAAACACAAAGGTTATTAATTTTTTTCTTATACTATGAAATTAACTTTTTAAAACTTAGATTATTTTTATTTTGATGATTTTAACAGCTAGTGAACAATTACAACCACTCTTCAAGTGAAACTGCACTTGTACCTGCGTCCATGAGGGGGCGCCTTCACCCCAAATTTATTTGGTAATATAATACACAACTGATGTGGCAGGTTGGAGCTCAAATATATTGACTTTAAAGTGTATTGATATGTTTTGCACATGCTTATATACCATGAATTACTGCAAAGAGTCTTATTAATGGAAACCAATACCAAAACTAAAATCCTTGTTACTCTCAGAACTTTAATTTACTAAATTGGTCACCCTGTCAATCTGAGGTCTGGGGGACAATTTCACCAAGTAACCAGTTGATTACAAACACTGTGACAAAATCTGCATCCGACAGCAAAAACAAACGAGACATAATAACTGTAGCTCATAAATTTTGCTACATGGGCATCAGTGAGATACTTTAACAATTATATTTCCATACCAGGATTATAATTCCTTGTCATTTGTATTGTATTGTGTCTTTTCTAACATGTTATACTATCCTAGACTATCTATCTATTATCTAAATAGCCCTTAGTGCTGAGAACGGGGGCGTGTCCAGAGGGTTTGATTAGGTGGACTGGCCCTACTTTTGACATTTGATAGGCCACCCCAAATTTTTTTAATTATCATTTGCTAAATGCCTTGTAAGAAGAATCATACTGATAATCTTGGACTTTGTTGAAAGCCCAGACTGCATCAAACAGGAGTAGTCTCAGTGTGGATAGAGACCAATCTGAGTCACTTTTGAGTGGACTTCTGCACACCGGAAATTGTTTTAACACTTATTTTTATGAATTTATTTTACTTTGAATGATGGTAAATTATATATATATTAGTGGAAAATGTTCTCTGTGTTTTTACACTCCATGCCAGCAGCTGAAGTCTCTATTCAGAAGTGCTGAACACGCCTCCGGTCCAAATATTTCATGTCCAGATGTGTTTGTGTTTGTTTTTGTGTTCAGTGCTCACAACAGGAGTAAGCTGTGGCCCCTGTGTGTTTATAAGTGTCTGTGTGTGTCTGAGCCAGTGGGTCCCTCCTCCTCCTTCTCTCTCTCTCTCTCTCTCTCTCTCTCTCTCTCTCTGTCTCTCTCTCGCTCTCTCTCTCTCTCTCTCTCTGAAGTGATCCACTGTTGCCTTCAATGCCCGCTGTCTCAGCTGGTGAACCGACCACGCAGCCAGGCTCTCGGCTTGTTGTTGCTACTTTGACTGAACTTTATCTGCCTTGTGTTGAGCTTTGTGCATCACTCTCTGAGTGACGGATTTGGAAAACTTATCTCTGCAAGAATGGACTGAAGAAACTGCTCGGGAAAGTGTGGATACTTGGGGAAAAAGACGCGTGTATTTGTGAAGAGAGCGACCTTTTTCTGCGGGGTTGAGTTACCATCATGGAAGAGGAAGACGGGCATCAGGAGAACGGGATCCACGCCACCAAGGACTCGGACCGGCAGCAGCGGCTCAGGCTGTGTGTTTTGAATGAAATGCTGAACACAGAGAGGGATTATGTGCGGACGCTGCTTTTCCTGCAGTCGGTAAGTTTGACACATTACCTCTCACGCTGGTCGCTTTGCACTCTCCTCTACGCGTGAGACCTGTGCACCAAACCTACTTTACTTATTACTCAACTATACGTTTTCATCCCTACTGACAGAATAAAACATACAGCGGGACAAATACAGATACTTTCAGCAATTTCGGACTCTGAAACGTAATTCGGCGTGGTAAAGTGACACGGTTATGCGCTCGTGTTGTTAATACAAGCACATCTGAGTTATGGATCAGTGTTGTCTGATGTGACAATAAAATACACAAAAGTCAAATTGGGTCTGGCTTTGCTTGCTGTTCATACAGGTTGCACTCCTCATTTAGTTAAACTCCTAAATCATCATGTATAGTTTTGTGTTAGTAAGACACAACACTGAGCTTTGGTTTACAGCGTGTTTGTTGTTCACTGTTCACTCAGACTTGGGCTGACAGCTCCCTCTGAGAGGGCAGCATGTTGGAGATGTTTTACGCATTGGTGGGTAATTCTTTATCACCTTGTACCCCTTTAATCACTGATAAAATATAAGACTAATGCAACTACATAACCCGTTGTTATTTAATACAACTCAGGGATGGGTTTTCATCCACATGGGCATCAGTGACACCTCTCTATTGTGTGCTAAAGCCCAGGTTCAAAACAATCAAAGGAAAGCTCAGTTCACACCGTCTTTGCAAATAATTGGATAGTCTATTCATGAGCATTCAACACCACCATCACGCCTCCCTTTTTCCAGACTGAGATAAGAAGCACCTCCAGCACAGTTAGCCTACTTATTCCCTCATTGTTGGCTGCGTCAGCTGCCTTTGATGAATACGTGTCCTGGTGATTTTACATGCTACTTCCAGCCAGACAGAGATGGCTCCCACCTGCAGCCAGGACACCATTCAGCATGTCACTCCTGTGTGTCCCTTGGCCTCGTCCGTCTCCTCCTTTTATCCTTGCTTTGTCAGCTGTTGTACTTGAACTGTGCAGGTGGTGCCTACTTCCAGCTGAGACAAATGCATTTGTGCCATTAACTGCAAAATGAGTGTATTTAATATGACAGCAATGATTGACTTTATTGTAAAGCTTTGTAGCTGGCAGTAGGGAAGTTCCCTCTTTTGTTGCTCCTCCACCAGAAGGCCAAAGGTCAGCTTTAGCTACCAAACACAACCCCTGGAGCTGCTGGCGGTGGAGATTTCAGGGTATCTTTTACTCGCTTTGCCACCCTGCTGGCTTTGATGGATGAAAAGGAAACTGTTTAATGTTCTGTCCTGATATTGCCTTTAAAATGCAGTTGAGAATTGTGTAAATTAGCCCGATTTGAACATCTGTCATGCGTTTTTCAAACATAGTCACGGTTTCCTCTTCCTCTCATGGTGTCATGTGTTAAAAAAACTTCCTCAAAGTTAGTTCAGTTTGAGTGTCACTAATACAGAATGAGCGTATCGAGAGCCTTTGAATGATAACCACATTATGAAGTTTTTTGATGGTTAATGGGGCTGAATCTTGAAAGAGTTAACTGAACAGATTTAAATATAACCCCTCTCATGAAAAAAAGAGAAAGTGTTTGTAAAATTCTGGGTGTCGAGCAATTTCCTTTGAAAGTTACGTAAGTTACAAGAGGCAGCCAAAGCTTATCTGCTGCTACAGGACAGACCAGGCTGCAGAGACAGACTTGCTCTGACCTTCTCCCCCCACCTCAAAAACCCAGTTCCAGCAAACTGATAAAGACAAAACCCTCGGTTCTTTATCACTCAAGTCTTGAAGCTTTTCTTTCCTGTGAACATCTGAAAGCTGTCAGAGCTGGTGTCCTCCACCGAGCTCCTCCCTGACTCTACATCAATTGGCATGTCACGATTTGAGCCATAAGGTGAAGAGCTGGAGGGGGGTGAACCGTCTAACTGAAGGGGGATGTTATCAATATCTCTTTGTCTTCCAATTATACAGCAGAGGCTGTAGTTAATGAAGTATTCAGATTAAGTCATTACCTCTCCTCCTCATGATCAGTTGGTGGGAAAGGATTTGTGATTTGTTCCGTCATTTAGCGCTGTCATCTTTGCAGTTTGATACAGAGTGATGTAAAAATGACAGACTGCAGTGTTTCTTGTTTTGCATCATCTTGGTGGAGGACGTTTCATCACATTATGTATGGATTCTCATCTGTGGTCACAGTTAATGTTGTCAGCAGAGGTTTTCAATTCCACAGTGCATGCCTGACCAGAGATTTGTGTTTCATCGTTTTTCTGCAGCCTGAAACATCTCAGACATATTCTGGCTTGGCAGACTGAGGTTAAATGTCCATTCATGCCCAAATCTCTACATTACACTTATGATTGAGCTTAATATTCAAACTCCTGAACAAAATCTTAAGACCAAGAGAAAATCTCAAGTATTTGCAGTTAGCACTGGCTTCCCCTGTTTACACCGCAGTGAGTTGAATGACAACAAAAGAAGGGCTCATTCAGTTGGACCCTGGACAGAGAGCTTTAGAGAAACTTGCAGAGAATTAGTGATGTGGTTGTTTGGGGGATGTGCTCTTTCATATTTTGTGTCGACTTTCAACATGCTCTTTAAGCAAAGTGGGCTCATGAGGGCAAGATCTTTCAAGGCCTTGGATCTTGGAGTTGAGTCACAGGTTTTCACATTTTAGGCCTTATAAAGAGAACCAGAGTACAGAGCAGCATGCTTTGACATCAAGACTCATTCACACGCTTGATTTTGAAAGCAACGTTCAACACTGTTGGTTGAATGAAGTGGACTACTCTCCTGAAAAAATAACTTAAAACTGCTTGAAAAATTACAAGAATTTGTGATTCAACCCACCACGTTGAGGGTTGCCTTCAAAATCAGTCATCTCCACATCAGTGCTAAAACCGTGTCGAGGAGTCTTGATGTCAAAGCATGCTGCCCTGTTCTCAAGTTTTCTATATGAGGCAATAAATGTGTGAACATATGACTTCACTCCGCGATCCACGAGCTCACGCACTGCTTAAAGAGCATGTTGAAAATCAAAACAAAAACGAAAGAGCACAACCTTTCACCATCTCCAATCCTGTGGAAGTTTCTCCCAAGCTCTCCGTCCAGGGTCCAGCTGAGCAAGCTCTCCTTTCGTCATCATGCAGCTCACTGTGGTGTTGATAAGGGAAGTCTGGCTGTGGGAGCTCATGGCATATGGTTTCTGTAAAGATACAGACCAAGTTGTCCAATTGGGGGCAGGATGTGTGACCCTTTAAATCAAAGAAACCGAGGTAGTGAGGATGTATTGCGATGAATAAGTCATGACTTCCCTTTTACTGTACTGGGAAAAATAATCTCTATTAGATTATTTTTCAAAACTGTTCAGTTCTACTTTTAGATTGTAAATTTTCATTGTATTGATCTTCTGGTGCAGAGCCCCTCAGTTTCATTCTTATCTATTTGCACCTGGTGGTTTAGGTTCCTTCAGTCTCAATGGCCTTTTCCCTTTCTGTCAATTGACGAAATTGAACAGCCACTGAATGAATGGAGGCTCAGTGATGACCGCCCACATCAATCTGGTTTGCCTTATCACTGATTTATTTTCAACCTTCCTTTGTAGTCCTCCAGGGCCTGATGGATCTTTAGCCCCTGTGTTGCATCGCTCCTCAATCGCAATGATTGCAATGACACACAAAAGAGATGCTTATCCAGCTTTGGCATCTCAGTCATTCTGCATGTCACTCATCCCCTGAAAATAACAAGCGCCAACGAGCTCACCCCACACGCCACAGGGGGAGCGTGCAGGGGAGAGAGGTGGGAAGGGGGAAGGGGGCAGAGAAGGGCAGGATCAGAGGTGTTATTTCATTCTGCGTTATCATTATCATCTGCAGATCCATTCTCCTCAAAGCCAAATTGAAGCAGTCCCCTTCAAACAACCTGATTCCTTTTCAGATCAGAGTCACTGGTGGTAACTGCTCTCCACGAGCTTTTGTTGCAAAAATCCCTGGTTTGTGTGTGAATCGATCATTTCTTTAAGCCATAGATTAGAGGGGATTTTCTTTCTTTGTTGATTTGATCCCAAGCAACTGGATTTTCCCCGCCGTGATCCACCAAAATGCAGGCTATCTGTGTCAGGACAAGGGGCATTGACGTCATACCTGGTAGAGGTGAGGGATTTTCCTGCAAAACCATAAAAATATGGGTTTGCCATATTTTTCCCACCACATTGACCAATGCCTTTCTGAATCCTCTCCAGTCAGGACAACAGAGGAACAGTGGCCGAAAACGTAGTCAGCTTTTAACCTTCCTTCTTAATTCGGAGAAGTGAGAGACAGAGTGTAGGGTGACCAGGAAGGTCTGGTACTGGCTGCAGGATAATAGGAAACATCTGGAAAACTTGCCCTCTGTGACCTTTGCTTTGGCCCACACACAAGTGAGATCACAAGTTTTATGCTGGGCTTTAAATGATGGTGTGTTTTTCTGTGTGCACGCACATATGCTTTGTAGCTACAGCCTTTCACACCCCTCTCTCCTCTTCATCTGTTGTTGCCTTTCTATACGCTTGCTAAGCAAACAGGATGACGTGTGTACATGCATACAAACACGCTATCCGGTTGGTGCCCAGGAAGACGCACATGCAGGAAGCTATGAGACCTCAGCTTCCCCCTTTAGTACAAGCCCGTGTTTACCTCTTTTCTTTATTTCTTCTCCCCTCCCTCCGCCCCATCTCGTCTGCCCTCCCCACTTGGTGGGAAAGACCAGGGTGAAGGTTCTCTGGGCTCAGGGGTATAAATAGCTGCAGATTCTGACTCTCATCTTGGCCACAATGCTGGTGGTTTCAGTTTGCTGCAACCTCAGCCCAGCTGAAGTCAGACAAACACAGACAGGCATCACATATAGAAAGAGAGAGAGCAAAGAGGAAAAACAGTCCTGACAGCAGGTAGAGCACTTACTGTGACACAGTACTCTGGGATTTGCTAGTATTTTATCACTGTTACTGGCCTTTACACTCTCCTCTGTGAAAAATAGATATGAACCCCCAGGTTAATCAAACTATTAATCTTCAAGGTGGTGAAATGAGGAATATACCTAGGTGTTCAAATGAAGCTCTCCTGACACTTGTGTCACCTTTTAACAATTTCTGATGCAGTTCCTGACCCATCTGTGTGAGCTATAAAACACTTCGGATCAGCTCCTGTTGACTTTCAATTTGCTGCACAAATAGAGTGACTTGACTTGACTTGAAAACCTTAACCCGGGGTCAAAGCATGAACTTCTGACATGCCTTTGAAGCTGAAATATGACGTGAGTGTTTGCCACCTCCCAGCTGACTCTGGACAACCAGTACCCTCCAGCGCAGATCATACACGACCAACTCATTATTATGTTGCATAAAAGAAAGTTCATGCCAGTTTCTAACTTAACCTTTGAGCTTTTTTAAAAGTCATGTGTGTTGATAAGCCATTTCTATGAGGCATTAGACTGCTGCTGGAATTTTAAGAATTCAAGTTAACAAGTCTAAACCACTGTAAGACCCGGAGGCGTGATGTCAACATCCCCCATCACCATGGCCCCACCCCACCAGGGATGTCTGCACATTGCTCCACCTTGTATTACTGTAGGAAAAGAGTCATTTTGCATGATTAGTGTAACTGGAAGTCTTTGTAGACTTTGCCGTCAGAGCTATTTGATGGATTAGAGGTTTGTCTTGGAGGGTATTTCATGTTGAAGTGGATGTTGTGAGAAGATTGTGCTTGAATGTAAGGAGTGGGAGTAATAAAGAAATGAACCAGAAGTCATTAACGTCACATCAGGTGAAAATTTCTGTGTCATGGCGGTTCAGGCAATGCCAAAAAGGCAGACAAGACAAGCTTTTCAGTTTAGCAGCCTTTTTGTGGCTGGAGGTAATGAAAACTAAAAGGGTGAGAGACAATTTAATGGTGTCTCTAAAAGCTGTGTGACATGCTTTCCTACAGGCTGTTACAGGATGACCTGACTTGTAAAACCACAGCAACATGAGATCTCTAATGTGCACTGTGATATCATGACCTGACAGTGTTTGGTCAAGTCTTTTCTCAGGATGGACTCTGGCTCCAGGATTAATGAAAGATGGTGGGAAACCCGAAAAGATGGCTTGACACAAACTCTCTCATTAACATCCCGTTTCTGGTTTACAAGCTGAGGTAGTAGGCTTACAATGTTTGTTTACGTTTCCAAACACAACCAGATGTGTAGCTTCTCTTAGGGTCAGAGGTCATTTTCCTCCTTGAAAAATGCAGAACAACAAAACAACTGTAGAACGACTCGACACAAAGCCTCTTATCGTTGAGAATGTGGCGCTGATGTTTGACCAGGTTTGGGTTGGATTACAGTTCTCGGTGTTGCCCCTTTAGGGTGGGTCAGAGTAAATTCCATGATCAGGAAGTGACTAGTCAAGAAGCTGGACAGCACGCAGGCTACAACAAAGAAGTGTCATAGAGGCCCTTGAGTGTCCACTCGAGGCTGGCTTCAAACTCAGGAAACCCTATTTGAGTCCATATAGAAATGTCCAGATTTAAAGACTTTTCTGTTTTGACATGGGGCTGATCTCACGTAAATTAAGCTTTGATCGAAGCTGGTCAAAGTCATCATTTCCGAAACGGCAACTGCTGTCTGTGACTATTTCCTCTTGAACTTTCTTGGTGATGTCAATGACACCATGTACATGTTTAGTACAGTCCATAGTTGTGTGTCAAGGGTTGCATACAATCAAACACACTTCCACTGGATTTGAGTCCAGTTTCTTTACTTGGTAGAGCAGCAGTTGCACATGTGTATTCTTTGGAGAGATGATGAAATTCTGTAAAGTGCATAGCAGGTGAGGTGTGAACTCCACTGAGATATTTTCCTTTACTATATAGATTTTGGTTTTAGAGCATTTTGCTCAGCATTAATGCCTTTGCCTTGTGTCTGCTGTTAGATAAAAGTGACCATATTTAACACACAAATTGGTTCCTTGAAGACTCTTTTTCTTATGTGCACTCTCACTCACTGTTGTAAAGAAGTGACTCTTGCCATAGTGTGCATTTTTTGGAAGCAAATGAATGGAGAGAAGGTTGTCTCACCAGTGCTTATCTACCAACTCCAACCTCAGCAAGCAGAGCAAACGTAACCTGGCTTTTCATTTTATTGATAGACTGTCAGGTTTTAACAGACCACTGCAGTATAACTGATGTAGGTTAAAATGAAAACGATCACAAACAGCTTAACCTATATTTTAGCCTGTGCTCATGAAGGTAAATTGGGTGCAAAACAAACTTGAAGTCACAGGGAAAACTGCCCATATATCTGAGTTTGTCTAACTATAAATTTACAGGAAAAAAGTGCTTTAACACGAAAATGAGGTACACATATATGGAAAATAAATAATAACGAAATTTGCTTTATTACTAGTATTTATTTTTATACAAGTATACCTCATTTTCCTTAAATTACATACTGAATTTGTATTGTCTCTGTATCCTCACTGGTTGTTTGTGCATGACGCTTCCTTCAAACATACCTGTTGTTTCATCTATACATTCATAAATGATTGGGAATAATTTCCCTGTTTCAAATCACAGTAGCTGCTATTTTCCAACAGGTCTTGCCCTTTGGTCCTGTAGGTGCACAAGTTGCTTTTGCACCCAGTATCATAGACAAAAGGGTACAAAAGTGAGAGGGAGATTGTGATTTGTGCATCCCAAAAAATAATTCTGAGAACCTGTAGCTGTGTGATTGTGTTGGTAATTCCTTCAGCACTTTTTTGTGACTGCAAATTTAATGTGCATCCAATTTACCCCCACATATGCTCTGCCGATCTCCCTTCTAGCTTTCTTTTGCTGATCTGCTGATCTTTTTGACAGTTCATCTACAGCTCCTTTCTTCAAGAAGAAAAAAACAGATCTTGATTCTAACTGTTAAACTTTGTTGTGGTTGGTCCGGTCGTCCTTGGATGCTGATAGAAACCCTCTAGAAATAACTAATTTTGGTACAGACAATCTCATTTCACAAGGGAGTGTATTTCAGGATCACTTTGAAAGTCCACACAGAGCCCCTGGATCATTCTCAGCCACCTCAGGGGACTCCACGTCCAGATAAGTTCACTAGATAAGTGTGTGGGTGTAAGGTGCCACCCTCTGACTTGTTCTTTCTTCCTCACTTTATTATTGTTGCCTTCATCTATGTTTCTGAAACATCAGGTCTGATGCAAATGCAATCAAAAAGTCTTACTTCCCCTGAAAGGCACAAAGTGTGAAATGCTGTGACAAAACTTGATGAAAAATGTGTCGGATGAGGTTTCATACCATACTGGTAGAGCATACTGTGTGTGGCACTCAAATGGGCTTAATGGAAATTGTTGGGCACTCAAAGTGGTTTTACATTGCCTGTCACATTCATTTATTCACATGACAGTCACTCAATGATGGTTGAGACTGCTACGTAAAGTGTCCATCAGTATTGACTGATCCCATTTACACAGCTTGAGGTTATGAATCTCACCCAGGAACACTTAGGAGCCTTAGATCGAACTCCCAGCCTTTTGATCAAGAGAGAGCCCATGAACCACAGTTTCCTAAATGCTCTACAGGTGGTTTGTGGTGACAACAGTGCTGAATTACCATTTTTCTTAGTTTCACAAGTGTGAGCAGAAAATGTTTAACTGTGTAATCAGCCCTGTGAGTTAACATAAGGCTGACTTTGTTGTTGAAAATGTTCAGAACAGCTGCTGAAAAACTCTTGGAGCTGCTTTCAATGTGTTGACATTTTTACCAGCGAACGTGGCATGATTAAAGGTTTGAGTCATACATGCTTGAGCTGTTAATGTGATCATTTTGTTCTCTTGTGTTGACAGGAAACCTTTTAGGAAATAATACCAAGTTTTGACACGATAAACCACCTTGGCAAGTCCGAAGGATTTTTTTTTTTGTTGCCTCCAGCAGTGATTTACGTGAAGCTTTACGGGGATAAACGTGACAGAGAATACTTGTCTCGACTGTTAGAGTATGTACGCTTTACTGGCAACTGTAGGAGAACATTTTTTGCATAATCCTGTTCAAATTGGAATAAAACTTAATCATTAATAGCCAGAGGTGTTAATCTTTTTTTTTTCAGATGACAGCTAGAACATCCATCTCACAGGTCACCATGTTGTGTATATTTGTGTGTGTGTGTTTGTGTGTGTGTGGGGGGGGGTCTCTTTGATATTGCCACAGGGAATTACTGTCAACATTAGCTTGTTTAAAATTGATCCAAAGCACATTTTAAATAATAATGCGTATACCTTTTAGTGGCATAGGTTTTGGCAGTGGAAAGTCTTTAAATATTCTCCATATGAGACACTGCCACTGTAGGAGTGAGTGTTCATTGCAAAGGGGAGTCCGCTGCAGTCGGCCCATGAAGATGTTATTGAATTAAATCAGTTAATTGCATTGTGAGGAATTGCCTTGTGAATTGATGGCTGTAATTTAGCTAATTGCTTTGAAATCAAACATTACTCTTTAAAAACATGTCAATACAAATCAATAGTAATAATATAATATGATGATTTAGTTTCAGTGTGGTGAGCTTACTCTACTTCAGCAATGCAGCAAGAGTTTGCTGCACTTTGCTGTGGTAGGAGAGAGAAAATTACTGTTTTGTTAACCCTGTTACTACCTGGTTTCTATTTTATATGCACAACTCCAAAGAAAGACAGTGAGGATGTGGGGTGCCTCACTCCACAGCGACTAAGCTCTGGAAAATGATCTTTTTGCCTGCATTCTGTGTGCAAAATACACTGGGACATCACTAACCATCAGCAACACATTTTTAGGGTCAAATTATTCAGGTTAGTTTTCCTTAATTGGACTGACTAGGAGGAAGCAGTGGATCACACCCCATATTAACAAGTTAATTTATGTCAATTCATTGACAGTATTTTGATCCAACCTGCTTTTTGTGCTCATTAAGATACTCTAAATGAAAAGAAGTCTCATATTTTGTACTTTTTGAATGAGGTTGGACAGATTGAATTTGATTCATCGATTCATTTGAAAAAAAAAACCAAAAAACACCCCAGGCTCTGGTGGACCATTTTTTGCTGCACTCCAACACTTAATTGTGACACTCAGGCCATTTCTCTTCATCGTGCAATTAAATGTGTTCCAGTTGCACGATTAAAAAGTTTCACTCTCTGCTATCTCTCTCCACACTTTGATGCTGCTTTCAGTTGGAATATTGTGAATCAAAATGATCCTGGAAGCGTCACTTTCAGAAATGGAAACTAACAGAAGTGTTGTACGCGTGAGTGGCTGCCAAAAAGAGAAGTTAAGACTGAATGTAGGTCAGTTGCATCAGCTACAACAACACTTTTATAGACTAAAGGAGCTTTAACTAGCTGCTGTCTGTATGTTCACTTCATACTGTTCTCTTTCAGGTTTGTAAATTGCCGTTTTGGTCGTAACCAGTGGGTGTTCTCTCTGATATTCCCACTCTGCTTTGCCAAATCCCCATTATTGTGTCATGTGGGACACCAAATTGGTTACCAAACCAGTCTGCGCCCGTGACACAGTTTGTCTGCCCAGCTGACTGCCAGGTGTGGTGTCTCCGTCTGGGATTTTTTTTTATTTTTTTGGTTGTGTCCACTGTTTTGTGCCCTTTCATTCAAGGCACCAGGCGGATGTTTGGAAGACAATCTGAACCATTTTAATTACAGCACTTGAAATCATTTGAAGGTTTGTATATCAAGGGACTATTGACTTTAACATAAAACCATTAAAGTGGATTTTTTCCTTGTTAGAATACATTTATTCCATATTTAAAAATGAAAAAAAAGAAATAAAACGCCTTAAAACTGGAGTGTACGTATCATGCACAGTGTTAAAGGCCCAATTCCAATTCCTTTCTTAACCCTCAATCTTAACCCTCAAGCTCAACCCTCAATCTTAGTGGCCCTCAAAACCAAGTGTTAAGGGCTATCTTGTGACTTAGAAATGGGACACCCCTTAAATGCAAGTGAAATTGTTGTGGACTGTCTGTCAGTTATTCCTTCGGTTAGCGTGATCAAAAAAATATCTGTATAAATAACACAACTACGGACATATTCAGCTGTCACAGTATACCATAGTTTATTGAAAGGTAAACACCAGCTATAACTATCGTTACATAACTCTGCAGCTACAGGAGATGACATTAGCCCGGTCATCTTATACCATTATCGGCACAAGCATGTTATATAGGCTGTTATCTTGATAAAACAATTACATTACCACGGAGAAAAAAGACCATTTTGTAACGTTAACTAACTTTAACGAAAGCAACATGGTTTGTCCGCACCGGACGCTATTGACAAAAGATCATAAAATAAAAATAAATGTTCTGCAACAACGAGGTAAATAATCCATAAAATGGGTCTAAACTAAGATAATACAATGGTTTTCATAATATTTATATCTCCATTAATAAAGAAAATACTATATTTGTAGCTCGCCTTCTCTGCCGCTTTGGACGCCATGTTTATTTACCGACAATACGCAATGCATTCTGGATGTCCCTTAGTCCCAAGGGTGGTGTCGGAAAATCTCAATATTGAGGGAGATACAGCCCTCAATCTCGCCCCTCAACCTCAACTTTCTGAGAATCGGGACAGCACTTACACTTCGCGGGAGCGCGCATTTTGAGATTGAGGGTTAAGATTGAGGGTTAAGACAGGAATTGGAATTCACCCCAAGCCTCCAACGAAATCTTAATTCAGAGACTCAGTCCAAGACTCTGCATATTATTGACTTATATAACATAGCCCCTTACTATTGCAGACAGCCAGTCAGCAGAGTTGACAGTTATTGTGATTATATTCACATGCATGTCCAATAAAAAGGCCAGACTCCCCCAAAATGAAATCTCTCCATGAAAAGGACATTTTTGCATTATTTTGTACCAATTTAAAAACAAAAAGTCCTTGTTTTGCAGAACAGGATTCAACACATTTTATCATGATGCACAGGTGTCATGTCATCTAAAGGAAGTAGCTGGGTTAATAAAGCTATTATAATTGATTTCATTCTGTCAGAGGCTTCACAGGTTTGTGACGGCTCACTCAGCTCCACAGTCATCACTCTGAAGCCGCCGTGTGTCAGCAGCAGGAAACTCAGATCCAAACGTCCAGATGGTCTTGACAATCTGGTCCATGATGTTATCTCATGATCACCACATGTCACCCCTCAACATGAAAGTCATTCAGAAAAGGACTCAAAGATAAATCACAGACAAATTTAGATGTCAGTGAAGGTTGAGATAAATTAGGTGCTGATTTAGTCATGAATATGATGTTTAAGTATGGACTTGTGGATCATTTCTGCAAATTGAAGCAGATGTGCATGTCTCAACCACAAGCTGTTTTAAATTCAGGATACAAAGAAGCAAACAAGAATAAAAATAAGTGTTCCAGCAAACACAACCAATTTCCATTTCCATGATCACAAAAGGAGCATGTGCAAACAAGTCATCCGCCTCACTGTTGTTTGGATCTGTAATGAGTGTCAGGACGGTGAATGAGTCTGTAATTGTGAGACAAGAGCTGCCTAAAAAGCTGGAGAAGAGAAAATATCATTAAGGATATTTATACCACATTGAGAGAACATCTAAAGTAAACAGGACAGTAAAAATGTCCCTCTGTGTATGTCATGCCAACTCAGCCTATAAAAGAAGTGGTACACGAACGAGTGAGAAATTTGCAGCCATAAAACTGACTGTGAGCAGGTTTTGATAAGCTGAAAAGACTGGTAGACAGAAATGTTTCACTGCGTGCATTCTTTGATGCAACAGAGCCGACGTGGGTTTGATGAGTAGGCATCTTAAACAGGAAGTTTTCTGGTCCACTGCTGTCTGTCCGTCCATCCTCTGTGGTAGAGACACTGTCTCATCCCCCTGTTGGGTTTAGTTTCCGCCCATGTGAGCGTCTCAAAGAGAACTCAAGTTTAAAGTCCTTCAAAGCGGAAGTGAGAGAAAGTGGGAGGAAAAAAACTGGAGCAGACTCAAAGGAGACTTTGTGTTTTGGTGACTGGCTCTGCCAAAAAGAATTTCTCTTGGAAGACAGTGAGGGGCTGCTCGGGGGGTGAAGGGGAGCTGAGGGAGTGTTTGGAGGGACGGAGAGATGTGAATTACTGCGTCAGGGAGAAAGAAGTCTGCTAAGGTTTGCTGGGGTCCCTCATTGTGGCAGCTCCACGGGCCATTCTCTGGCTCGGCTGCACTCAGACCACAAAGAAGGGATTTCTTCATTTATTTATTCAATTTCATGCCATGTCGACCCCAAAACGGGCCCCGTTCCCTCTTCAAAACTGCACTGGCCATCCCAATCCTCTCCTCAGAGAGAGACCCTTAATGGGCGCATTGTTTTTAGCTTGTTGTTGTTTTCTCTTGGGTGAGGAGGGGTAGAGAGGCTGCTGACCTGAGAGCTCACATAGAAACGTCCTGAATCTGTGGATCTGGGATTGGGGATTCAGTTGGTGTGGGAACCACAGCAAATTGAAAAGCTTCTCCCAGGGCCTGCGGGAAAAACCTTGACAAGTGTTCGAGCTTGGGCTTGATATACTGGCTCTGTTGTGAGATATCTGAATCGAGTGAGATGGCCCAACCTCGTTGTTGAATGCTGATGGAGCCCAGTGAAACACGGCCTATAAACTCGTCTTGAAAATGCTGCTAGAAACCTACAAAGTCTCTTCACTTTGAAGACAAATGATGTTTCAAAACTGAAGCAATTTTTTGCCTAGATGGCACAATATGATTCAATTACAGAGAAACTACCCAACTCTTGTAAAAGGTCATTACACCATTTAAATTCTCTTGAATTTCATGTTCATTTCCGCTCACAAACAGGAAGTAAAAATCCACAAGGTCACTCAAATCCTGTTTTAGCTTTCCTAAGCCTGTGCTTACCAAGTAAAAGCTATTGAAAATGATCAATCTACTGTTTGACTTAGTCATACAGGTGAATGCTTAATCTTAATTGCATTATTTTCAAAGTGTCTTTCTCCAAAATCTGATACTTTTCCCAATATGCATCTTATCTGTCCATCAAAGTTTAACTATCCTATAACCTCCATCAGGCTGAGTGAAGAGAGTGATGCATTGCTGTCTTCCTCATTCATTCATATCTGCAACAAGCAAACCACAGGTACAGATCCTTACTGCCTTCGCTTCCATTTCACTGATGATGTTTTAACCGCTGGACATGATAAAACCACCACCAGCTACAGAATGACGTCAGCTTAATATTTCACTTCTGCTGTTTTCTGCAGCAGCAGACTCTGATAACTGTAGTGCAAAGTTGAGATGTTAGAGACTATATTAAGTAAATGGCTACACAGTTTTCATCAACACCTTGCAGGTCTAAACATTTGATGCCAAGTTGTGATCGAAGACATGATTTTAACCTCCTGTGTCAGCGGACTAACACAGAAAGAGACATATTTCGCACTCCTCTCCTGAAGTTGTTCTGTAAAAATATCAGAAATACCCTCTGGTATAATGCAATCAAGTAAACCACTAAGATTACTTTCAAAATGTCAGTCAGGCCGCCATGAGAGCATGTCCTCACAGACATCCATCCTGTTATTAATCCAAGTTTAATTGGTTAACCTTTTCTAAAGGTAAAGGAAAAATAAAAAGCAAATTAAATTGGCCTGACTTTGTGACCCCTGAGACGACACCCCCCGGCAGCAGTGACAGCAGCTCCAGCTGCTTTAGAGTCTGCCTTAACATCAGGTTTACCACCATGATGCAACCTGTGGTTGTTGAACAATCATGGCATTTTGTTAGTCCTCTCTTGACTCTTGTTTTTAATCATGCAGAATGTCTTGTGTTAAGAAATTAGAATAGCCATAATTTGCTTTTAAATCAAAGAGGAGACTCTAGCCTTTGAGAGTTAAAGAGGCATGTTGGGTCATTATCTGAAGCAGACAGGGCAGACGTGGCAGCAGCATGCATCCCACTCACTGTCCACTGGAGCGAACATTTAACCCACACCAGCATATGGTCTGTCTGTAGCTTCACACCTTCCTGTCTGACTCCCCTTCACTCTAATAAACGTCAACATTAAGGGACCCTCCAACCCACGTCGGAGCCATGGCCTGATGTCAAGGGTGAGAGCTGATCAGGACTGTGTCTAATCTCTAATTATGTCATCAGTGCAACATCAGCCCCCTACATCAGTCAGACATCATGTTTCATTTAAAAGATTCAAGTTTGGCAGAATTTCACATCAACAACGTACCAACTCAGCGCTCAAGGCTTACTGATGACTGTCTTGGTGCCCTTGCTACTAGTCTTTTTTAATTGCACTGTGTCCACTTGTATTCACTTGGTGAGCTTGAGACAGCAGCAGCTCAGCTTGTAACCTCCAAGACATGATTATTTGATGTCAAATGCCTGTGTTAATTTATTTTTTACCAGTTGAAATAACTAATTCTGTTGTTTGAAAGAGAAAAAGACCTTTCTAAGTGGGTTGGCTTGGATCAAGATAAGCACCAGAAAACAAACAAACAAATGGCAGCTCAGCTCAGGGCCTCCTGTAGATATCCTGATTGTACCAGTCCTGTGTTATGAGTCAGCTTGTTCTTGGGTGGGTTAGGGGGAAAGAAACCTCACTTACTGGTGTCATAAAGTAAATGCCTTTTTACAACCCAGATGAAGAAATACCTAACACAATCAGGTGGCAGTTCAGCTCATGGCCCCCTGTAGTTATCCTGCTTTTACCAGTGCTGTTTCCATCACAGGGTTGATTTATTTTGGAGCAGGATTAGAGAGAAGGGAACCTCTGTTTGTTTTATTTTATTTTTTTGTTTATTTTTGGCAAACAAGTTTTTGGCAGCTCAGCTCACAGCCTCCTGTTATTATCATGTGTTTACTTTTTTGTGTTAATTACTGGGTTCATTTGCTTTAGAGCAGTTTAGACAGAAGGGAATCTCTAGTCCGAGATTCAAGAGTCCAGATTTAAAGTGTTTGTCATGTGCACAAGACAGAAACATTTCTCTGTCCAAAGAAATATTTTCTTTTGCTGTCAACAATGAATGCCAACAATAGAACGTCACATATAAGAATAAAAAATAGAAATAGTGACAGTATATTTTAATGTACAAAACATACAAACATAAGGTAATTCAAGGCAGTGGAAAATGCAGATAGAGTTTAAACTTTGCAAATATAAATGCAGTGATTGTAAACATCCTGACAGTTGTGAAGGAGTCAGACAACAGTGTGAATAAAGGAGATTTTGAGTCTGGAGCTCCTGCATTTTACACTTCTGTGCCTCTGACCTGAGGGTGGGAGTGTGAGGGCAGTGGAGTCTCAGTGACTGACTTCATCTTCCACCACACATCTCACTGCTGTTAAAGCTCTCAAATTAAATAGTTTTAAGTGTAAAAAGCACAACATAAAACCAGATCTGGGATCTTTTGTGTTAACAGACATAGCACCTCAGCCTCAACAATAAGAGTTCTGTGATATCCAAAAGCAACAAATATTCCAAGAAATACAAATTCAGTCATGAGAAAAACCTCTGAATATTCAGTAGATGAGGTTGGGGCTAACATTTCAAAGTTGCAGGTCTGGTGCAAGCACAAAACCATTAAACCATGAAGATAGCTGAGTTAGCGGTCAGTCAAACATGTCACTAACTTCCTCAGCACCAAAGCCACACTTCCTGTCCTGAAGCATCGACCTGCTTCATTCTGCACAATGTTTATTTTCCTCCCCCTGCAGAGCTGAGTCGCTGTTATCTGCCTGAAAAGAAGCTACACTCTTCTCACTGATTTGGTTGTTTGAAAAAACTGTTGGCTTTTGTTCAGAATGATAGCTCTGTTTTCACTTCCTGTTTGCATGACACAGCCGCACACACAAAAGACATACACACACACACACACACACACACACACACACACACACACATAAAAAGAGGCATGCGTACACAGTTCTTCCACCTCAGTCTTTTTCATTACTTTCTCTTGTTTTTCTCACACATGAATTGTTGCAATAAAGGAGCTTAGTTGACTCAACTTTGCGGGACTTTCAGACCAGACCATGCTCACGTGCCCGTTTACCAACTGATGCAAACGCTGTTACTCACTTCATCCACTTAGATACAGTTCTACACTGTCCTATATTCACCAGTATTTAGCACCTTTCTTTTTACACTTAAAACTTTAAAATATTGGAGAAGTCAGGTAGATTCATTTCTTACATTATAGGTTTCTAGTGTCAGTGCCTTTTGCACATCAGATTCACAGATGATTGTTTTGTTTGTTGCATACACTTCACACCACTGAGGGTAAGTTATTACTCAATTTTAGAAATGTCTGCTTTCACCTCTGTATTTTCATAAACTCCACCAAGATTTTTCACATTTGAATTAACTCTTGAATTTACAATCAGACGGCTCCGTAGTTGTGTAAACCTCTCATTAGACAGAGTGTGAAAACACCCGTTTACAGCTGTTTGTGTATGAAACTGCCTAAAAGGGTGTTGGCCTGTCTGGTTGAGAAATCGTCAGCTCAGAGCGAGCATGATATAGAAAACACGCAGGCTTGTGGCCGTTACCTCAGGTCAGTTAGGCTCGCCCTTTACGGTTTAAATTTGATCAGTCAGACTGATTTACCGTCTCACTGCTTTTTTTCAACTGGTCATTGGGTCTTTAAAAAAATGTTTTGAATTTATTGGCTAAAAACAGCTTTTATGTTATTAAAGTGTTTATATTTTAATGTGTTCTCCAGTTTTACCATGCTCAAGTTAATGAAAAAGCATCATGGTTTTGTCACTGTCCCACCCTGTGGGATTTTATCATGAACATTTTCCCCAACAGCCTGACACTCTTGTGGCAGGAGACCACCATGTTTAACATCTCTGCATTGCTCTGTGCAGCAGCTGAGCCACTCTGTCAACCATTCTGACTCATTCTTGTGAGTCAAAGTGAGCAAAAAGAATATTTTTGTCCCATTCGACCGTCTTCATTGTTAGCATATTGACTGATGTGGGCTATTTTAGGAAGAAGAAAGTAACTTTCTGTCCCATGCACTAAATCTGCAAGCCAAACTGTGCAGGAAAGGGAACAGTCTTTATTAAAACCTCAATTTGTTTCAGGGTGTCTGCTTTCAAAAGATTATCATCTCCTCATTCATCTCAATCAGATTCACAGACAGCCCTGTGCCCTGTAGGGCACAATATCAGACAATGAGAGAAGGACTGAGGTGAGAGATCTTTACCCACACAGGCTGGGTTATTGTTATTCATCAGCATCTGATCTATCCCCTAACATGATTTCACACTCGCAGCTCTCTGGCGATTATGTGCTGATGTCACGCAAAAGGCTTAGAGGTCACCTGAGATGGAGATATGAGAGTAAACAAGGACCATCAGGCGCATCCTACTGCCGCTCTGCATGTTGATTAAGAAGTAATGAGCTCCACGACGGCGTCCAGTCAGAGGAGTAGAGTTACGCTGTTTGTCATGGCGACTGTGTTTGTTCTGTGTGATTGATTCTTTTCCAATAACAACTGGCTTAGCTGAGAAAGGAGCCTCTGTTACATTCAGCCTATCTCTTGATGACACTGTGCTAGTGTTCTTATTTATTTGCCTCTGTGTTTGTGTGTACTGGCAATGCTCTGAGGTATTGTCCTCTCCATGTCGATGATACATGACTTGTGATGTGCTGAGGGTCGTCCGAGGGTGCAGACACATCTGCTTATTTTGTGCTATATCCAATCTACTGTCTGGAACATTGACTTTCTACATTGCTTCAAACTTCAACAGGGATTTTATCAGTCATGACATTCAAACAAATGTAATCATAAAACTTGACAAATTAAACCCAAAGTCAAGGTAGATGTTCCTATGTAGAACGTAATTTATATGGTAGCTTAATTAGACTTTAGGTAGGTATTTCCCCCCATAATATTTGCTCACTCATGAGTGTATCTGACTGCCTATATGTGCATTTGAAAACCTCGAGTTGACCTGTAGGCTAAAACAACTTTTGACTGACATTGACACCAAGAATAAGCTGCTTGATGTTTTGAATTTCGCATCACAGTCCACCCTCTGCACCTCACTTGGACTAAATATATACCTTAAACTTCAGGCTGCAGGCACAGATTACTTGGGATGAGGGCTGAAAGATGCATTATATCCTGAGTCTCACTCAGAATCAGCTCTGTGGCACACAATCTGGACTTTGCATGCTGAACTTTATTGAACCTGGCACTCAGTGTACCTCATAAGTAATCATACATGGGTTTAATGATCTGCTTCAATTTGTTTGATGTTTGTTATGCACAATTGAATACTGTTGTTTATGTCTTTGTCATTAAATGTTTTTAATTGCTGTGAAGCAAATCTCCTGAAGGGCAAGAAAGGTTTCATTTAATGCCACAATAACGACGTAAAGTGCTATAAATTCAGAAGAATTAAAGAGTGATTTTGGCAACAAATTGTTCATCTCTTTATCTTTTGTAATGCTGTATCATACAATATCTATAAAACATTGACACTGAATGTAACTCTTGAATCTAAAAAGCAGTTTTCTTCACCATAAATTGGCACCAAATAATCTGTGTAGATTCAGAAAGTTGAAAAGCAGGACATTTACACCCATGTGTGTGTGTGTGTAAAGTTGGTGCATGTTGAGAGTGAAGCAATGATTGTCAACTAGAGTTTTGTTTTCAGAATGATGAGAGCTTTTTGGTGGGCTGGGCATGCACAGATAGTGAAGGAGATGACCAATTAGTGCAATACGCAGCTCCAACTTTGATGTTGAAATCCGTCAATGTAAGAATGAAGTGCAATGTGAGATGCTACCTTTTCCTTTAAATGGTCTAAATAATGTTACCTGGGTTTTACATGATGTCATCAGGTTGCAGCTGCCTTGTGCAAATTGGAGTTCCACATATTTCTCTTGTAGGTGTGACACAGCACGTCAGTAGACATATTTTTAGCAGCAAACTTCTTGGTGTTTCATCAGAGCGAACCCCTCTAATGTTCTGAAATCGGTTTCAAACAATAGCTCATTGATTACAAGTAAAATGCTAAACTCTGGCCCAAAGACACAGAGGAAACATAGCTATATTCTTGTCGCTGATGCTTCTGCTTAGTATAACTGACATCTGCTCTCAGCAGGAAGTTATTTTACACTTGCGGCCATTAGTGTTAAGTGCTGAAGAAAAGCTGAATATGAAATGTTTTCAGACAGCAGTTCGCCCAACTATGATGCTTAGCTTTCCAAGCACAACCAACTGCTGTCCATCATTTGTCAGCATTCCTCCAATTAATCCCCATCACACCTTTTTTAGGGTCTGTTTTGGATTCTGATCACGCTCTGAATACCAGCCCAGACTGTGAGTTGGAGTAAACTCAGACGTGCTCGGTGTGTGTGCTGAGTTTATGGTCTGGTCTGTTGTCCGCTCTCAGTCTGCTGAAGTCTCTCTCTCCTTCATGATGATGGATGAATAAAGCTTCAAATTTTCTCACCAAATAAACCTATGTGCTTTGTGATGGAACAATGAAGACAGCCAATACAAGCCTGGTGAGAGTGTCTGTGTTAGAGAAGGACCTGGGCTGAAAGAGGCTCTTTGTTGCTCCTTCACGTCATCCTGACACTGTCACCACATCTGTGTTGCACATTTTATTTCAGGATTGAATCCTGTCTGGACAGTAGCTGTCAAAATAGATGGATTTTAAAATGCCAGAGTTTTTCCTTTTCTCCTGCGCCCTTTACTCTCTCTCAACCTGTCCTCCATCTGAAAACGAGCAAGGAAAAGTTCTGTTTCCTGCCTCCTCTTGTCTTCTCTGCCAGGGAGCAATCTCTCACATGAGTGACTCCTCAAGTGTGGACTTGGTACAAGTTGCCATATGGGAGATTTAATTAGTCAACGCCTCGAGCCCCATCAGCTCCCTGTGTCCTGTAACCAGTCAGGAATGTCTTGACCACCTCTTCCCTTTAGTTCTGCTCTTAATTAGCGAGGTCACACTCCTCTGCTGAGGACCTTTGCTTTTTTATATGATATGACCAATGTAAAGAGGAAGAAAACGGGAGACAATCGCCTCAAAGTGTCCGGGCCTCTGAGGAAATGATATAATTGCTGCCTCACTCCCTGCCAAGCTGGGCTTCTATCTTTGGAGCGAATGTGTGATTATAAGTGTCATTCTGTCATTAAAGGCAAGCGACTTACTGTAAGGCTTTGGGTGTGTGAGAATTACCGTAAAGAGCAGTCAAAGCTGTCCATAAGGGGTCAGGTCACCAAAATGATGAAAGCACTACTTTTTTCTTACATTCTATTTCTTACACCTTTGGCAGATAGACATGCAAACATCTCATCAAAAAGTTTTAATTCAGCTTTTTCTTAAATATATGATAGGCTATCAGTTCAGGATAAACTCAATGATGAGTTAAAGTTGTTGTCAATTTCTGTCAGTGCACCAGATTAGACCGAAATTATTTGTTGGTGTTCCTGCCCATCTTATGTTTTCAGAATCATCTGTTTTCAGAACAGGCTTGACATGTAAGGATGTCAGGTATTTACATATAATGTTAGAAATTTGTCCCACTTATTTCCAGTGCCCTCTCTTTGACAGCTTCTTCTTACCTGCTGTCACTTTGTCACATGCAATGTGTTAAAAACTAATAACTTGTGGAAAGCAATCAACCCCTGTACAATTTATTTGGCAAGAGAAATGAGCTATTCAAACCAAACTTATTTTTGAGCTAGGCTTTCAGCATTTTATTGTAGCTGCATTGATCCATTCCTTGGAAAGGGTTTCTGTGTGCTTCTTCAGCCAGCCCCAAATGGACGCTGCAGGAACTGCATTTTTATGAACCAAAGCATTTTTTTAAAATTTCTCCCGGAGGATGATGCTTGGTTTTCCTCTGATTGGACAAACTCAGGATCCTTATATCTTATAAACCACTGAGTTAGAAAATAATTCACTCCCCGGATCGTGTGTGCCGATAGCAAAATTAGCATTTCAGACCCCAACCATTGTTTGAACCAGGCTGTAAATATGCGTTTCAATGCTGTACAAGCCCACTTGGTGTTTTAGTGGTTTCCAGTCTTTCAACAGCCAGCCTGAAGGGGAATTTTCATAAACAGCAATTTCTAGCACTTCCCCAAGGCTTCATTTCTCTAAACTGGATGTTGCTCCTTGGTTTTTCTTTATTCTTTAGATTTTTGTTCTGTGGTTGAATTTTCCATCTTATCGGGAGTGTTGGCTCCTGTTTTTACCTGCATGAATAAACTTCCAGTTAATACCAAACTTGCCTTGAGATTATCTCTTAATGGTTTTCCAGTAGTTCTCTCTTTGAATTATTGAGGTTAAAACTTGAGAAGAGGGGTTGCCTACCACACTTACACACATATTTTACCAAAGAACAAACTACATGTGACAGAAAAGCATCAAGAATCTGCATTGGTTACCATCAATTGACCTCAATGGCTTGGACAGACTCTTTAGCATATTTTACTTTCATAAGTTTTCTTTTTTTAACTCTTTTTGATAATTCCTGATGGAATATTGGAAACATGTTTATTTATGTGCCTGTGTTTTATTTGTTAGAACCCCAAACTAATGAACTGAATAATTAAGTGTATTTTATCTTTAAAAAAACGAAGTAGAAACTTTGACCAAAACTCAGGTGTAAACATATGAAAAGGTATTTTTATGCAAAACTTCAAATGCTTCCTGCAGGAATCAGTGACATACAACAGAAACTAGCATAACTGATGACCTAGAGTTAACAGGGCTGTATCATTCCTGAATGAATAGGGTATGGCTGTTAAGGGACATAGAAAAGTTACAGGTCACATACAGCTCAAACCAGAGCAGTGTTCCCAGGATATAATCAGATTTTCAAAACCATTGTGGATCCATCTTTGAACAGTTCCCCCCTTTAAACCTTTCATCCACATGGCTTACGGTCAATTTTCAGACTTTAGACACTGAAATGTTGGCAGACACAACAACAGGAGCCTGCCAGAAAAAAAAGAGTCTGCAAGAGTGGTGTTTTTATTCAGTGGTTTGGGGGATTCATATCTCCTCAATCCCTTTTCTTTTTAAACCAGCATTGGCGCCTGGAGATGAGGCAGACAGTCAGACAGACGCAGGTTATAAGCCTTTCAGACAAGAGCTGGTAGACACAGAATTGGGGAAGAGAGAATAAAAGAAACAGATTCACTTCCCGTCTCTTCACCACCCTGTTTTTTTTCTAAGATGTCCTGATTGGCAGACATGTACACAAACACACACACAGCTTTCTACTTGACATGAACCAATTATGGTCGTCTTGGGTGAAGTGGTGTGTGTCGAGGCTACAACAACGAAGCAGCTATTTTTGCAGATGTCTTACAGATGAATGCTCAGGTGCATTAGCTTCCACGTCACAGCATCCACACTGTGAGCCGAAAGTGTCACAAGACGGTGAAAAAAAACATGCTTTCCATGTTTGTAGTGGGAAATTCTGCGGTAGCTATGGGATCACAAAACTACTGTGACAAACCGATGCGTACTACCATGGCGAGCAGTTAAATGTGTGTGCATGTGACCGTAGAAAGCTGAAAGGCTTGTTTGTGTATGTTCATGTGTAGTGATGTCTGCATGTTTGTTTCCTCAAAGCAAAGAGCTCTAACTGTACAGAATTATTTTTGGATGGTCAGTAAAGGGAAATAGACTTCTACTTCCAGCCAGCTTTCTACCAGCCAAACGGTGGGCACAAAAACTCTTCATATAGTCAATCCTGTTCTGTTACCACACTTATAGGAGTGAAATGGAGCAGGGAATTTATTGCACCAGACATCCCACAGTTCAATCAGTATGTGCAGTGGATGAAGAAGAAATTACTCTCTGTCACTTTTTTTGTTGGTAGTTTCAGATGAGCTGCATATCTTATGTATTGAAAACGAGGCAACATAACACACTGACTAAAACACACACCTGAGGCACAGGCAAAGATATTAACACAGCATTTCATTCATAAAAGCACAAACTTGCTGTGAAAAAGGAGTGAATCTGTACATTATAAATAACTGCATGCTGCATGGTTCATTCAAAGGCACATAAACAGAAATATTTCACACATTTTATCTCTAGAGACAGTTTGCTCCAGCTCGAAGGAGCCTGGTGACTAAAGGCTATGCTGCCCTGAAAGCACATCGTCACAGCAGGACACATGATCTTTGTGCTCATAGTTGTGTTTATGGCGCCATATCACATATCTCTGTTGATTTTATCTTGTTTTATTAACCAGTAAGGTTAAACTGTCGTAAATGATATCTTGAAAGTGAGCTTGTTAACTTGAATAACCAGTTGGATTGACAGTCTCTGCTTGGCCAATGAGCAGGTTTAAGTTGGTGGACAGAATCTCTGAGTCAGAGACTCTGACTTGCAAAACTTGCCATGTTAGCTTTTTGTGTTTCTCTTTTGCCACCATGAGTTGTTGACAAAAACATGATACTTTCTGGTCACAGGTTGTACTGACTGAGGCAGTGACATATCTCACTGAAAATATGATGCCTCACCTTATATTTGCCAATTAGACTCAAGATAAGACAACAGGGTTACAGCAGCAAGCAAAAAAAGTATAAAGTGAAAAACATTAAAATAAAAATATATCAAACAGAATAATATAGTAAGTGTAACTGGGAAAAAATATGTAAAGATCAAGTATAACACAAAGGTGAAAAGTCATCTCAAAATGGAGACATGTTTTCCATCAGAGACGACAGCTTGGCCATCATTCTCCTTCACAGTGTCCAGGACTGAGTTGGTCTTTTTCACCAGTCTGTTCAGTCTCACTCTCCTGGATCCTGTCCACCCACAGAAGGTGAAACCCTCCCACATGTAGTTAGTGTGAATAGCATGATGCTACTCTGCTGGTATTCCCTCTGGTGCTGAGTGTGCATGACTAGCTCATCCATCTCATTGGAGAGAGATCTTACATTCCCCATGACAATAGATGGAAAGGCCAATGTCGTCTCTTCTTACCTCACGTCGCTGCACCGGCTAATGCATCTTTCGTCTCAGCTTGCAGGGAACAACGGGCCTAGCACTGGTTAGCATCAATATGTTACGGGCTGGTCGCTTGTGTAAGTGACCATGGACACACACAAGAAAAAAAATAGTAAAAGCACCTCTGTACACATAAGTAGTTTGGTCTCTGTGGCCAACAAATGAAACATGCAAAGTAGTTACAGACTACAAATGCAAAGATGACTGCAAAGGGAAAGAAAAAAGGATAAGGAAGAGGGAGAAGCTGCAACAAGCAGTGATTTGAGCAGTGCTTTGCAATTCTTGCATGATACCCTGATTTTAGACTTTGATACAAAACTAATGAAAACCAAAGTCAACCAAATTATCATTACTACTAAAATATCAAAACAAAATGACCAAGCTCTCTTAAAAGGACAGTTTTCCTGTGTTTTGATTTGCTGCTACAAAAAATGTCTCAGAACATGTATCATCCTTGATTCACTCTTAGTGGAAATAAGGGGCATTGTATGTTGTACTTCCCTGAAAAATATGTGGAGACTTCCCCAAAGATTCCCTCTATTATCACTCAAAATCCCGAATAAGTTTGTGATGGGGTTTGTATATGCAGAAAGTGAGCTCAGTGTCTGCATTTTTAAAGGTTTCTTTCTATTTTAAACATTTTATGGGCGTCAATCATTGTGCAGTGGTATGAAGCTGACTGCCAGCAGTCTGAAAGTTAGGGAAACTTATATAAATAGGAGCCAGGTGACATTCTCTGTCTGTCTGCAACAGAAGTATGAGAGACTTCTGAGTCTTCATGAAATGATGGAGAACTTGACACTGCTTTCTGTCTGGCTTTGGCAACTTTTGGTCAGAAGCATAATGTAGATCTTTCAAGATTCACGTGTTTACAGAAAGTGAAGTGGTGGAAAATCCCAAGGGTTCAAAAAGTGTCAGATATTTTCATAATACTGGTTGTTTACAGCCTTCCTCTTTTATGTTGAGGCTTTTTTTTAAAAATGTCCTTATGATTGTTTTTATTTCAGGCTTTTCTGCACAGAATCAGACAGACTGCAGACGACCAACAGTGTCTCTCGCCTGAACATGTCAAGGTAAGACTTTGTTTTTGTGTTGTTTTTTTTTAATATATTCCCATGCTCCTGAACACAGTGTCATGACAGATTTTCCTCCTTTTCCCCTCGTCCCCGTCCATCTGTTCGGCCCTTCCTCACCCTTTTCCCCCTCTTTTCTCCACTCTGCTCTTTATCTCTTCCTTCCTCTGTATCCCCTCCCCTTACATCATCTCCCTGTTTATAGATTCTGTTTTCAAATATTGAGGACATCCTGGAGCTGCACAAAGAGGTGTTGTCCGCCGTGGAGTCCAGTCTGCAGCCTGAACCCCATCCTCATCATGCACTGGGACATGTGTTTCTGCAGTTTGTAAGTGCATGACACACACAGACAGACAACACACATAAAGAAGCAGACGGTCACACACAGAAATGAGCACATGGACACGCATGTGGGAGCGCATGCATGCATGAATTCCACCTCCATGAAAAAGAGCTCTCACAAACTCTTTTCATGGGCTCCTCGTAACCACAGAATCAGGGAAAGCGTGCAAAGCTTGCGGGGAAAATACCCCTTAATTCTCTCCTTCTCACATGAAACACCCAAACACACACACATACACACATATGCTACCTCCTACCCCCCCTGCTTCTCCTCCTTTTCTAAACAGGCTTACATCCTGTCAGGCTAAAGAATCTCTCTTCCCTCCATCTCTCTTCACCAGTCTGTGCAAGTCTGTCTCTGCCATCTCCTTCTTTTTACCCCTCCATCCCTCCATCCAAAGATTCCTCTCTCCACCATGTGCCCCCCCCCACCCCCTTTCCCTCTGTTTGAACTCGTTTGGCCTCAGGGAACAAACAAAGAAGGGTTTGTGTCCGGGTAGGAAGAGATGGTGTGTCACTCAGTGGATGGGACAATGCTTCTGCTGGTAGCACTCAATCTCTTTCTCCTTCTCTTGCTCTTTCTCTCTCTGTTTGTGTGGCTCTAATCTCCAATTCACTTTTACTAAGGCTCACACACACAACACCTCAGATAGGTATCTCAACATCAGTTTGCTCCATGACCCTGCAGGTCGATGTTGCAAGAAACCACCATGTTTGATATAGTGTCTTGTAAGCATTTTCATGTGCGATGTAAAAAGCTGCTCACGTTGCAATGATCTGCTGAGCTTTTGCTCACTTGAATTAAACCAATATCATTTCAGCCTCCACAGTTGGTTTAGCCTGTAAATATCTAACCTGTTAGCCATTCTCTTATGAACCACACCACACCTCTTTCAGTGCGTCCTTCCTCCACTCCTGCCCGGCTGCATGATTGAAATTTAATCACATCTCTGGGTAGCCGTAGCATTGGCCCATCACATCTTACCTTCGCACATATGGTGGTTATGGTCATTTAATCTGACAGGCCAAGTGTCACGGTAGAGAATCGATTCAAGGAGCCCAGCCTGTTTTCTTCCATCCCTCCATGGTCAAACTGGGAGACGTAAAGGTCAGACTGGAGGGGTAATGGAAGGTGCAGGTACTTGGATTTCAGTTTACTCTTAGGTTTGTTTCAGAAACACTGCAGAAAACTACCTGTGACTCAGAGAAGCATTTCATATCATAATTCAATACAATGGTGAGCCAGAGTGATGGAGTGGGATCTGATAAATGTCATCTTAGCTATCACATATTTCATACCTCATCAAAGTGGAAAGAGAGTGTACAAAGGGAAATGTGGTATGAATCAGAGTTGCATGATAAAATTGAAAATTAGATAAAAGTCAGCAGCTAATGACTAATCTAATTTTTTGCTTGTTTTCTTCAAAAATCACCTGATGTTGCACAATAGTGTACAATATATGACACAGTACATTACAGCTCAGTGTGATACAATATGAAAATATTAACACGTTTCACATGAATCACAACAGAAACAAGATTTTGTTTACAACCATGAAATCTCAATAATATTACTGAAGTTTTGTCTGAAAGAGGAACAAATACCTTTCTAAAGTCTTTTCAGTGTCCTTGATTTTTTTGAAAACTTTTGCGAGTAATTGCACCTCGGCAAAAAAGAAATATTCTGCTAAATAAGAATATGTGAAATCAGAAGGTTTTTTATATACTGATTTTTCCCCAGTTTACAATTTTAATGCTGAACTAACTTCACAGGCTGCTAGTTTTAGGGGCACCTTTATTGTTTTGATAATATGTAGATTATTTTTGTCTTACCTTTGAAAAGTATCCAAAAACCTATTCAAAAAAGAAAAAAAAGAAAAAGCTGACTGAAATACAATTTTAAAGCTTTTTCCTCATAAGTAACACATTTCATACTGAAATTTTTAGTTTACACATTTCATAGAAAATGCTAGAATATATTTTAAGTAACTCAAAAAAAAAATCTCAAAGAAAACTATGACAATGTCTCTTTATTAAATAACAGATGCAGAACCTTAGATTTAAAAACATTTAAATACACCCATATATAGTATGTGCTTCAAGCTCAAAAATACTGATATGGACCATTTATGTATTGTTTGTATATTGTTGGCTCAAAACGCCTCATAGGGGTTTAGGAGAAAGCGCTGCCTTATAGACCTTTGTCTGTCTTAATACTGAATCCTCTCAGCCAATCCCCAGCCTGTCTGGTGCCCCCAGCCATAGCCCTTGACCCTGACCAGAGGTCAACACCATGACTGAGATTTGATTAACCCCCTGCATTGTTCCAAAAGACTGTCTGCCACTCACGTTTAGGGAAGATAAATGGGAAGATTCATTGCTATTCAAAGTCAGATGTTGCCAAGATGGCTCGGGAGGCTGCAGATATAAAGAAAAGAGGATTTAGTCTTTGATTTAGAGCCAAAATAAACACAGCAGTTGTCATTTTTTCTCCTTCAAAGAAGCATGAAGATGCTTTTTATCAAATTCTATGAATATGACATTTCCCCTCAATAGAGCTTATGAGATAATATCATCACTTACCCATGTTTATAGTGTGTATGAGATTTTTCAGACCCCAAAGGTGAAAATGTGACTCATGTTAGTGGAGAAATCAGAGACATCAATATTTGCTCTATTTCTGGGAGTGTATACATGAGCTCAGTGCGAGTAGCAACAGTCATGTCATTATGCTCCCTCTGAACTACACCCATTATGCTTTGACTTTCTGTGATTCCTCAGCGTGTGATACTCACTTCTCATTGAGCCTCCGGAATAACATTCCAATCATGATGAATTCATATAAAGACTTGTGTTTATCAAAGGACAACCTGAATCTTTGAGCTATTCTAGGTACAACTGATGTCTTTCAGCCTCTCAGAGCACTCCTGGTGTTTATAATTGACTTTGTGGTTCACTCTTTGGCCTTGCTGAGACCTTTAGGTGAGCTTGAATTGACTATGCAGTTGTTGTCACTTGAGAGAGGGAAATACCTCGGGGTGGGCTTGGCTTGTAAACAGAGGTAGAAACAGGCACACTGTTTCAGGTTTGGTGGCTGAAGTACTCCCATTTGCCCACTTTAGCCTGTGAAGGGGTCCAGGACCAACTTTGTTTTTATTTTTCAAGATCATTTTGAGCTATGTCATATGTTTTATTGAGAGGATAGGACAGTAGGTAGAGTAGGAAAATGGTAGGAGAAAAGAAGAATGACTTGATTGTCAAGTTTGAACTCGGACTGCAAAAGCCCTTTAAAGCTTGCAATTTATTGCACTAAATGCCATAAAATGTATGTTTCATACCAACTATACACCCTCTTTTGGGTCAAAGACATCTACTGGAGCTGTGCGAAATATCCTGATTCTACCAGTTTTGATGCACAAAGTAACTCAGTTTTAGCCAAGTTAACTGAGTGTCGTCTTGCAATGTCAGTTTTTGGTGACCCGTCACCCCTCGTGAGCTGCAGTCTCTCTTCCAAATATAGTCAGGTTAAAGAGCCACAATGGTTCAGACAAATTTCAACAGTCATGGCTTAGTAAGAGCCCACATCCACTTTTTTCATAGTCTTTGGTTTCAAACCTTACCATCAAGTGGATTTACATGACATCAGCTGTCTCTATTTTTTTAAAACCAGTGACTCACATATAATGCAAACCAGCATCACAAAAAGCTGAAAAATTTGCAACTCACTTGAAATTACTTAGTATCTTAATTTGTTTTAAAAAAATGTTCTTATGTTAAGAACATATTACAACATCAGGGAGCCGATATAGCTCACGGGTTAAAGCTTACTTTATATACGGAGGCTACAGTTGTCTGTGGTTTGACCCCTGACTATAACTTTATCACTCTCTGCCCCATATTTCTCGTCTGTTTTCAGCTGTCCTGTCCAATAAAAACATAAAACAGTTTCAAAAAACAATGTATGAGAACTCATGAAAGCAGTAAATTAATACATTAGGCCTGCATTTAAAACAGATTGCAGTGTCAAACTATAATAAATACAGACTGTTAACCCTTGTTTGAGTATAGTGACTAAAGTGATACACACATATTGACAAGTCCGGACCTCTGTCTGATCTCCTCTTTCTGTATCGTGCACTAACTCACTTTGACAGTATCTGGGGTTTCACGCCATATGTCGGCCCAGCTGCTGCTCCCAGTGGTGCCTTGGACTGGAGCCCCCTCCCAAATGTGGCTCTGGGTGTGATTGGGGTCCTGCCTCTGTGTGTGGTTAACACTGCCCACTGTTTACTCTGTGCTGCTCACTTGTTTTACACATGTACAAACGGTCGAAGTTTCTTCTGCTCCAAGAAGAATCGAGCAAAGACTTAGTTCTATAAAAAGAGCTGCTGGCTTTGTTTTGGCTGCTGCTGTCACCACTGCTGGGTTACCATGTAAAACACACTCTTACACTCTGCAGAGACATGCTGTATGTAGTTAAGTTTGTGTGTGGGAGTGAAACCACACTGCCGTGCCTCTACAGGATGCTGGCTCAGAAACTGTATTAGTAAAGGTGTTTTAACTTCATTGAAGCCTCACTAAATACAAAAGTATTCTTTTTGTTTTGTGACCAGTCTAACTTTAAATACTCTCCCTGAGGGTGCAACATTTCCGCCAAGGATGAAAGCATGTGTCGGGGCACCTGCAGTTTTGGATTTCACTTACCGGGCTGTTTCAAATGACAGTTTCAGTTTCTTGACCTGAAGCGTGTACCTCACTATTCACGGTTTCACATCCCAATTATTGCCCCATAGTTAAGAATATACAAAAGGCTTCAATACGCCTCAGAGTGGAAATTCACCTGCAGCTGTGTGATACTGTGTATGCATTGTTATCTATGGCACGTTGCATGAATAATGCATTTAAAGCAACAGTATATCATCAGACTTGAATGTCTTCTTTCACAATGTAAAGAAAAGTAAACGACAGCTCAACAAAAGCTCTTTACTGGTGGAAGTGTTGTTTGGACTGGCTGTACAGTCTGATGCTATCACCTCAGAAAAAGAGGAAATACTGAACAGTGGCACGCTTTAATTTTACCTCGATGATGTTGAGTGCTGTGGAAAAGAGAAGTGAGCAAATGACTTTTATGAACACCACCACAGACCTCTGCAAGAGCATCATGACAGTCTGTAATCTTTCCCTAGTTTACTTAATTGTTGTCCCAATTACAGTCCTCCATGACAGCCAGGCATTGTAGCTGCTAATGATAATACCATTAATACTCATAAAAATAAACAATGACAGCCATGGGAGTGAGGATAACAAACTCTTTCCTCGTTTCGCTGTAGTAAGATGGAGACTCATCAGTCTGTAGTAACTGCTGCCTCCTCACTTTCTGTTCTGTCTCGTCAATCCTCCTCTGTCGGCTGTCTGAATGAATCCCACAAGGCTGCAAAGTAGCCACTGAAATATGAGTGCTGTTTATGCAGAGATCCTCATTAATGCTGTACAAAAGTATAGTGATAAAGCGTGATAAATAGTGATAAAGTGGTTTAGTTTTCTTAGCAGTGGCCTGCAACTGAAAAATAGCAGATGGTTGCAGTGAACTTTTGCTCTTGAACGTTCAATCAGACTCAGGTACCTGATGGCTGTGTCCAGTGTAAGTCCTCACATAGCACTTTCCGTTACTTCCAATCTCTACTGCTTCAAGAATACTTATACTGAGAATTCCTGCCTTGAACATGTGTGAAAGAAACAATAGTATCCAGTCCTTGGTTTTAAATCCTGACCTGTTTTTTTTGCTGTTTTGCAGAGGGATAGTTTCTCAGTGTACGGCGAGTACTGCAGTAACCATGAGAAGGCTCTTCGGCTTCTCATGGAGCTTAACAAGATCCCCAACATCAGGACCTTCCTGCTGGTAAGCCACCACAGCTCTCCTCCTCTGCTTATCTTGCTTTTTTTCAGCACATTTCTCCAATCCTGAGTCATCGAATCCATCTTTCTTCTGCATTTCTTTGGGGCTTCTTTCCTCTTCCTCTTCCTCTTCTCTAACTCTGACCTGTTAATGAAGTGTAAAAATCTGTGTTTTCATTATTTTCTGTCACATGAGTCTGTAGTATCCTGTTGCTCCTGTTGTGGTTTGTCCCGATAACCTCAGTTTCATTCCAGGTCTCCTTCTGACCTTCTTCCTTTGACCTACATTTCTTTTCTCCTGCGACTCTCCTCTGGCTTATTTCTTTTTTCCATCCAATGTCCATCCTCTTCCTCATTGTTCCCTCCATTATATCACCTCCATTTCCTTGTTAGCACTTGAATAAAGGGCAGTAACCATAACAAGACCAGAGGGTCCTTCCTGCCTGTACAGGATGCAGCCACCATCAAGGTCGCTCTTGTAGTGTTTCCGCTACCAGCTGTGTTTCCACGCCCAAACCTTTGGGTCTTGGACAATGAGTGAACTCAGAATGGGCCTTTGAGTGGGGGTCCAACCAACGCAATCATCCACAGATTCTGGGCCAGCCAGCTGTGAGGCGTTGGCAGCGTTTATGGGGTTGGCCCAGAGATCAGAGACGCTGCGTTTATCGCTGCCTGATGGTTTACTTCCCTGGCATTATTCTGACCCACAGCAGAGGAAACATGGGGATCACAGTGCTGCTGTGTGCTTTGGCTTTCTGCTCCTCCTGGCTCGCTCATACAGCGGTAAATTGGTTTTGTGTTATGTGACACTGATGCTTCCAAAATAAAATCACATCACAACATCTGGTTATGTGTTAAGCTGCTGTCAGACCTGCTCTGTGTTATCTCAGAGACTAGACCAGAGCAATGTTTTGTGTAGCAACCACAGGCACAATAGAGACAAGATCGATTTAATAAGCTTTGTGTTAACAAACAACAAAAAAGAAGCTCTGCCTATTTTAGGTTTAAAAGTTAAAGATCTGAATTATCAGAGGAGGTGACCAGGATTTGACTTTCATATCCTCACTAATCTCTTCACTCTTGTTTTCAGCTCTGTCAGTTTGCTGTGCAGCTAAAAGTCTGTCAGGCTCCATAGTTAATGACCTCGATATGACCTTTCAGTGGTTATCAATCATGTAAAGCTAAGTTTAATACACAGGTCACCTCTTGCAGTAGCACACAGATTTGGTGATTGAAACTGAAAAAAATCACTTCAAAGGTTTTTTTTTCTCAGACTCTCTGCTTCAGAAACTTGTCATGAGGAGTCAATCCAAGATGAGCTCTCTTTAGCCTCTTTGTATTTGAGCTTGTTTTTAGCCATAATTTCTTGGTGTATAACAGGGTTTCAATAGATTGACAAACAATCAGTGGAAGCCTTACCCTCCTCTGTAAGAAATCTTCAGACCTGCTTGATTGAACAGGTAGAAAACAGAATAAAACAGTTTCAGAACAGTCTCAGAAATCTTTTTACAGTTCCAATGCTCTTTTGCAGTTGGAGCTGACGCGCTTCCATCTGGCTCAGTTTTGGAGCTCAGAGCAGATGGTTATATGATGGAAATGTAAACTGAGCATGTGCTGCACTTACACTAAAGACAAATTTTCCAATTTTTTGGACAATACGTTGCACTGTGTTATTGTGGAATTGTGTGAATTACCAGGTGAGGATGATACGTCACTGTTTCTACATATTGTTTCTCCTAAGTTAGGACTGCTGTATATTGAATTGTCCATATCCCATCTTATCATAATGTTGAAAATCGAATCATTTTGTTTTGTTACAAGTTAATAGTTTTGTATCATTACATATAGTTATGTATTGACTTGTATTTCATTTTATATAATTGGATTGTACTGCAAGACACAGGAAATGGTTTCCCAAAAAGCTTTCAGTATCCAGCTTAGTTGGAATTTGTGAAAACTTGGATAAATGTGCAGGGGAAGTTAGGCACACATGGAAACTGATAGAGGTTTTTGTATGGTGTGACTAAAAACTGAAGCTATGAACAGTTGCAGAAATAGTTTTTGGAACAGCCATATCTGAAACTGCTGCCAAAGCCTGGTAGAAGTCTGGTACAATTCTCAAATTTAGGACAGTTTGACTTAGAAAAAAAATCCTTCTTTTGTAGGAGAAAAAACTGCAGAGGACAGAGAGTGAAGCTTTCCTATTTTTTAAACCAGTAACCATTGCTAATCGTTTTTCTGGTAACTAATATCATGGTTTTAATGTTTTGCCATCATTGGCTCTCTTTCGGCGTCTTTAATTCCACTGGGATTCAATTCTGGATGAAACTATTTTTATGGTAATTGATTCACACAATGAGGGGAGCTTCTGAAATTGGAGAAATGGAGTCTTCTTAATTACAGTGGGGCGAGGCGAGAAGGGGAGTGAAAGCAAAAGGAGGTCAGAGTGAGGAGCAGAGGGACTTCTGGCTGTAGGCTGGCAGATTACAAATATGCAGAACATAAGAAGAGAAGAAGAAAAGAAATCCAGGGAGGATTCAGATGGAAATGGGTGTGTGGGAGAGGAACTCATAGTGAGTTTAAATACATTAGGAAACCATGGAGCCCCAAAGTTCAGCCCAGTTGTTGCTCATTTTTCCATCAGAAACACTTCACTCTCCCCTCCAGCCTCTCATGTTCTGTGTGGAGTTGAAAGGAATTGCTGTATGGTTGTAATGCTCTAAAGTGATCTCCTGCCTCCTTTCCCACTGGAGAACACTCAAGTGGTTTATCTGCATGGCTGCTTTTGATCTTTCATCCCATCCCATGAGCTCCGAGCACGCTGACAGACTGCACCGCTACAAAACACTACAGAGAAACCATGACTGCAACTGTGAGCCCCCTCCTCCTCTCTTCCTCTCCTCTTCCTCCTCTCTTCTGAGGAAGACTCATCCTTTCAGCTGCTTCTGTGGGACAGTTTGGTAAAGCCCAAATCTTCTGGGGAATGAAACCCCTTTTTAGAGGTTTCTCACTGATCCTGTGGTTGAAAGAGAGGATATTATAGAGGGTTTCTTTTCCGTAGCACAGTAGAAAAATATCATGTAGCACAGACATAAAGTTATGTGACTCAAAGCGACAGTTTCATGTCTGGACTTAAGTGTTTGAAAGAGGGTATTTTTGGTTTCTAGTTATGATATAAGATATTTTAAAAGAAACACATGTAAGACAAAAAAAAGTATGCTTCTGTTAAGCACCCCGGTTCCAGCAAAGTCCTTGTTTGTGGTAAAAATGAGCAGGAACTTCTGGTGTTAAAAAATGAAAATTAGAAGGGTAATTTTTATACCATTATTTAAAGATTATATAGCAAACGAATGATGAATTCACTCTCTTTAACTTGTTTGATTTTTTTTACTTGGGACATCCAACCTGAAGGTTTATATTTTTGTAAAGGAGAGACAAAATTATCAGTTTGACTGACACACGTGCCTTTTTGCTGGTTCCTCTGCAGAGTATTAGTTTGAGCAGGATTTCCGACATGCGGACAAAATCTTTAAGCTTTAAAACTCATGTTTTGAAGTAATAAGTGACGTTACTGAAACTTTGTTGTGTAATACAGGCTTAAAAAAAGTGAAAACAAATCTGACTGAAAGTGCCTCACATTTGGAAAAAAGAAACAAACATCAATAAATAAGTATCAATGTTGTTCACCACAGCAATCATGAAACTTTATTTTTAGCTATGATGATAGAAATACTGCACACAGAGATCAGGAAACACTTAAATTAATCAATATATTCATTGTGCAGATTGTATTTTATATTGGAAAAAATGCACCACAGCCATTCCAGTTCCAGTAACACATTTTCCCCCCGGAACCTCAATATTTTAAGGTCTGCTTGGAGGTGATACTTATTTCTAAAGCAGTAGACAGTAGACACATCGAAATGACGTCTCAATCATCACCCCTGACAAACTGAGATGATTATTCTTCTGCACCTGGAACTGTTAGAGATTTACTGCTGAAGGAGCAGACTGTGACCAAATAGAAATGACAACAGGAGTCAATAAGAGTAATTTATTACTGAAAAACACAACTGGAGAGAGAGACAGAAATGCAAAAAAAAAAAAAAAATGTTCTCAGGCTTGTTTTTTTTTTAAGACACTTTCTGTCTTCGATAATGAACCAGTGTTGAAAGTCAAATGGGCTTTAATGACAGGGATGCTTTATGTCTAAACAGAGAGTAACTTCTGGTTTGCACATCCAAATACATTTATAACGCACTGTATGAGTAAACATGCTTATTGTGTTTCTGCTCTCAGCACTGCATGCTTCTCGGAGGGAAAAAAAGCACAGATATCCCCCTGGAGGGCTACCTTCTCACCCCCATCCAGAGGATCTGCAAGTACCCTCTGCTTCTGAAGGTACGGTACAGCTGCTTCACTCATGTCACGATGCTGTTGTCAAATAAAAACTCAGCCTGTGCATAACCTAAATCGTAACTCACATGAGTCATAATCAAACATAGATGTGATGCACATCATAACAATAACCGTGTTGACCACAACAATGACTCATTTAGATGACTTGCTGCAAACTTTGGCGCGGAAAACCTTTGCCTGCTGGCACTTTAAGGTCAAATCTTTCTGACCTTAAATGTTAGACTGCAGGCAGGGAGATATTCTGAGTTCCCTAAAGGATTTTTTTTTCAATAAAGGTCACAGAATGCTTTCAACCTCTCAATAAAAAAAATATTTATGCACCTGCTGCCAGAAAATCTTCAATATCTATTCCCTTTTTGTTTTTTTTTACAACCTAGGAGCTGCTGAAGCGGACCCCTAAGAAGCACGCCGACTACCCAGCAGTGGAGGAGGCTCTACAGGCCATGAAGGCTGTCTGCTCCAACATCAATGAGACCAAGAGGCAGATGGAGAAACTGGAGGCTCTGGAACAGCTGCAGTCACACATCGAAGGCTGGGAGGTAAGAGTCAGACTGACAGAAAAGGAGAGCAGCACAGCAGTCTTCAGGAGACAAGGAGGCAAGATAGAGGGCAGAAAAAGAGAAACAGGCCAATACACGCTGGAGAACTGAAACCTTGAAAGCTGAACGATAGTGACATAAAGGTTCGGGGCACTGCTGTGACATTTAGAGGGTAAAAATGGAAGAGAATATGGACACGCTTTGTGAGCAAAAAATAATCTGGATTGGTGCAAAAGACACAATTCAAAGTCCTGTGATATAAAGACCAGAAAAGAAAACTTGAAAAACAAGATAAACCCATCTAGAGAAATACCACAACTTTCCATCTGTGTTAAGAGTTAACCACCACTGAAGCCAAATCACTGCTCTGAGCTCAGGGGCCACAGTCAGGGCTTGGGAGCCGAGTGGAGGGTCCAGTGCATTTTTCACGCCTCCCTCACCCACCACAACAGAGGCCTTGTCTCAGCCGGCACCATTGGGACAATCCAGCCTCTCAGGGTGCCAATGGGGGTGCCAACGGGCACATGGCCCAATCAGAAGAGAGCTAGGAAGCAGAGCTGGAGACTAGCATGCACTGAGAGGGTTATGTGAGGGGACCTTTGGAGGGGAGAGGAAGAACATTGAAGGATGAAACTAGAGAGAGGGCCCCACTGGGACACCCCATTATCTAATTGCCAAAAAAAGAGTCCTTTTGCCCTCTTTGTCTTAGAAAAAGTCATAATCTGACACTGATAAATGTAAAAAAAAAAGGTTTAAAAAAATAAGCTAGTGAATTTTTGTTAACTTTATTTTTCCAGGCTTTTTATGCCTTTTATTTAGCGAGGACAGGACACTGAACAGAGCAGGAAACAGGGTGAGAGAGGGGAGTGATATTGGGGAAAGAGGCCACATGTTGAACCCAAACCCGGTGCTTACCCTTCTTGGGGTGAATAAGCCACTGCAAGGCCATACCGGGCCCCAGTGTCTAGATATTAATAATAATCCTGCCAACTGTGACAAAAAACCCAACAAAAATACAATAACAGGAAAAAAAAGTCATACAGGTTAAGTAAAAATAAAGCAACCACAAGAAAAGATGAAAAAGTTACAGAATGAATGATCGAAACAGAGCTGTTCTTCACGAAAGAGCTGTACAGGACGATTACAATGAAGACTGAAACTTCTTTGTCTCATGGCGTACAACATCAAAGGTTTGTAAAGGAAATATTGACGGTAAATACCTACAGGATGTTCTCTAGTCTCGCTTGGTTGGCTTTTTTTCGGTTAATAGATTAATTTGCATACCACCCCCATCCTCATTTCATATTGCAAAAGAACCACAGAACGGGCAGAGCAGATCTTATTTTTATAAGTGTGTGCATATTTATGCAGAGATTTAAGTGCTGAGTTGGAAAAACTGTTAAACAATGATGGGGAAACACCAAAATAAGAAGTGTGCTGTCATCAGGTGCATGGTTTTTTTCCTTTCTTATAAAAAACACCATTCATCCTGAATGATAACAAAGTGTTAATCCTTTTGTCACTGCTCATGCAGCTTCTCTTTTAGGTTAAAGCCAAATCTAACTTTGACGTCCTGTAAAAGAAAAAGGCTCGTCGTCACTTTCACCGTTCTCTCCCTCTGAACTACTCATCTGAAGCTCGGAAAGACACTTCACCCACAGAGCCTCCAACCTTCTAGCATTAGTTCTGCTCCTCTTTCCTCTCTGCAGGCACTCTCCTGAATACTCACCCCAGTCCTAATGGAAGGGGACGCCAGTAGTGCAGAATCAGGCCCAGACACATTACCTCTGTCCAGACACACAAACACGTACACAGATATATATTCTTAAACATTATAAATGCATGAGCGTGTGTGAGTGCACTTTGTCACCTATTGCAGGACATGAAATAAGCATGGCCTCTGAAACACACACACACACACACATGTACACACATGCTCAAACCCATCCCCTCCCCTTCTCGCCACAGTCTAGTGCAGTTTACATGAGGTTGAATCGATCATCTGAAACTCGACCCCCACCTTAGACTCTGTCGGTATGCACCCTTTTAGAAAAGCTCAGAGAATCGTTTTCTCTCTCCATGAACTCTAGAGCAAAGAGCATCCATCATAAATGTTCTCTCATGGGGATCAATTATAGTTGCTCGAGCGTGGGCGTGGCTGATGGGGAGTTTCCACAACATCCCTGTTGGGCCCGTGTTTGAGACATCAAAGTCAACGGTGGAGTCCAGTTCTGATGGATACGTGTGCACCTGTGGGGAGGGTGGTAGCCAGAGGAGCAACTGGGAGGGTCCACACATGGGTGTGTTTAGTTCCAGCTGATTTGAGGGGGACTGATGCGTCTAATAATCAGTAATGCCTGAGTAATGTTAGTAACCAAGGTGCAGCTACTTAATGCTAGGTTCAGTCAATGAGACCCTATCCAGAAAGCTTTAAATTGACTTCACTGAGGTCTGAGAGGTTTATGAATCAAGTCCTCCTATCATCAATGGTCATATCTGTGATGTAACTTGACACAGAAATCAACCTTTCATGGCTGAGATATTTCATCATGCTCTTTTCAGGGAGTTACACTACAACACTTTACTGTGCTAAGTCATGTTCTTCTCTTCCTCTTCACTTGTACTGCTCTGTGTGTGAGTGTGTGGAAAGACGTGTGTATTTGTAACGTGTTCTTACACCCTGAGAAGAAGATGTCAAAGCTCTATGTGTCTTAAAGAAGAGTCTTAAAGATAACAGCTCTGCAGGATTGCACTGGTCTTCTAACCAACTCGTGCATCAAGACTTTGCTTAAAGGGCCAGTTGGGTAAAAGTTGTTCTTAGGCCTTTTTGCTACTTTGTGCTAACAATAATCAGTGTATGATGTGCCTATTTCTATATGAAGTCTCTAAAGTTAAAGCATTGACTTGTGACTGAGTTACTGTGTTATGCTGGATTGATGGTAGCCTTTAAAACATTATTGTCACACATCAAAGCCAGCAACTCCCCTCTCTTTCAAGTAAAAGGCCAGTCTTTATCAAAGTTTTACGGTAACTTTAGAAAAAACTTTCCTGACTTCTTCCAAAAGTATACTTATGAGAGAGAAAAGTTTACAGTGTTAAATGTTTTTTTTTTAACTTTTGTTTCTGTCCCATGGCTCATATCAACCTCCTGGATTAATGTCAAAACTTTTGCACCAAAAAGTCCCTCAGACCTTGAGATATGTCAAAGTAGATCCAGCGTTTTAAAAACACCAGAGCTCTCCTGTTATATTCATATGCCTCTGCATTGACTGTGAATTAAAGCTGGGTGGGGAGCAGCTGTGTTTTCTCTTCCTATCATTGAGGATAAATGAAAACAAATTGTTGAAAATGTCAAAGTGGAATTTCATATTGTTTCTTTGAGGTTATGAACTCCTCAAGTTTAGACACAGAAGACAATGTTTCTTTCCACTTCTCCCAAATTTAGCCTGTTATCAGAGCAGCCGCGCTCAACTCAGATTAAACAAACTATTTCTGCAGCATGAGCCTGAAGTACACACAGAGGATAAATCTGCCCCTGAAGTTTTGTAACTCTTTTATGTTGTAACAGTGATAATGTATCTAAAGTCTTCTCAATCTTTGCTTTTCTTCAGGGAACAAACCTGACAGATATCTGCACTGAGTTGCTCCTTCATGGACATCTCCTTAAAATCTCAGCTGGGAACATCCAGGAACGTGTCTTCTTCTTGTTTGACAACCTTCTGGTTTACTGCAAGAGGAAGTCCAGGTGAGACAGTTTTACATTTCCCCATGGATTCATCTTTGCTGATTGACCAGGTTAAAGTCAAACCAACTGTAGAATAAAACAATTGCAGACAGAGATTTTTTTAAATATGTGGTTTTAAAGTCCATTATAACACTTAAAAAAATAAAAGAAAAAACATTTTAATTTTGCATCGACATATATTATGTATCTACTTCAATGTGCACTTCTTCTATCTCAAACACTTCTCTGTTTTTTATTAAATGATTATTAATCTCATGAATAGAAACCTGATAAAAGAACATTAGTGGCAGCTCCGCAGTGAAGTTACCTATGCAAAACTGTTTGTGAACAACATGCACGCTTCAAATATCACATTGCATCACGTTGCATCACATTACACAGCAATGGATGCTCGCTGTCCACACTGCATTAAATATGCAACTCTATTACATCATGTTAACAAACCACATTTCTCAGCTGCTCAGGAGACTTACTCTGCACTTTACAAACAGAAAAACCGGGAAGCTCGCAGGTAGAATGAGAAAAGTAACATCACTTGGTATCTCCACCCTGACAAACAGGCTGACAATCTCTAAAATCAATGAATATTTTCCTATTGGACATTCTCAATTCTTTGCCTGCCACTTCAGCCAGCTGTCACTTTGAGTTTTTGTAGCGAAATGAGAAGGTTTCATACAGGTTATGCCTCATTTGTAACGATGTGAAGAGTAGGAATGAAAATAGAAACAGGACATCGAGTCAAAGCAGAGCGTTGCCCTTCAACTGCTACCCGTTTGGACACTCAAATAGAAAGCAGTGCACTCAAGTTAACTTTGTTCTTTTGCATGCTTTTGTAACACTGTTTGAGCTCCTGATGTGGAGCAGTAACAAAGGATTTAAAGCCTTTATTAATCAAGTTTTGCTTTGATTTATTTCAAAAAGTAACTTGACAATACATTGGAAAGAAATGCTCAGGGTGCATGTTGAAATGTAAAACTACCCCCTTGAGCCAAAAGGGCAACAAAAACAGATGCACCACCCATACCTGCAGATCAATTAGACAAGAATTGGGCATCAGCTGAAACAACCAGAATAACTAAGAGGTGAAGGTGTTTTTCTGATTCACAGATACACCGACAAATCATCCTACTGGATCCCACATTTCAAGCTACATTAAAGACAAGCTATATTTATTCAAGATTATTTTCATCTAGATATCAACAGTGGGTCAAAAAAGAAGCCACATGCTGCTAAAATAAGTTAAACTTGTAGCTTTTGCAGTAAATCACAATGTAAATTCACATTCCAGTGGGTTTATGTTATGCAAGCAAAACCAAAACAGCTGCATCCAAAGCAGTCACTTTATGACCGTGTAACAGAAAAAGTTCTTGTCTGACTTTTCACTGGCACCAGCGGATGTTTTTTCCTGCTGGGAGTAACCGCAATGTTGTCCCATTTACAGGGTTTCTGGAAAGAAGTCCACCAAGAGGACCAAGTCTATCAACGGGCCCCTCTATGTGTTCAGAGGAAGAATCAACACAGAGGTGATGGAGGTGGAAAATGTAGAGGATGGAACAGGTTTGTGTTTGCCCGGCAGCGTTATGTTTGGAGAGTCTATACGTTTGTTCATGAACCTGAAAGTTTGAGTGATTTCTCCTGAGTTTTTAAACCCAAACTCTGTGAGTGATGTGACCCACTGTCTTCTTTTTTTTCACCTTGCTGGGGCATTACAGCCTGAACTGGTTAATTTTTAAATTCACAACTTTGTTTTCAGACCTTGTTGGTGCTGGATATGAATCAGATACGTGTTGACAGTTTGGGTGGAGTATTAAACTCGCACCTAGTTTCAAACAGGATGTAACTCGCAACCTCTCGTACCACTTTTCCAAGTCAGCTTCTCAGTAATACTCTGAAGGTGTTGATATAAATCTGAATTGCAAAAGCAAACTTGAGAAAGGTGATAACATTAAGGTGCCCTCTGATTGGGCCAAAGATCAACATCTCATCCTGCGGTATGGGCTCCTCTCGGCTCTTTCTGCTGTTGTGGTTTATTTGTCAGGCACCTTGCTGGGCATGGTATGAGCTGTATGCTTATGTTAGAAACATTTAGTCTTCCTCTCGCTCACGTTTCCTCCTTTTTTTCACTCCTCTGTGCCGGCGGAGTATTTTGCAAGCTCACATGACCTTTTTTTTGCATGCTGGCTGCTGGCTGTCACATTTTGGCTGCTGAAGGGGAAACCACAAAGAAAAACATGCCTTATTCGCAGAACTGAGGGGTCCTTACTGAAAACATGTGCACGTATGAACTTCAAGTATACATCCTCTCTGATAATGAGGCGCAACAGATGTGTGGGTGTTTAAAATTATCAGCTGAGGGCTTTGATTGGAAAAATGATATCAGACATCCACAGAAACATTCAACTTCAGACTGTTTTAGTGTTTTATTGTGAGCATAAAGGAAGTATTCCTCCCTTGACTAAATCATCCACCTCTCTGTCTTGATAAATACCACCTTACCAGCTCTCAGCATGTGCTTACATAAGAGTTCCTTGAACCCATCTTTTCCCTCCCAGTGGCTAAAAAGAGACTCATTGCAGTCGTGTGTGTGTGTCCAGACTCCCTCAGATCAGCAGGAGCTGCTCCCTACGGGGCCCTGAAGTATCAGATCTATTTATATGACCTTTGAGTGTGAGACTAATGCACCCCATTACCAGTGGCCATTCATTATTCAGAAGCGGCTCACCTGCAGCTAAATGGATGATAAAATTAGAGCGCGGGTACGAGGAGAGGTTTTGTTGAGTCAGTGGAAAGTCGGTGTCTTACTGCTTTCAGGTTTATCTTTCTAATTGGCTTGTGTATCATCACTGGAGTGACAAAACCTCTTTAGAGAACTTTGATGTTTACGTTTTCGAGAGTAATTTGATTATGTTCATTACTTCCTTTACTTACCACAGGGGTGGTAAGTGTGTGTGTGTGTGTGTGTGTGTGTGTGTGTGTGTGGTTATTGTCTTATTTCATAAGAACAAAAAGGGACAGAGACCCAAGCCTTAAACCCCAAAGCCTAACATAATTCTGGGTCTATCATGTGAAGAAAACTCTGTAAAAAATTATTATTAATATTTGAAAAAAAAAAATCTTTCTGAATAAATCTCCTCTCCCTTGCAGCGGACTATCACAGCAACAACTACACAGTGACCAACGGCTGGAAGATCCACAACACCGCTAAGAACAAGTGGTTCGTGTGCATGGCCAAACATGCAGAGGACAAACAGAAGTGGCTGGACGCCATCATAAGGGAGCGGGAGCAGAGAGAGAGTGAGTTACTCCTTTTTAAGGGTGCTTATTGGTCACTGGAGTTATACTGCATAACCAAATATTATCTTTATTCACTCTATTCCTGGTTGTTTAAAGTTGTTTAATCTTGACCAGAAAGACACTGTGCTGCTAATAATTTCAAACATTCTAGTGTTAGAATTTCTCTGTAAAATCACACGAGAAAGTCACCCATTTATCATTTCATTCACCCCTTTTTTACCACTTTAAGGTGGCTGAATAAAATGATCTCTAACCTTGCAAGACCCAAAGCATGGGCTATACTCACTCTTAAATGATTCTGTTGAAAGTACAGTAAAGTGACTGGAAAGTCAAAGACGTAATGTCTAATTTGCATAAGCCAAGATGGGAATTACTTATTCAACCATGCTGTGAGTTCATGAAACCATGAGAAATGGTCAGCAATACTCATTCTCAAGTGGGATGAACTGTGCTATGCCAGTTAAAGAAGGAGCATTCTGCTTTTTCATATTGCGTACATGGATATTAAAAAAATAATGCTGGCTGTTCAGGCGAAGCGTGTGCAGGTTTTTAAACCTCTATGTACTTGTATGTTGTAGAAATCCCTCAGTGTCGTTAAACTGATCAAAAGACTCCATTCTAAAAATAGCACCAGGTCTTAACAAGATTTGCTGAAATTATAAGGTCATGGTAGAAGGATCTATGGACGTTGAAGATGCGGGCCTCAAACACTGAGGTCTGCTCATAGCTCCCTAGCTTAGCCCCTGAAAGGCCTAGGATGTGACCTCAACAGCTCAGCCACCTGCACGCCCAAAGAGATGTTTTGTAAAGAGACTTAGAGGATACCAGGGACAGTATGAAGCCTAAAGAGAAAGGACAATGCCCCCTCTTTGAAAGTTGCTGTGGAAAACTGATCGCAACAATGCAATGTATACAAATTGAACTTGTGTAAGCCAACATAAGAGTCTGAAAAACAAGGAGTTACAGGTATTTGGAGGATGGCAGAAAGCATTTAGATGCAGAGTCCTTGGAAGCATGTTGTAATGGGTTCCAGTTTGGTCTCTACATTCCTGGTCTTCTGTGTAGCAGGTTTTCTGCACCCATTTTATTCTGCCCTACATGTTGGTGCTGCCGCTTTCAGTTTACTTTCTCCCAAGGTCCCCCCAATAACTGTGGATGTGCCTCTGACCTGGATTCACTGTTTGTGTCCGATGGTCATGTCCCACCTTGAACAAGCTGCCTGCCTTTGTTTTGTGAACAGAGGCTTAGATGTTTTCTGTCCGTGTGCTGAACTCATACTGCTACAACAATCTGTTCCTCGTATTAAAACAAATCAGTGTGATGTTTTCTGATCAAAGCCTTCAGTGCTATGTGACTCATTTTCAAACAGCAGATGTGCTAAAAACAGCATCTTGGTCAATGGCTGAAAATAGGAGAAGAAAAAGTCCAGCTCTGTGCTGCAGACACGTCTTCAAACAATCTGCTTCTATTTAAGACACTATAAAAGTGTTTATTTCTTGCACTGACTGAGAGCTTTTCAATTTTCAACAATGAATTGAATATGTGGAAAAGCTCAGCAAATCACACAACTATTTAACTAAATACATCCCTGAAATCCCGCCCCCTCTCACAGCACCTCTTTCCCTAATATGATATGAGTAATGTAACCTGATATTCTTGTTGCTCCTTCAAATTATTTTCCCTCTTTTGTCTTCAAATGTGTTCCCACCTGTTCAGCTCTGGCCATCTGTCTCAGTGACTTTGTGTGCTTTGGACAGTGTTAAAGGCCTTAAACAGATTTGAGGTGGTACACAGCAGGTCACCTGATAGCACTGATGGCTAAAAAAATCAAACAGTAACCCTAAAGCTATCGGCTCATTAGCATAGCTTTGCTTGAGATAACGGAGTGCTCAGAGGTTTTAGCTGCATGTGCATGTAAGCAAAACTCAGCACATTTATATTATCATGAATAATGTACTCTCATTAAATTCATAAGCATCTAGAACAGGGTTTATGTCATCTGATCATGTGATGAAAGGGTTTCAGAGTACAAATAAGTACGGAGGAGCGTGCTGCAGCTTGTGGTGTTAAGTTTCAGCCCAGCGGAAATCGACCTGAGGCTAACAGATGCCAGATCAGTCACACCGCCCAATTTCCCCACACTTTCCCTCTCTATTACCCACTCTGCAGTCCTCTCTGCTCTCTCAGTCTCTTTCATACTGTCAAGACATCTAAATGTTACATTTTTACCACAATAATCTCTTAAAGTAAAATTTTGTTCACTCCTGCTCTTTCATGCATTGCTGCCTCACCTGATGCGCCCTCTTAAAAGTGACCTTTTCTATGTGTTTCCACCCCCATGAGTTGGACATGCTGCTCTCTTCTAGACCCTCCTGAAAACTTTCTTTGTTCAACAACTGCCAGCTGGAGGTGTTCACTCTTATCACCATCTTAACGGAAGTGTAGGAAAAGCGTGGGTCAGATAATGCGATAGGGTGTTAGACAGGGAGCAGCACAAGACAAACTCTGACAGCTGGACCAGAAGCTGAGGGGGGCCTCTGCTCTGGACGGGCCCCCCGTCTGTTGTTCAATGACACTCATTGTTTAAGTCGACTCCAGCTGCTGTCAAATGTAATTTAACTCCACCTCCGTCACAGGCTGCCAGTGCAGAAACCTAGGAAGACCAAATGGGTGGGAAAAGTGGATTCAAGAGTTAACTGTGTAACGCTATACATTGTTTGTCTCATCCAATCAGTCCCTGTTAGTTTGGGAGACTTCTGGACCCACTCCTGCTACTCAACCTTACCTTTGGAGACTAGAAGCTGCAATGTGTTGCTTGGAAAAATTACCTTGACAGTTTCATGAGGAAATAAGACTGCATGACTTTAGAAAAGATGCCATATGCAACCAGATTGTGAAATAATTTGGTTTTAATAAGTGATGTGTAAACTAAGATCAAAGTGTGCATGTTAATGATAACATTCAGTTTCTTTGTTACCAGATGCTCTTCATTCTTTGTATACCTGTGTTTACAGCAGGTCCCTTATACCTCTCCAGAGGTTTTTTTTTACACTTATTTCAATCATGTAGTGCATCATTTTTGTGTTTCAATATCTTTAAACATGATCCTTTTCTGGTCTTCTCAAGTGATGTGGCTCATCTGGAGTCCGATATTATATTTTCCTGCTCACTTAAATTTACACAATGTAATGTTTTGTGGTCAGACTTGTGTGATATTTGATGGCAAATGCTGATGCATTTTACCTGGGCATAGTTCTCATGTCTAAATTTACTCTCATGTTGAGCATAAAAGAAGATTTTTCTTTAAAAAATTTTCATCTATCTTTCCAACACTCAAGCCATGCTGTTCAGTTAATAGTACTATCAAAACTGAATGAATATTGACATTAAAATGCTAAAAAAAACTGGACAGGTCCCTCGTAACTTCAGTAGACTTCAGAGAAAACATGAAAAACAACCATAAATGTTGCCCATTGCTGCACATGTGGTTAGTTTACTGATTAAGTCACTGCAAAGGCTGCAAACAGTACCAGCTGAATGCAGGCATTGACACAAGTTCTGCACCAGAAAGAGAGGAAGTGACACGTCAACAGTCTTCATTTACAGTCCAAAATTTAAAACACTTACCATCATCATGCCAAAAATAGAGAAGTGGCACCAAATGAATTCATTATGCAGCAGTCAGGCACTGGCACAAACAGCAGACAGTTTTTAAGTCTCTTTGTGTTGCCTCCTTTAGAGAAAGCAAAGTGTCTAACAAGTGAAGAAGATCTCTGGTTGGACTTTTTCTCTTTTTTCAAGTCCATTGGGTGTTTATAGAATAATACTTTTATAGCTGAGTGCAGGGGCTTGTTGTGCCTCTCAGAGGACTTAAGCAGCTTAGGGAGTCACAGTGCAGCGGAGTTGAGCTGCCCGAGTCAGAAAGTCTCACAGAATGGTTCAGAAGTTCATCAAAACCCCTTGATGAAGTCGAACAGCTCAAACAGTGTACTCACACAGAGGTTTTACAATGAGCCCTCACATGCATGTTTTACATCACAGCAATAATGGTTAACAAACCAATGCAGAAACAAGATCGAGATCACTCTGCCCTCCTGAACTCCTGAAAACAACCCGTCTACCAGAGATTAAAATCTGAGTTTGTTTCAGGAGGTTTTGGCAGACCAGAGTCTCCATACACTGGTCTTACTTCATTCCCTCTGCATAATACCAGAAACCAACCAGGCCGTCCAGGCAAAGCAGCATTTGTCTCCTCCAAAATCACCATAAAATGACTGAGAAAAGCGAGATAAGATTTTTTTTTGGTAACAGTCGGCTGTGATTTTAATTTTTCTTGGCACAATATGACACAGTTACTCAGTGTGTGTGTGCTGAGAGTCTGTTTGTTGGTTTATTTTCACTCTCACATCCTCTACCGATGTAAGAAATGTTTCTTTATAAGTCAGAGTCTTGTGACTATTGTTCAACAGCAAAGAGCTCGTGTGATTTTTTTTGAAAGTAGGACAAGTTCCTGGATCAATGTTATACACCGCAGTCCTAGACCAACATGTAAATTAACCAATCACAGCGGTCTCGCTCCAGCAACACCAAGATTGTCCTACTTCTTTGCTTTTTACTTACTTTTCCTTTCCTTTTGTTAAAATCATAGACTGAAGTAAGATTTGCTGAGCCGGTGAAATTGAGCTCTCTGTGTATCAATAAACATCAAAATTCAACTTGTGTTGTCTGCAATTAGATTTCTCAATACAGGCTATGCAAATGAGCAGGTTCATCAGCAAGCAAGGATATGAGAAATTGTTTGAAAGGCGGTACAAAAGTACAACTTAAAAGCTCAAATTTGTTTTAAGTGACTGAAATGAGGGCTCTTATTTTTAAGGTTGAAAAAAAGATTCAAAAAGATTCACTGTGCCAGTCATCCTATCGTAATGACTCAAATGATTTCTTATTATATTTTATCATGTCGAATAAGATTGTATTGTATCACAAGCTCTTGGATCAAACTATTTCTTGTGTTACCCCTGTGGTGCCGTATCCTATTTATATTTCAAAGTCATATTCTGTCTCTTTAAAGAGTAAGAGAGTATGCATGCTAAAAAGAAAGCATGTAGCACTTTTAGTTTACACTTTTTGACACATTTGATAGCCTACTAAATTAGTTAAATATCAACCCTTCATAAGTTTTTATAGCTATAACCAAGGGGTAGGTATTCCACTAAAAGTATGAAATAGTGATGACTTAATGGCCAATATTTTAGATTTTCATTGAGTATTACTAATTTTCAACATATACATTTTTTAAAATACCTTACCAAAGCTCAAAAACATGCTACAAAAGTTCTGCGACAGGCTAATGAGGAGTTCAGGTGGTTGTGGTCCAGGATGGCGGTGTGGGATCCAGGAACATATCCCACTTGGCAAAATCCTAAAAACGATGATAATGGTGACAAACCCTCTGAGATTCTTTCTTTCCTCTTTTATATTTAAGGTCTAAAACTGGGGATGGAGCGGGACGCTTACATGATGATTGCAGAGAAAGGCGAAAAGCTCTACCACATGATGATGACCAAGAACCGACACCTCATCAAGGACAGACGCCGGAAGCTCAGCATCGTGCCCAAGTGCTTCATGGGAAAGTGAGTACTTTCCCTCAGTCTCTGAATTCTTCAGCTTCCAAGAATGTGACTGGAACTCTTTGCTGCTCACAAGGCAAGCTTTTCAGACAGTCGTTACGTAAGATCAGCAGGTTTTCAAAGAGCTGCTTTCCAGTCCACTCAAGTCCTGGCAGAGTGCCTAACTGTTTTATCCATGCATACTCTGGCTGGGTAATGAGTCCCCCCCTCATAGCCGCCTCTTACAGGTCACAGAAAGGACCAAGTTTCTCCTCACACACTCATATCATGGAGCCCTGCTCCCACACCCAGACTTTCATTAGCAAAGGTCCTTTAACTGAACCTCTGCAACAAGCCAGTCCTCTCCCCAGCTCCTTGAAGTTTCAATGTGATGAATAGACAATGAGAGTCTTGACAGAAAGTTTCCCTCAGTTCCTCTACATTCACACCAGAGGTCATGGCTGCAATTAAAATTCTTTCTAGCTCTTTCTTGGGGAGACAAAAAGTAAAAAGAGGGAAGACTTTAAAGGTGAATGAGGATGGGTACTTCAAAGAGAAACCAGGGAGTGACAGGTAATGTATGCAGCACCAACATGTTCTGCTTATACATGAGAAATCATTAAATCCAGCCCTCATCTGAAGGAGTTTTCAGAGGTATATGCGGTGAAGGCTAACTCTGCATTAAGTTGATGCCAAGAAGCAACTTTAATGAGTTGCTCAGAAATGTAATGGTGTTTCTACAGACAAGTTCTTCCTTGGTGGCACCGTTTGAAGTCCTGGTCTGGGTGTTTTTCTTTTCTCGGTCATTAGCTGTCTGGATTCTGAGACCTACTAGGAACAATCAGTAATACCGAAGATTTATTTCAGCACTCATTGTCCCTCTTTGAGTACACTATATTCATTCAGAGCTGCAGGATAAAATAGATTGAGAAAAACAAGGACAGGAGCCACGAATTTGCATACAAACAGTTGATCTGTGCCATGGGCATGTACCCAGATCAGATAACACTATCTGTGAACTACCCAAAGATGAATCTGTGGTCGTATGGAGGGAAGCCTTCAGTGTGGCTAAAGAAGGACAAGGGAGTTGAGTCAAGTTGAAATGATTTAGACTTCAACAGCAGCTGTTTAAAGTGCTGCACTGCACAAAAGAGCAACACACATACAAGCCAAAGCAATTAGGAGGAACAAGAGACAAGAAAAAGCACAACAGGATGGAGAAAATTGAAAACAAACAACAAAAGCATGGTCCTTTCTCAGACTGCATGTTTAAGATCTGAGAAATGTACTTCCTGGTGTAGGAGTCAATTTTCCAGGAGGGACAGCCCATTCAGCAATTTAGAGGTAAAACATGAAGTATATATCAACTTTAAAAACAAATCTTGAAGCATATTTTAAAGCCAGTGACAAGAGGCAAGTGTGGGGCCATAAGCATTGTTCCAGTCAGAGGCTTGGCTGCATAATTCTGGACCAGTGACAGGCCAGACAGGGACAACATGCCGATACAGGGAGTTTGAGTAATCAAGAGCCGTGAAGAGATGAGAATGTTGATTATTTTCCAAGCTGCCGACACGATTTCTTCTCTCCACTGATCATGAATTTTCAGTCACTCCCTCACTCTTTGCAAATATCAGTGCGGTTTCTGAGTCTTCTTCATTGACCTCTTTCTCTCCCTCTGTGTTCTCTTCCCAGCATCTCCCACTTTTACTCTCTTTATCACTCAGTCATTTCCTGCCGATGAGAGCAACTTGCATTAGCGCTGCGCTGTCTCTCTAATGAAATTAGCAGCAGGCACAGTTTGAGTGCTTATTGCATTAAACAGAGATGCCGACTGCCGGTTTGATAGTGCAGTGCCGTCTTGATAGCATTATACCATCTTATTCCATCATCGCTCTGCTATCTGCACTGGAAGATGGTCTACGGTAACATGCTTTAGATTTTGTTAGTTCAACTTTTATGCTTGCCCAGCATCATCTGTGAGTTTAATGTATACCGTTATCTGTTGAGTCTGAAGACAAATCTGCTGCTCCATTTCTGGTTTGGACTCAGTCCACTGGCTTTTCAGTTTTCATTATTTCCTCTGATCTTCCAAGGGAAACGCTTCAGCTGTGTTCCAATTCTATACAATCCATTCACTCTATGCAGGTTTTAAGCACACAGTATTAACACAGTATAAATATGTGTGGAATAAAAGTCAGAATTCATGCTTGTGTGCTGTTAAGGATAAGTTTTGTCCATAAATGCATTTCATAGAGGAAATGTAGCCTGAGGACATTCAAGTTACTGGAAGTGTGTTGAAGTTAAACCTGAAAAGTTTCAGAAAACAAAAATTAGCTTAGGAAGTAGGGCAGGTTTGCATTTTAAAAGTTGAAGTATGCAGAAAAACACTCCCTCTAAAGTAAGGATGGGTATTGATGAGATTTTTAATGCTACCAATGCCTTCATTGATGCAGTGCTAAACTGTGAAGTATGGCTTTAAAGTGTGTTTCATCCTCTCTCCTAAATAGAAACATCAGAAAAATATTTACTCTTTGCACTTGATTAATGACTTTTCATCATCATTCTCCTGGCTCCTGTCTTCTACACACACTGTATAAGTGTGTGTGTTTCGGTCAGTATGTGGCTGAGGTTGTCTAATCACCTTTCCTACCAGCGGTATCATGCTTCATGTATCAGTTTCTCCCTCTCACCTCCCCTCACACACACACACACACACACACACACACACACACACACACACACACACACCATCTCTGCTCATCGTATTAATTTCCATCACTGATCTGCGTCCAAAATTAAACCGACTCTTATGTAACTTTCACACGCACTCAAAGTGCCATGAGCCTCCCCTTACGTTCACTTCGGTCCCCTGTCAGTGTCAATTAGCAACCACACACTCACACACACATAATTACGCACACACTCACACCTGGAGCAGATTCAAGATATTTGCTCTGTATTTCACCGACAAAAAAAAAAAGTTTTTCAATTCTAACAACACACAACTTTTTTTTCTCAAAAGGAAAACAAAACGGACTTGTTGCTTGTGGCCTGAGATGTCAGCAGCTTTGCATGATAAATCACATGCTTGTGGCTTGGCTTTATGTACAAACACACACTCGCACACACACACATGCTTGACATTTACACATGCTGAGCGATCACACATACACTCATTCATATCCGTTGCACTGCTGCCTGTAAGCGAATCCACAGATATCTCACTCAAGAGCTTCAAATTATTCCCATGCTGGAATGGTAAATTGCAAAATTCTCTCTCGTGCTTACACACACTGACTCCCCTCCAACTCACTGTTTGCATTTCATGCTGCTGAGTGGAATCGCCTTCCCAGATAATGATGAAGAAGAGGAGAATGTAATTTGCTGCCCCAAACATTTGTTCAGAGCTCAGAGAAAAGGATTAACTGAAAGCAGAAACTCTGAAACTTCTGCTCCCCTCTGTGCCTGTGGTTAAAGCAGTTCATTAAACCTCTGTAACCACTTTAAACGTCTCTCTGGCTGACTGATTTGCACTCAGAGCCTTGTCAACATGTTGTATTACACGGGGATGTCAGCGGTGAGCGTGACGGCCAGCTCGGCTTCAGAGCGATGTACTTCTCTGGTTATGTCAGTCATGGAAGTGAGGTGCTCTGCTTGACAGACATTTGTTAACACATTTGCATCACATGCATGATTCAATTACAGTGAAAATATACAACATCTCTTCTTTTTCCAAGACACAAATAGAAATGACGTGTTGCATTAGACGAAGCATCTTTGCTCATTTCTCCATTAGCATTATCATCATCATCTATCGCCTCCCTTGTGTTTTTTATTCGTATCGGCATTGGTTGATACACGGGTGGGTTCACCAGTAAATCATTTTTTGGTATGATTTACAGACAGGCATCTACAGGCAGCTCTGTGTTGCTAGGAGATGCTGCAGTCCATGTGCAGACCATGGTTTGCTCCCCCCCTTGCTTGCAGACTGCAGAGTGAAGCAACTTAGGAAGAAGTTTACAACATACTCTACCGCTCTTTTCCATCTTGTATTTTAAATAGTTCAATAAATGTTCCTGATTTTAAGATTGAGACCCTTAACAGTTGTGTTGTGTCATTTTTATGATGCAAATTGAAGGAGCAAAAACAGAATCAGCTCCAAATATAAATCAGCAGCCTGTATCAGTCATTGGCTGAGGGTTAGGGAAAAAAAGCCAGAATTGGCATTGACATTAAAAATACCCTGTCGGTCGATCCCTGGTCACTGGTAAATTTACATACTGGTGTTTGACTGATAACCTGTTTGATAGCTTTATGATAAAATTTTTTGACTGCATCTTGGTTGATGGAGGACAGACTTTTTTCTTGAGTTGCAAAGATGTGTCATTCCCACTGAGAGGGATGGTGTAAGCCATTCGTTATTCAGATCAATGTCCATGGGAATACTTGAGCTACTCATTTCTTACTGGTTGGGGTAAAATTACTCATGTGTGCCCCACATAGTGCCATCATGGTTTGAGACGTGGTTTTGCTTGAGACTTTAAGTGACTCAGGATTGTCTCAGGCTCAATGGACAAATAGATAAATAGACATAAATATCACACAGACATCTTAAGTCAAGGATTTACCGGAGGAGGAAAGTGAAATCCCTGATGCACAGCAAAAGCAGGAGTTGAGATGACGTATGTTTAGTTGGCATTTAAGATTTAATTGAACACTTTATGCATGTTAACAGAAGTGTTTGTTGACATGGCAACAGGCAGAGTTAACGGCTTCTTCTTGAACAATTCTGCACATGTGAAAAATGGCTTTATCTTCAAATGAAATGCTTGAAGCATGTGCATGTGCAGCTTTTATGAATCACTCTATGTAGCGTTGATGTAAACTGTTGAATTGTAATCTCCACTTTGAGCGTTTTCAATTCAAGTAGTTGAAAAATACCACGTGACCATCGCTATTGTAAACTTTCATGTATTCACTGCCTTTGTGTTGCTGTAGTACTGAATCAGCAACCTTCCTTTTAGGATTTTTTTACCCAATATTGAGAATTTTGATTTTATTTAGCTCCTAGAAATGGACTGAGCTGCGGTGAAATCCCCTACTTGAATAAATACCGTGCATCAGCATAGGTGTTGAGATTAGAAGGTGATAAGAGTGCTGCATGTTTACCAGAGAACTGTGACCAAGCAACAATCTTTGGTTTATTGAATAAAGCTAATATTACCATACAAAACACATAAGTTTGTTGAGTATCTGCTTAAAACCTGCTGCAGAGGCCCATAACTCCTCTTGAACACCCTGGTTCATATCACTGTTTTTCTTATGCTACACACGATGTGAGGAGGGTGAAGCTTTTATGGCACATCTGTTTTGATTATAATAAGAGAGAGTTATGCATAAATTTGCATCATGTCAAGCATGGCTGACTTGAATGATAAGTGAAGGTTCTGTCTGTTTGCCAAAAGCCTATAAGCTTATCCCAGCACCTCATTCTACTTATATGAGGTTGACCAGAAATTAACTTATGTCAGCATTTTTAATATGGTGACCACCATCATCGGGCGTTATGACACCCATGGAAACCAGTGATGTCTCACACTGGACTATGCCCAGGTTTTACAGTCAGTAGGTATGGGTGCAAATGAAGCCTCATGAGTATATGTGAAAGAAAACTTCACTTTTACAGGAATAGTGAATTAATGTCAAAAATAAGTGTTGTAGCAAAAATATGCCCACTGCTGCAAGAGAGTTTTATTTTCATTTCTTGCAGAAATGGCACAGAAACAAAGGAGATTGAGAGATTTTAGGATTAGTTGTGGAATTGAAACTGATGTTTATTCTAATTGTGTGCATTTATATATAAATATTTAAGATTATTTATGAGATCCACAAAGAAAAAGTCCTTGTGTATTCCAGCAAGGCTCATTCTAACTTACAATGACTGTGACGCAGTGAAGTGTATTTTGGCATGTGGTGGTGTGTGGTACTGTTGCAGCAATGACTCCCAAAGAGGAGTTGGTGACACTTTCAGTTAAGATCATGCTTTCAGAAACCGTCCTTCACCTTCTCTGTCTTCGTCTTGTGTTTTCAGTGAGTTCGTGTCATGGCTGATTGAAAGTGGTGAGATCAGCAAACCAGATGAAGGAGTCAACCTGGGACAAGCTCTGCTGGAAAACGGCATTATTCACCACGGTACGACCTGCAAAATCCTTATTCAGTCTGATTTCCTCATATGGTGAAACATCATCATTTTTTGATCCTTTGTATGTTGGCTGACATCTTAATGCTTTTTGCAGCTCTCGTTGTCATGTTTTCAGGTCTATCTGTCACTTTCTTTAGTATCTCATCCTCCTGGTTGTTTTTCTGCCTCTCTTTTCCCTGATTCATTTTTCCCTGCTATAATTGTATGACTCATTTTTCAGGAATTGACCCAGACTTCCAATCAGGGAGCAAAATTTAGGGTAGAAACCACCATGATCTGTTGTCTGGTTATAATGATCCTGTCTCACATCATTTCCCTTTTTCTGTCCTTAGCGTGACATTCACAGGTCCTCCAACCTGAATAATGCATCAAGAAATGACACACACGTAAACAAACAGCTATAAATAATGCATGTGCTCAGTTATCCAGAGTTTAGCTGAGGGGGCTCGTGCATAAAGTAAGCGCTAACCGCTGTTGTGATTTATAGACACCAACCTGTCACGAACAATTTGCAGAAATGCAGCTTTCACATTCCTTAAAACCTGTGGAAAATCCCCTGAAATCCTCCATCACTGAAGCCTACGACCACAGAGAGATTCAGCGATGACATGCACAACTGTGGGATAGCAGTGAAGCATTGTGGGTTAACTGGGGAGACTTTGGGCCCTGCAGGCAGAAGTGTAGGTGACACCAGTCAGAGAAAAATCAGACACATGAAGCAAATATGACACAACAGCCCATTATAGCTGTCCATCTTTCCCTGCTGGCTTTTGTTGAGACCCAAAAAACAGAGACAGTCCACACAACACAAACTTTATTCATTCAGCTATGAACATTTGAGCCTCTAAATCACGCCAGTTTGTACTCGCTGTTTGCAGTTTCTTCTCCCCTCCCATAATAATTCAGCTATCACTTTACGTACTTTAAATTCCACTTTTCTCAGTTTACAATGGTGGATTTTTGAGAGCATTTTAAGTCTAGACTGAGAGAAAGCAGCAGCTTGTTTGAGCTCATGCCAGCTTGTTGTGGTGGAACCAAACTGCCTCCGTTTGGCAGAGCTTCTCCAACAGACCTCACTGTGTGTGTATGTTTGAAGTCAATTGTGAGCATTTGTTGGATTCATTATAAACAAGGACATGTTTTTGAATGTTTATTAATGTGAGCTGAGAAATTTTATGGGAATTGGCAGCTGTCTGCTATGTTAAGTATTAGAATCTCATGACTCACTCAACACACACTGGAATTTACAACCCCAGGGTTTCCCCGAAAACTTGCTTCTGAGTTTTGCCTTTTTTTGTGTACTTATTAGGAAAACATCAGCCCATTAAATTTGCACCATGTTACGAAAACATTGAAAACAGAAACAATATCATTCAATTGTTTGGAATCATGAATGTTAAAGTAATTTATGAGTGTGTGTGAATGTTAAGAGCTAAGCAATCCTTAGCTTAGAGCTTATTGCAAATAAACCATCCTTTGCATGCAAAAACTACAGGAAGTGACAACAAAATGTAGCCAAAGTCTGATTACTATACCACATAATACATTATATATTCAATATTTTTACCTAAGGGCATGATAAATAGGAGTGCAGCTCAGGTAACATTTTACACTTCTGTTTTCATTTTAGTGTCAGACAAGCACCAGTTCAAGAACGAGCAGGTGTTGTACCGATTCCGCTACGATGATGGCACCTACAAAGCCCGCAGTGAAATGGAGGACATCATGTCTAAGGTAATTAAACTGTGCTTCTTCCTTGCATCCTCTTTGCTGTTTGATAGGAAGGGTTACACAGGAATAAAATTTAGTAGTCTTGGCAGCACATTTATGTAAAACTTGAGCAGTAAAAACAGGCAGAGAGGTAACTGTGCACAAATAGTGTTTAGAATAATCATGTATGTGTTTCACACTTTGTCAAAATACTGCTCAGCAAACCCAGTGAAATAATAGCATCAAGTAAGTCATGATGTTTATGAGCTTATATGAATTAGAATCAAAACAAGGTGAGTGGGAGATTTTTTCACACCCTGAGGTGATTTTTTTTCTCCCATAACCACCTCTTTTCTTTACATTATACTGCCAATTACCCAGTTTCCAACTATAGACACAAATGAGTTACCACAAATGACTGATGAGAATATAATTTCAATGGGTTAAAAATGACTTCTTTTTACAACCTGAAAACAGAGTCCCTTTGATTTCATGGATGATTTTTGTCAGCTCATTGGTTTTTATCACCTCATTGGCTTATTTATAAAGATAAAAGGTACAGTTCTTATTTTTTGAATTTCACAGAAAAATGAACTTTTCCACAAAAGTTAAAGTTATAAGGAAAAAGAGACTTCGGCAGAATTATATGCTGACTTCTGCCATCACAATTGACACATCTTATATATAAATGATGCAAATGGCTCATTTGACCGTTAGGTTACTCCTGGTGCCACCCTCATAGCAGAGGTTTTTTTATTTTTCTGAAGGTTTTTTCGATCACAGTCAAAACCCTGGCCATTTTTTGGCTCCCTGGTTGAGAAATGAGTCACCCAAATTAAATAGAGTATATCTCTGCATGCCTTATGGTTTCATAATAAAGGGAAAACTGGTGAATTTTGTTCAGAATATTGGTTTTAATATCACTGGCTCAGAGTAATCACTGAAGAATGAATCGAATGAACAGAAGGTTTGGTTGAAGCATGACTTGATGATGCTTTTAGCTGAGTTTCTCCTGTTTAATGTGATCAGGCAATAAGAAAAGTTGATGACCAAAGGAAAAAATGTTTTCAATTCATTATTGCTTTTTTACATACAATTTCTACATTTTGTTATCAGAAGCACATCAAGATCCAACCTCATGCTGTCAACTTAAAAAAGACCTTTATATTGTCATTCAAACCATTATCACCTCAAAACAAAACAAAAACAAAAACAAATATTGTTTATGTTGGTTTACATCTGCTCTCAGCCTCATTTAGAGATAATGGCTTTAAAATACACCTCCTAAAAGGATGGCTTGTGGAAGCTCATTTCACAGTCAACAGTTAAAAATCTGGCCCTGAAGCCATGCTTGTACTCGTTTACTTAAGGTGTGTACCTTCAATGACTCAGCCGCTCTGCTTTTCTTCTCTTTCAGGGCGTCAGGCTGTACTGCCGCCTCCACAGCCTCCACACGCCTGTCATCAAGTGAGTACCTGCCCCCCTCTCCTCCCTCTGCTCCCCTAACTTGACTATGCTAATGTTTCTGCTCTCCAGAAGCATGTTTGTATATTCATGAGGGGTTCATTTTGGCCCCCATCACCTGTTCTGTTATCAATACACGGTAAGAGTAACACTCTCAGGGAGGACAACCTTTCCTCTCCGAGTTGGACTGGACTTGCAGACAGTCTGGAGCTGCTGTAGGTTTGTGTGCTCAAGATTCAGCTTAGGTAGAGTCTGCCAGGTTTTCATTAAAGGGGGTTTATAGAAGTTAGCTTTTAAAGGATTAAGGAGAGCCACATATTACAAGGATTTGTTTCTTCTTCTTCTTCTTCTTTGCAGGGTTGTGGAAAGATTGATTTATTTTAGTGTGTTCTTAAGTATCCAAGAGTGAGAGGGTAGTTCAGACGATGAAAGCAGTATTATTAACCTCGTCAGTCAGTATTTATTTCTTGTTTATAGCATTTTAGATAAGGTTAGGGTTAGGGTAAATACGCACACACATACAAGCTGTCTAACTTCAAATCTTTTAAACGCACCTCACATGATGTGCAACATGAACTCTGCCATGTTCAGTACATTCAAACAAACACACAGTCTATTAAATCTTGAATGTTTGTTAATATTTTGTTGGATTTTTGCGCTTTTGCCACTTTCTTCTTTAGTGTCCGCGTTTGTTGGTAGTCTCAGATGCCAATATGATGTTGTACCGCTGTGTTCCAGGTTTCTCAGTCAAACAAACATTATTTAAGGCTTATTCCCTCAAAGAGAAACTCCAACTGTCAGCTTGAAACTGAAATGAGTCCTGTGAAGTAAAACAGTGATCTCACTTTACAAATGTTTTCCATTTGCAGTTCCAGGTGTCAGAACAGAAGTAGAACTTTGTGCAGAGTCACAGAAAAAACACAGCATCCTCCCCCATCCATTGCGGCCCCTCCTTTCATTCCTCTATCTCCCCCTCCATCAGTCACCCGCTGATTGAAGTGCCGGGGTTGCCATCGGTGCAAACAAAGAGCTTTTGGTCGGTGGACAAATCCTATTAACATACAAAGCAAAGCCCTCTGCCTGCCTGCCAGATATTATGTAATATGGCTCTGGTCTTTCTAATCCATCACTAGATTGGCATTGTATGGAGCAGCCAGTTATACTACACCAGTGATGGATGTGATGCATTTTATGAATCATAAATATTACAAACCCTGCCCCTGTTTTATTGAGCTTGAGTGATAAACGATCACTGGTGTCATACTGTAAATGCAGTCGATAAGAATAATAACAGATGAAGAAATATACTTAAACTTAATAATGTTGAAGTAGAGATGCTGTGCTTTCCAATAAATTAAACATAGATATCCAGTATCAATGCTCAATGTTCATACTTAATGTGAGCAGATTTTTAATCTGAACAAATCTGTAAGTTTTTAAAATCCCTGAATCTCCAAGAAACTTGCTGAAATGATGAGGTCGTCACATAAGAATCTCCTAACTGGTTAATGACACGTTGAAGTGATGGGCTTCAAACACTTTCCTCTGTAGCTCCGCCTCTGATGGGTCTCCAATCAGAAAGAAGGGAGTTTGCAGAGCGGGGGCCTTGAAGAGACAGCAGCTTAAACCAAGTGTTTCAGAGAAAGAATGAAATAAGGGTTTTATAAAACACTCGTGTGAGAAAAATCAAGATTTTGCTTTGAGCTGTAAATCATGATTGGAATACTTTGGGGGCACCAGAAGGACAGAATATATCATAGAAAAGTACAGTTAATCTTGTCTCTGTTTTAGGAATACCTCAGATATTGTAGAAATTCTTGGAGCAGTCAGTCATGTGTGAAAGCAGCTCGCTCTTTGTTCTGTTTCACGGTTGGTAGTATCAGGGAGACAACTTTTTGTCAGCAGCACCAGTTTGTGTTAGACTTTTATTCTCAACTTACATAAAAGGTAGTTTAAAAAAAATCTCTCTTACTCACTCAAGCAAATAAAAGATGCTGTTGAATCATTAAGCTCTGATACACCACACCTCTTCTGTAGGTGTGTACATGACGAGCAGTTTGTTTCACTTGGCTCTCACAAGAACACCAAGAATCACAAATAAGATTTATATCAGTGAAGTGCATCATTGGAATGTATTGTATGACATTGGTGACCTTTTTTCCACTATTATTAAGACTTTTAATCAACTAAAACACCATAGAATTTTAGTCTGAGAGACTGGCTTTTTTTTTGCCTTTTATTCAAGTGTAAAATCCATTTTTATAAATCCTTTTCTCTTTTTCAGGGACAGAGACCACCATCTGAAGACCTTTAAATCAGTGATACCTGCAAGCAAACTTGTAGACTGGTTACTCCTGCAGGTAAAGTCCATTCCTGTCATACTTTCTTTCAATCCAAACACACAAAATACTGAGATTACAACACATCACATCTGCATCAGCTAAGTGCATGAGATAAGAAACACATTGCATTTTTTTTTAAGTTGATTAGTAAAACATGTTTCAGACATTCATCACCATTCAACAACTTTCTAGAGCGCAGACAATGACATCAGTCTCCCCGTCTCTCATTGTGCTTATTATGCACATATTTATTAACATGTGCTGACTCACTGCGTTGTCCTCGCTCAGATAACTCAGGCCAGCTGTGCTTCACTCTGCTGTCTATGAAAAGGTGTAAACAGGCATTGTGACTGACCGACTGTGTGCGTCACTACTTTGGTTTCCCAGGGCGACTGCTCGACCCGAGAGGATGCTGTGACGTTGGGTGTGGGGCTCTGCAACAGCGGCTTCATGCATCACGGTCAGTTTAGTTCCAGCAGTGTGACACGTATGTGACACATGCATAGTGCATTGTTATTTTTGTCTCATATGATTTTTAGTCTCTCATTTTTACCACACTTCTCCTTTAAATTGAATTCTCTCTATTGTTGTTTGACTCTGTTCTTCCAGATTGGTGTCCTCATCCTACTTTTTGCTCTTTATTTTTCTAACTCTGTCAGTCTCACTAGCAGCTTAAGTTTAATGTTATCCTTTCTTTCTGCAATGCCGTCATAGCTTAAAACAGCTTCCTAAATTTGCATACCTGCTCCAGCCAAGCCACTGTGACCTCACTGACCACATTGTAGTGCAGCGGCTTTGGTTTGCGCCCAGTTATGTTGAATGTAAACAGCATTAGCAGCGTACCCTATCCAGAGCTGTTTGGCTTAGCTACATGTCTGTCTGGGGCAGCGCGCTGAACTGTGACGGCTGGTTAAAGCCAAAAATGAATCTTCATCGACCAAGTGTATTATTTGTCGTGGTTTAACACTTTTAAAGACGCTTCAAGTGTTGAGATACTGAAAAAGGAACTTAATTATAGGACTTCTATGATGCATAAAGGGAAGTTTGCAAAAACACAAAAATATGGGGGCTGCGCATGTTTGATCACGCTCTCGGCAGAAGTGACCTATTTTTTTTGTGTGTTTGCAGAGCTCGAGGCAGTTGGTTGAAGTCATGAATTTGTCCACATTTGGCATCAGAGATAAAATGTGCACATTATTAATTGTATGCAGGACACTGAAGCTTGTGTATTCATCTCCGATTTGAACACACACACACACACACAAACTCTTGGTGTCCCACAGCATTGTCCCTTCTCTTCCTCCACTCTCCTTAATGGCACAAAAACACACCTCCCAGCCATCTGTTGAAAGGAGTCACCTGTTCCTTTTTACCTCTCCCTGTCGTCTGTCCTTCTTCAGGGTCTCGACCTCTCCTCTCAGCCTGTCTGCACTCCTCACCTCTCACTATGTCTTCTCCTTACTCAGCACATCTGCTCCTCCTCACCTGGTCCTCTTAAACTCCTCTTGTGTCCTTGTCTGCTGAGACTCTGAGCTCGTTCGTCCTTTTGTCTGCTTCTTGCATATTTTACCATACAGCAACACATCTCCTCCAGCAGTTCGGTGCTAAGATATCATTATCCATTTAATTGGATATTGAGTGCCAATAAAGGGACTAGTAAAAAGTTTTAATGGTCCAATTAACCGCTGAAGTCTCTGTCACTGCCTTTGTCTTATCTTGGAAACTATGAGCTTTTAGTTTAATAGAAAACCATCAATAATGGAAAAACTCATTGTTCTTTCTGAGGCAAAACATGTTTATTTTGTGGTCATTGCATGAAATATCTGCTGATCTGAAAAACAGCTATTTAATGACCCTCTGCATATTTGCACCAGGGTCTTATTTTTAATGTTTTGCAGACTTATCTTAATTATGTAAAGCAAGGATTAAAAAAGAGCTCATGCTTTTTACTTCTCTTTTAATGCACACCTACTTTAACAGGCACAGTTTCAGCACTATTTACTTGACCTTTGGATTAAGTCACCGGCTGTAATCATCCAAACGATGATTTTGTAGAGCGCTTGTGTAATCGTGTGTGTTTTATGAAAGTACGACAGCTTCCTGTGCAGCACTCCCTCCATTATGTGGCCACAGCCCCCGTGACTCAGAGGAAGTGCCTCACGTTCTGGCTTAGTTTGCATTGGCGTGAGACCAGTGTGGATTTGACGCGTGTGTAATCAGTTTGTGAAGGTTTTTGCTCACCTGAGGGTGCCAGATGCTCTCTAAATCTCCGAACAGCTGGGCACCTTTCAGTCTCAGCGGAGCTATTACAAAGCTCATTTTACAGTGACTTAACAGATTCATACAAGTACACGATTCGGGAACGTTCCCATGGATGACTTACGGCTGTGAACAAGTTTAGGATTTAGGTCTGATGCCAAAAATCAACACAAATTGCAAATAATAAACTGTTTTTAATGTGTTATAACATAAACACCTCATCATAACAGCTTTAGTCTAATTCTTGTATGGAATCCAAACTTTGAGGAGCACCAAGCTGTCAGTGCAAGCTCATGACTTCATCTAATAATTGTGGTTATTATGCCGTCATTTCTGGCATTAATACCCTCTTTTTAATGCTGACAGCCATCTTGACATGGGAAATCATTGTAAAGGATCAGTTCGTTGACTCTGTTCTTTAATTTGACTCAACTTTCTAACTAAATTACATATTGAACAAAGACACTGCCCAGAGTACTTAATAGATGAATGTAAAAACAGCATAGAAAAAAGGAACATAAAAAATTAATAGAGTGAAATTGTGCAAAAAAGATAGCGATATAATTAAGGATATCAATCATGAACCTCCCGTCTCTCAATCACTTGTGCCATTCTCCCCTCTCTTGTTAGCAAGACCCCGGGAAACATTTGCTCCTTTGGGCAGAGACTTTCTCCCAACCTGGAGTGGACAGTCCACCCTTTTCAGGCTGTGAACCACAGCCTTAGACCTAAAGGTACTAGTCCTCATCCCGGGTGCTTCACACTCTGCTACAAAACATCCCAGTGTAAGCTGGAGGTTGGTGTTTGACGAGGCCAATAGGACCACATCATCTGCAAAAAGTAGAGATGGGATCATAAGACCTCACTTCTGCCATTTGGCTGCACCTTGGAATTGTGCTTGTCCACAAAAGTAATGAACAGGATCAGTGAAAAAAGACAGTCCTGCCAGAGTCCAACCCTGACACGAATTGAGTTTCACTTGCAGTTGGCAATACGAAGTAAACTCTCTCTCCAGAAATACAAGAGCGAACAGTCGCAGCATCAAGCCGTTGACTCCAAATTAACCAAGCCCACAAGACACCTTAGGGGACATGGTCAAAAGCCATTTCCTCGACTGGTTGAGCAAACTCCCATGCCCCATCTGGTACCCTGCAAAAAAATAGAGCTGGTCCAGAGTTCCACAACCAGGACAAAACCCACATTGAGGAGGATTTGAGGAAATTCTTCCACTTTTACCAGAAAATGAAGTCAAGGTAAAATTTATAAAATGTTTAATTCAAGAAAAAAAAAATTACAGCCTTCATATTGCTCCTTTTGAGTCTCATAGAAAATGAAGTGAAATTAACCAACGTAGAGTTGCTCTAGTTTCCATTTTGGGACAACTCATACTAAAAAGCATCTCATCTGTTTGAGGTGCCCCATGTGTTCAAGTGATGCTCAGCCCAACAGTGGGATTATTACACACGCTACCACACACGGGACAAGCGGTTTCTTTTGTCCTCTGGAGAATCCTTCCACTCCTGGCTGTGACCCAGATGAAGTTTGGCTCCAGATGTTTCTGGCATCATTAGTTAATGAGCTAATTAACCGTTGTCCACATATTTCACTTTATGCTTCTTTGGATTCTGCTCAGGCAAACACTTGAGTAGCTCTACTGGACATTTACGTTACAGAGAGAGTCAAACCTGCCTCATGTTGCATGTTAAGGGTCAGACTTTACACAAAGCCCATCAGTGATTTTAGAATGAGCACCAATTGTTATTAAAGTAACAACAAAGTGTGTTCAAAGCCAGTGCTGATTGCTTGTGTCTGCGTTTAAAATGGGCCCCACTCAACTCAATGAATGGACTGAAATGTGCTTTCATGCTGTTTGTCTCATTGTTGCTTTCTGTAGTGGTTTTCTGATTACAAGCTCTGTGTGTTTCTTCCCTCAGTCTTGGAGAAGAGTGAGTTCAAAGACGAATCACAGTTCTTCCGTTTCTACGCGGACGAGGAAATGGAAGGAACCGGCACCAAGAGCAAGCAGCTTCAGCGCAATGACTTTAAACTCATTGAAAACATCTTGGCCAAGTCTTTGGTGGTGAGCTGGAGCACAAACAAACACATGATCACAGGCATTTCCACATTCTCTCACGCATTAACATGGTTACACAGATACTTACTGTCACAGTGCCAAACACACATTGAAGGTCTTGATCTCTTTGTCGACAGAAAAAACATAATGAAGAAAATGTTGATGAGTTTCCCCGAGGCAAGAGCACTGAATCTGCCTCAAAGATCTTTTAATTACTGACTTTTCTTTTCTGACATCCCAAAATAAAAAACGTGGCAGCTGTAAACAGATCAATGTGAATGCATGAATGAAGAAGCAAAGAGGGCCCAGGTCTATCCTCATTTCTCTGTATCACACATAATGACAAGCAATACTACTTTATACTATAACGCTAATTAAACTGACATGCAGGCATCTTCTTTACCGTTTACTCCAGTGTGTTCAGCCTGGAGTGTGTTACTCTATTCAGCGTGACTGAATTATCATCACTACACCAGTAGGGAAAAAAACACTCCTCTTCCTCATGGGAGCTGGAGTTGCTTTGATGACAACAAACACCTTTAGATTCACTCTGATCTGAATGAATCTAAATGAGTGTTGTCTTTTGGAAATATAATCAGCTGTTCCTTGTGGGATGTAATCTCTGAGGCAGGATATTGAAAAGAAAGGGGTGGTGGTGTGTTGTCAAATATAAACACACTTATTCCCAGCTGAAGAGAGTTAGGGATGTTTAATTCTGGTTTGCAGACTTCAAGCAGGGAAGAAGAAGAATAAATGTGGAGATTTAGCGATGTTAAGTTTTAATAATTTAAATAATTTGCTGGTGAGGACTTTGACCTTTGATTTGATTCCAGTCCTGGAGTTTTTAATTGTATTTACTTAGCGCCATCCCCTTCTTTAGCAGAGGTTAACAAGATTAGACAGGAACAAAATCTCAATTACCCTCCTCGCAAATGCTGTCTTTTACTTCAAATATTGCTTCTACTCAATCGCCTTCAGTGATGCATTGACATCAAGCCATCATTCATGGTAGAACTACATATGGAACAGACTGAATTTAACAAAATAAAGAAAGATTGAAACGAAAATAAATATTTTACTGTCATCCTAACTGCATGTTCAATATATTACAAACTTGAATTGTCATAACAACCAAATATCAAATCACCATATCAACCTATTTTGATACACAAAACCTTAAAAAGTTGTTTGATTAATGTCTTCTGAAATTTAAGATATTTTATTAAAATGGTGTAGCTAAAATCTGTTTGTATCCTCCAAAATAAATGTTGTGCTGGGGCAAACTTGAACTCTCTAAACTCTGTTCAACTCATTTAAAGAGTGTGAACTGCTTTGCTTGGACAGGAAACAGAACTTGAAAAAAAGGAAACATTTCACACATCCTGAAGCTTAAAATAAATTGTTTCTGCATGAAGAAACATACAGAATGCATGCAGAAAGGTGACTATGTTGACACTTTGCTCTATATTCAGGCCAGATAAAACATAATAGTGTATTCAGATATGAAAGAAAGAAAATGAGGAACCCAAGTGCAGTGGAAAAGGGCAAAATTTCAATCCCACCCAGCCATCATAAGCCGTGCAGCATGCATGTCATCATAGCCTGAATAGGGCCTTCTATTGAAATTCATCTATAGCAGAAAAATTGTCTGACTGGCCTTTGTTATGATAATTTATGCAATAAGCTATTGAACATACAGGCTGTTCATGATGAGAATGATTTGACTCTTGTTACCAGACACATAGATTACCCACATTCATTGTCCTGGTATAGTGATAGTTGAAAGTCTCCTAAATGCACCAAAACTGGTCATACTGCCTTTGAATTATTTACATCCACCTTTAACAGACATTAGACAACATGGACGTAGATTCAGTATTGTTGCCCATTGGTCCCTTGAAAGGACATGTTTAAGTCAAACAGTGACAACCTTAGTTTCAGACCAACCTAACTTTTGTTCATCCTGGAATAAAAAAAGGAGCAGGTGAGGTGGGCTGACCATCTCCCTGTTGGTTAACTCAACCACACTGTGAAATGTTCAAATCTCTGCAGAACTATTGATCGTAATATTAAAAACGTCGATTATTTTTGCAAATTTACCCCCCAAAACGTGTACAAGAATAAATAAAAGAAGCATTTTGATCAAAAATCCATTTTTTACTGTAAAGATTATTGAAATGTTTTATTTCGGTATAGAAACATTTTTAACATAAGTGTTGATGGATTCTCCTTAGCCTTTGGAGCAAAATTCAAGTGGAGACTTGAGGAACTGCATCATTTTTATCTCTAACATTAGCCTTATTCTGCAACTATATGACCAATATTACATTATGACCAATGCTAAACCCGTGTTCACTCACTGCAATTTTTATTTGTTGACCATATTTAGTTGTTTTGTACTCTGAATTATTGCTGTATTTAACTATTTTAGTGATACATAAAAGATGAGTTGTATACAGTTTCATTGTTCATGGTGCATTAACAGTAAAAAGATTCTCTTTTATTCTAATATGCTGAAACAGAAACTGAGCTCATCAGTTTAGTCATTATCTTCAGAAAAACTTTAAAGCACCGCTAGTTTTAAAAAAAAATTTTAATATCAGAGCTGGGAAGTCGACTCAATTACTTGGCTCGCACAAGAAGCAGAAAAGGCATTTTCTCCCCCTTGATTAGCAGAACTAATCATTCTTCATGGCTATGACTGAAGTAAAGTGCAGGAACTCTTTATTTACCGCATCCATCTCCTCTGAACTAACAGCAGAGATCTGCATCTTATCAGAGCAGAGCAGAAGGAAGCTGTAGTCCCGGCAGCTCACCTAATGGAAGCAGGCTTAAGTGTTTAGTGATGACAGCGTTTAGTGAAGCACCGCCTCCACTGGGGAATGGAAAACGAGAGGCAAAAAACAACCTTACAAGACACCTGACACATGATGAAATCACAGATTGCAGCAAGATTCAAGCCATTATGATGTGTTGAAAGTTCAAATATCGACCACCCAGTGAGGGAGCTATATTTAATGTTCATGATGACAATGATGTGACGCTAAAGGGAGAAAAAAGGTCATGGTAGAAAATACAGGCAAATGAAATTTCAAAGGAAACACATGCAGTTGACTCCAGATGTGTTAGATGCTCAAAAATACATCAGAGGGTTTGCAAAATGACAGCAGAGCAAAGTCAGACAATTAATATATCCCAATAACTATTTTGTTACTCTTTAAATGTGTAAATGTGGGATGAATTAAACCGTTTCTTCTATTTAGATTCACCCAGAAGAGGAGGACTATGGCTTCGAGATCGAGGAGAAAAACAAGGCCATTGTGGTGAAATCTGTCACCAGGGGCTCACACGCTGAGGTAATGGTCAACACACACACAGACACAGACACAGACACACACACACACACAGACACACACACACACACACTCTCTCTCTCTCTCTCTCTCTCTCTCTGTATCCTCCTTCCTGCCTCAGGGCATTGGTTCCAGTAGGTAATGGCTGTCAACTGTTTGGACGGCTGCTGTCAGTCTGCTCTTTTTCCCTTTGGTCAGGCTTCACTCTGATTGGCTTCAGGACCATCGAACATGATTGCTCACATCACGTCCACAAATACACAACCACGCACACCCATCTAGCCACGCGGAGCCATTTAGAAAAAACAACAACAGTCTGCATGCTGTAAAAGCTTTGGCTGAAGCATGTTGCAGCATTATTGTTCTGCTGCAAACCACCAGCTGACACAGCATTTGTCAGCATTTATGTCAGAAAGCTACAAAATTTTTACAGGCTCTTTCTTTCATCAGCAGCAGACTCATAAAATAATCAGTGATAAAATAGGACTTATCTTCTGTGTTGCTCCCTTTAAAGTCAGATCATTAATTGTCTGTTCTTAAGTTTGATGACGAAGGTTTAGGGACGTTCAAAGGCAAATTATTTCCTTGTCTTTAAACAGAAACATTATCTCTGACCAACCAATAATATACTGATACTAAAAACATAGCCTTAGTTAAATTAGGATGCTGTGATGATAACTTGGTGCTAGCTCCACCAGCCTTTGGTCAGCTTTGCAGGTTTTTGGCCCTTATACCTACAACTTTATCTTCATTTTCTAGATCATAATACAGACAAACCTTGCTATGCTACAGAATGCCACCTGTAACCTTTGCTTGTCTACACAGCATTTCAGGCATTCAACAATAAACACATAATTAAAGGTCTGGCCTGTTTCTTTCCTAACTTAGCAAAAGGTTGTCATTTCCCTAATTTCCCAGTGTAGATGTGCATTTTCTTTCAGGGATGTATTTCTTCAGCTTGCCTTTATTGCATCTGAATTTTGAAAAGCTCTTTTGCACAAACTGCGGCCTGGATCTGAGTAAACAAGATCATATTAATCCCATTTGGGCTTCTGTGCAATGGTTTTCCATTAATTTTCAGACAGATTGATCGGTTTATTGTTGATCTTCTAGACATACCGTGACCAACCCCCAAAACCATTAGAGACACTTGGGGACCCTTATTTTGGAGACCCTCCACAGATAAGGGAAGATAGCAGGCAACAGGGCATGGCTTTGTAGTCAACTAGATTTGTTGTTGACTCCAAAAAAATCCTTGAAAAATATCATTTTTCACTGAGGTTTTACTTTTACCTCATGTCAAACACCTAGTTTTATGGAGAACACCCCCTAAGCTAATTCCACCTGCTATTCTCTGTGTTTGAAATCTTAAATTCCCAACATGGCTCTCAGGCTGTTTACTGAAGGTCAAAGTCAAACTTATTCTTCAGCATTTTTAGTCTCACCATTTTGCTCCTCTACCATGTCAACAATATCCATTTATCTTGTGTCCCCCTGCTTCAAAAGCCTCCTTCACTTTCTGCTATTTAACTCTTTTTTTCCCCGCTTTGCTCTTCTACTCGCTCACTCTGTGAATAATCTTTCTTTTTCTCCCTTCTCCTCTCAACCTTCTGCTCCCACTGGAGCTTTTTCCCCATTTCTCTCTCTCTCTCGCTCTGTTATTCATACCCCTTGTCCCCGATGCCCCACAATAACAGGATTGCTGGTTGTGACACAGCTCGTGTGCCAGCACAGTGAATGAGGCTCAGCTGATTCCCATGGGGCTCTGAAAGGGGCTGGGAGACACACACTCTCTCTCACACACAGAGCCCTTTCACTATATGATACTATTATAGATGGTCACGTGCAGACACACACACATATACATCCCTCCACATTCGGATGGCGGTAGCTCCTCCCAGTTGCCCCCTACACTCATCCAAGGCGGTTATCCAGAGTCAGGCAAAGCTCAGCCAAGGCCACCCCACCGGATCCGTGCCCAGGACACTGGACTCACACAGCTAACACACAGTGGCAGCATTATTCTCACAACGTGACTGAAGATGTGCGAGACGACTGCATTTAGTGACGCGCAGCAGACTGTGGGGCTGGGTCTGTTATTGTATAAAAGGCGCCTGAAGATAATTTCTGATTGTGCAAAGCTGAGGAAGGTTTGATTCTTTGTTTGGATGAATGTTTGAGTTTACAGTTGTTGTTATAAAGCTTTTCAATCAAGGAGCGGTTGTGATGCAGCAGGCAGGAAACTCAGGTGTAAATATTGTGCAGCTTCATCATATCTCGCACCCAATCTGGAGCTGCTCCCTTTCCATTAAAAAAGCTCTTTCATATGAGTGAAAACACACGACAAGACTGAACAAGCTGTGAACACACTGAGCAGCACTCACTGATTTCCTCTGTTGTGTTTTGGTTTGTTTTGTGCCACACTCCTTAGAGGCACACTGAAGGCTGGAAGTGGGTAATAAACACTTGAATCTCTATCTGAGCCAAATGCCACAGACAGTTTGGTGTCACTGTGGCACATTGGGAGAGGATTCATCAATTGAATTGTGGTCCCCACTTGAAACTGAGCAAATGGGGTCTTTAGAGGGGGCTACAAAAAAAGCTGCAGAAAGCTAAAAACCAGCATTCTGTCTCCTCTCTGTCCGTCTGTCCTTCCAGATGGCTGGCCTGCAGGTGGGCAGGAAGATCTACACCATCAACGAGGACCTGCTGTTCCTCCGGCCCTTCTCTGAGGTGGAAACCATGATCAGCCAAGCCTTCTGCATACGACGCTCCCTGCGGCTGCTGGTTGCCACAAAGGCCAAGGAGTGAGAGAACACACAAATACACACTTAGCACTGAATACTGGAGCAAGGTGTGGTCTTTTCTCCTAACAGCAAATTCACTGAAATCGACAAAGCAACAACCAACAAGGTCATCTAGGTTGAAAAGGAGGCAAAGTAAAACAAAAGATTCTGTGGAGGATAGCTACATGGCAATAAACATCAAACTTTCTCCTCCTCTCTCCTCTTTGAGCTCTGATTAAAAGTGTAGTCGCAAAAATGCAGAACCTAAAGCTTTTAAAGTGGAGCATAGGAACTTAAATGCTGCATGAAATGTTGGTTAAAACAAAATTTGATGGATTGCAAATTATTCAAATTCTGTATCTCCTGGAAAACAGAGGAAAGTAAATCATTAAATTCCAAAACTGAAAAAAGTTCTGTATGTAGACGTTAAATATTTGACCTTCCTTTCTAGGTGCAGCAATCATCTGTGCTCACTGACAATAGATCTTTAAGGCACTTTTTAACTCTCATGTAGTGATTGCTTCTGCAGAGTCAGTCAGTGCCGTCTAAGACTCCAAAGATCATGACTATTTATATTGAATTTCAGCCTTGTCCCATTATAATCTGTTTTATCATCATTTTAAACAGTGGTTGTAGTTGGTGACAGACTCATTTTAGATTCACACTTACCAAAAAGCACTAACTGGTGTTTTCTTTACCAGGATTGTGAGGATCCCTGACAACCCGGATAGCCTCTCCTTCAGACTCTGTGGCTCTGCCCCTCCTCACGTCCATGCTGTAAGGAAAGGTAAGTGCCAGACCAAACTATAAATGATTTTTAAAAGGTTGAAGGAAACCAAGTATTTAAATATATGATTGGAAAGTAACTATTCTAACAGTGATGAGCAGATACAGTGCTGTAATAAAATTAATGTACCTTTGTTTGAAAATGACACACAGGAGCTATGTGGTTTTGTTATAGTGTGATGTGTTGTTGCAGATTCAGTGCCAGTAAATCCTTTTAAAATGTTTACAGTGTCAGAAAGACGAATCATTCTGGCTGAATTCAAGGGAGAGATGATGTAACTCTAGCCTCTAACCACCTGTTACTTTCTGCTTTTAGTGAACCTTTATTAGGTTTTTATGGCCACCTGTCAGACAGACAGCCCGCGGTCAGGGTTCAAACCCTTAATAGACCAAACTGCCTTTAAAACACACACACACACACACACACACTTAGACACAGACCTGTGATCATAGACGCACACATTTTCCTTCTTCCCTCCTTCCCTGTCCTTGCAACCTCCAAACCAGATGTTTGTGTGGCCTCATCTTACTCAAAATAGAAAAATGAGAGAGTTATGTCATTGAGGGGTAGATCTGGATGCGTAAAGCAGACAGGAGCAGCAGAGAACACTCACAAAAACAACTAACAGAAGAGAAGCTGCATGGAGCAGCAAGGAATGTGATCTCAGGGTTTCACTCTCACTTCTCCACATTTCCCTTATTTTTCCACACCCTTCTCTCCCTCCCGTCTCTCTCTCCTGCTGTTTGGAGCAGTGGTATTTTTTCACAGTCTGTAGTTGTTTTTTTCTGTTCATAAATCAGCTCCCCTGTGTGTCATCCGTACACGGGTCAAGTAGCCTCAGAGTTAGGTAATTGCTGGCACCCCAGGGTGGAAGTGATGCCAGCACTGGTATTTTTAGGTTGGGAGAGGAAGATGATGGAGGTGTTGATTGGACTTCCAGGCTGTAAAGCCATTAGTGACTTGGGACATCATGTTACGCCATTGAAGCAATAATATTCTGTTTTTCTGGACAAACAAAGGGGGCGAGGCTGTGCAGATACTGAAAATTGAATCAAAGACATTTGAAACGATCCCAGTTAAAACTGATCAAGTGTTCTTTGGAGATTTTCCCGCAGTTTGGAGACAAGTACAAAATGTTTTTTTTCTTTTTTTATCATAGCCCAACATGTTGTATAAAGTGTAATCCTACCACCCTGTGACCTCTGACCTCTAATTCTTTGTTGACACATTACAGGCTGGGAGGCAGCAGCAGCGGGGCTTCAACCAGGCCAGGTCATCCTTAAGGTCAACGGCAACAACGTCAACCACAGTGACTTCCAGGAGGTCCTGGAGCATTTCAGCGCGCAGCAAACGCACCAGGAGCCTCCCAAAGTGGTGAGAAGACACATGAAAATCAACAACGAGACACAAACAGGGGGGGTTGTTGAAAGTAGAGTGTGTATGAGAGAAGTTTTAGGTCTCACTGAGCCTCCTTCACTCTCATATAATTACATTTGTGTCAGTTAATCAACTCTTTTGCCAGAGCAGGATGATTTATCATCTTTTGGCTGATCTTGCCTTGCATATTTGTAAGTCCAGCCCCCAAAACCACTCAGTCTTCTTTTATATAAAAGTCTAATCTGTAATTTATATTGGGTCTTTGGCATAAAGAGACTTAAATAATTATGTTTCTGTAGCTCCTGTTGTTCGTCTTGGCTATAGCATTGCATTGACATGCATTCAAAGTAACTAGAAATAGCTGGTCTTCTCTTTGATGGCCTTGGGGGTTATGTAGAGACATCAGTGTCAATTTAAATCAGTTTCATAAGGAACTCAGGGTATTAATTGCTGTGTGCATAACATAATTGATACAGCCTGCTCCCTCAGAGACTTTCCTCAATCACAATATCCTAAATCATTTGGATTATTTCAGCTCTGGGTGCCACAAAGAGTGAAACTCAAAAAGAAAAACATGAATCCAGAGCAAGATTTGACTTTAAGAAGATGATTGTCAGATATCAAAGTGACCACACCTTTTTCTTGTTGCAAAGAGCATGGTGCCTATCCTGTAGTTAAATTAAACAGAAACTCTGTGTGATGGTCTATCGGTTTTGGAAACAGAAAAAAATTAAATTTAAATACACTGATCATGTGGTCAAGGCTGCCAGTGGGTTTGCTGGCACTGACAATTTTAAAAATCCTTTTTCGCGGAAATTCTTGTGGCTCTTCAGACGTACACTTAAATTGGAAGTGTTAAAGAAGTGTCGCTTGCTCCTCTTCACAGCTCCTGTGTCAGCTTTTTTGCTTTCTGTTTACTGCACTTAAGAATACTCCTACACAGCTGACATGTTAGGGCTTTTTAGCGCAGGTAAGCTGTTATTGTGTGTGCATACTTAATGCACCCCCTTAAAGGCCGTACATACTGATGAAAGTTTTTTAGATTTGCTGATACAGATATATTACCTTTTGTGCTGATACTGAATAAATTCTTCCACTTTTATCCTGCTCAGTTCACAAAGTGATTTGAAAAGTTCCTCAGAAGTAGTTAAAGAATATTTTGATTCATGTTTCGACCAGTCTTCCCCCTGAATCCTCTAGCTATTTGCCCCCAGAGTTTTTACAGTTGTTGATTGTGTTGCTGTGGTTATTAAGACACTTCTGAAGCTGTAAACATTTACACAAAGCAACAAGTAAGTTTATTATTATCGGTTGTTTTGAAGTTTATTTATGAGTTCATTTAACAATATGAGAGCACTCACTGAATTTACATTTGATGAGCAGACTGACCCTCAATGACCCAGACATTCCTACTCTGAGATCGTAATAAAACAGCGTGAGCATTTGTCAGACAGGCTGGAATTAGAGGCTTAGTATTGAGAAGGAGTAAAAAAAAGTTTTCTACTCATCAGTCAGCACAACTTTTCTGTCTACATCCGATATACCAAAGACGTATCATACGTCAGGTTTCTTCACACCAGCAGCGCTCTTGGCTCCAGCAGTGGGTGGCCCAGTGATCTCTGACATAAATTTCTGGCTGTCACTTTGTCGCTGCAGGCCACATGTAGTAAGAGTTTGACATTTCTCAATCCTACACAGAGAGGGAAAGTAGCCCAGAGCAACATGTAACACCACTGCCTTTAAAGGGAATTCTCTGTAAGATTAAAAATGGCAGAGTTCATGTTTCTAATAGAGTCATAACTGGGGTATTTAATCACCGTAATAGATAGAGATTGATGAAGCGATGAGGCGTGTGTCTGGTTGTTCAGACATGTTTGGCTATAAGCAGGCAGAATACTTACTGGATTACACACATAGTTTGGTTTTGCATGTTCTACTCTTTTTTTGCAAACCTCCTCACAGTGTGACTGCTGGGCAGCCTTATATTGGACTCATTCCAGTAAATGTTTGATGGTTCATTTAACAACAGGATACACTGCACAACCAGGATGTTGTTGATGTGGCTGACTGCACAGCCAAAAAAGAGGCAGAGGAGTCAGGCTTGATTGCTTTGTGGTGAAAGTGTATTTGGGGAAGCACCTCAAAACCCTGTGTGCTGATTTCTGCTGATTTTTTTCAAGATGCATGAGAATATCTGTATTTTATAATTTACTCATCATTTCCTATCCATCTACTGTTGGCTTTTTGCACATTATGATCATTTCGATATAACTGCTCAACTCGTCCCCCCCCAGTGTCAGTGGGTGTATCGTGCATTTGAAGATGTGGAGGAGCTGCAGAAAGAGCGAGATGACGGTGATAAGGAGGAGGGCTCTTTTGCACCTTATCCAGTCGAGAACGGCTCAGACCACGATGAGGAGAACGGCACCGATGGAACAGGTGAACCATCAACACTTCAGATTATGACTTAAGTTATGTGAGGTGATTCTCATGAATGGGTATCAAGGTCAATGATGCAAACATCCTCTGCAACTTCTCCTGTTACGCTCAGTTTTTTGTGGGTTTTTTTTTCCTTTGAAGGGACAGAGCTTTTAGGGTGCACACTTTAACCGCTTGAGCCAAAAGTGTTCCTTCTTTTGCTTTCTTCGACCAGGACCAGAATACCTTTCATTAAGTAATACGTGCTGAAATAACAAACCATCTTTGAATCGTCTGTTTCTCCACAGACCTCCGTCTGGGCAGACTTTCCCTCTCTGAGGATCTTCCTCATGTCAGCATGACGGTAGACAACGTCCACCTGGAACACGGTGTCGTCTATGAATACGTCAGCACCGCCGGCATCAAGAGCCATGTTCTGGAGAAGATGGTGGAGCCTAAAGGCTGCTTCAGCCTCACAGCTAAGGTAGATAAAATATGATACTGAGACAGAGGACCGCTTTTGCTTATTCACTGACTTTATATTGTGTAATGTCACTAATGATTTGTATGACAGCTGTTAACTTAGCTTACATGTATCACTGACTACACAAACTTGGCGGTGGACCAGTTTACTGTTATCTGATATTTTTCAGCCTCTCCAGTTATGACAGCATCTGTTGTTTGTCAAGTGTTGGTTTTGGTTGTTTTGAAAAGCTGAACATTTAGCTTTGAGGGAAAACACACCTGCTGTATCTCAGGGCCATATTTTCACTAAATCAAGTTACTAAACTTGATTATTGCATCCCTGCTAATGTTCTTGTCTCGGCAGATCCTGGAGGCGTTTTCTAGTGATGACAGCCTCTTTGTTCATAACTGCAACCAGCTCATCTCCCAGAGCGACCGAGTGGTTACCATGCCTCAGTTCGAGTTCAGACAGATCTGTGAAACCAAGCTGGAGAGCATCCAGCGGCGAATCGGCAGCTATCAACAGGTACCGAGACACACGTCTGCTCCCTCTACAGACACAGATGCAGTTGAATTTCTTGTGAGGTGTTTCACAAAAAAAAAAAAAAAATCTGAAATTCATCTTTTAGTCACAACAAATAAGTCTGTTGTCCTTAAACCAAATACGACATAACTTCTGATGATCACTGATGGTTCCCAAAGACTTTTAAAACGTAAAAGCTGGTGAGAAAAACAGACTTACACAAACCTTTGTTCTGTTTCTTAAGCGTTTTCTGTCCATAACTACTGTTCACCACCTAGAATCAAAAACTACTTGTACGCTCGATACGCACAGTTTTTGTTTGTCTTTGTTAGGTTACTATATTTTCAACTTTGAAATAGAAACGTGCCAACCAATTCTACCACCAAGCCCCTCAATTGTGATTCTTATATTTTTTATGAGGACCATGCAGTCAGTAAGAAATATCATTTAGTCAGAAAATTCTCAAAATGAGATTTGTCTTGAGGCTTATGTCTATGCAGCTCATGCTTCTTCTACAAAACAGCTGTCCATTTTTTTCCATCAATACTGGATTTTCGGGTCATGGGTTGCTTGGTCATGATAGACAGAAGGAGGTTGTCAATATCAATCACATATGATAATCAGGCCAGTAGACGTGAAACACAAAACTTAAAGTAATCAGCACATATTTTCTTTACTTGCTAGCTTCTTTGTTTTATAACGGATAAATCAGATGATATATAGAAACCGTTTTGAGTCTGATTATAGTCACCCTCAGCTGACTCAGACATTTTTAAGTCCATCCTGTCCATCTCTGTTATGTCCAGACATGTTCAGTCATGCGATGCTTGTGAGCAGCTTCCTCTGACGGGTTTCTCTTTTTCACCTAGTTTGCCCAGGAGCTGAGAAACAAGGCGTGGCCGTCCTTCAGGCAGGCTGGTGGTCAGCCTCACCCCCTGGGCTGCATGGACTTTGTCCCCACCAACTGCCACGTCAACTTCATGCAGGTCTCGTACCCCAAGAGCATCACCTCAGCAGGCAGGACTTTCAGCATCCGCTTTGGGCGGAAAAACTCATTGTTTGGCCTGGATCCTGACCAAGGTGGATATGCACATACTTTACATGCACATGTGAACATTAGCACAGTCTCTCTCACATAAACTGTTCACCACTTAATCCAAGCTTTTCCTGAGATCCAGCCCCCTTGGTGATGATAAAGATTAACCCTTCCAAAACTAGCTCAGTGATGATTTTGACAAATTATTCCCTGTGACCATTTGAATCCCGCAGCACAGAGAAGGGAATGTCATCCCCAGCCTCCCACATCAGCCACAAGGTCTCAACAAGGATTCCCATAGTAAATTAGAAGAGTGGTTCGCCATTAAGACTCCATTAGCTGCAGGCCATTCTCATGTTATTGACATGAGAAACAGATGAATGATGTCAGCGAAGATGCAGGCTCCACCACAGAGTGGAAGAATGTGTGGCGTTCACTTAAAGAGGTCAAAGAGGAGAAGAGGAGAGAGTTAGTGGAGCCTAGAAATGAGAGGGCAGAAGATTTAAAAGCCGTAGATAAAACACAGAGCAGACTGCTTTCTTTCTATATGGCCTGTCTCATTATTAAAGTCTCAGCTTCAGTGCTAAACTCCCAGAGATGAAAATGCAACACAGCTGTCTAGACAGCAGACTTTAAGCCTGCATTGTTCCAGGATGCAGCGTTTTTATCTTTTCTCCCAGCACCAGCTGTAAGTCACACATCTGCCCAACATTTGGTGTGACGCGATGCTCGGCAGTGCTGCCTCTCAGAGTGCTCTCTGCTTAACCAGCAAGCAATCGTTTGCACTTTATCTCATTAGCTCTAAAGAGGCTACAGTAAGAAGTTCCTGCGAAGAATATGTGGTCTGAAAGATATATGATATTTATCCTTCTTATGTTACTAACATCTCCCCATAGAAGTCAACTTCAAGGATTTGAATTATCCAGCAGCGTTATTTACCTTCTTGTGTGGCTCTCGAGACAAGTCCAACTTTTCCTCTCAGATATTAGCCACCCAACCATTAATATTCCATGATGATGGAGCCAGTGATATTTTTTCCTGAAATTATAGGATGTTGAAGATACTTGAAGGAAGGGTTAAACCTACTCTGGGATTGCTGTTGTCATACAGTATATTGTAACATAGTTTTTTACCTGGGTCCTGTCTTTGTGCACAATATGCACTGAGCAGTTTGACAGATTACTCTTTTAAAATTGAAGTTGATATTCTCAATATTTTAAGTTGAAGTTGCCAAGATTCCTTCTAACTGAAAACTGTGATCTCTTTAAAGAGGTTATTAGTGGCACGGGATGGAAATGGAAACTCAAATATCTAAAGTCATTCCAAGCAGCTGTTTTAAATATTCTGTAAGATCATGAAGGCATTTAAAGAGCATATCTGAATATGCATAAACCAAAATACTGCCTTATGCACATCCCTGTGTAGCTGTATATTTCTGAAACTGCAGTTGGCTTATTTCCCCTGAGTCCTTGTAACTACTGCATCTTGTTAACTGAGTTACTGCCAAGAAAAGGGATGAAGGTTTTTGTACTTTATAGTTGATATTTTGGTTTGTTTACCTTATCTGACGAAAAAAGAGAGGCTGAAAATCCCCTGAAAGTAGATAAGATGTTTCCATGCAGTCTATGTTTGCCTTCACAGCCAGTCTGGTCCTGTGCAGCTGTGTCAGGTCAGCTCTCTACCCCCATAGTCTCACAGGTCGCATTGTCGTTACTTAACATTAAATGTTATTAACATCCAAACTCCTCTTCAAAGCAGCAACTGAGGACGTTTTCAGCTCTTCTCTTCATCCTTTTATGGAGATTTTAAGCTCAAACATGAAGGAGGATTTACTTCTCTTAATATGATCCAGCTTCTGATTAGCGCACATTCTACAACCGATGGCTGATAACTGTTTTAGCGACTGTAGGACTCACACTGTTAATAATTTTTACTGCATTTCTTAATCTGCATCTGTGAGTCTATGTTTTCTCTTTGTCCTTCTTGGCAGCAAACCAAATTCCCTCCCATAGGTCAATAAAACCGAAGGTGAAGATTGTGAGCACCGTCCTCTGTTTCCCAATGGTGCATTACAAAGAATTTTTTCTTATTATTTAGCTCTTCATGTGGTATCCATGAGGTATGAATGAGCATAAAGTGTAAAAAGTCTGTTCTATTTAATCAAAACATGTCTGCCACACAGAGTCGCAAACACTTTGAGTTCTTTGCTATAACTTAATCCCTCTGCCGTTTTTGGATGTCTCAGGTTATTGCAGCTTAGTTTGGCATTCATCCCAAGCAAACAGTTTTGCATCCTGCTCCCACTGTGCATATCTGTAGCAGAAAAGCCTTACGAGGTTTTTTTTTTTTGGAGAAGTTGTTTTTCATTAAGTCTAAATAGAGAGCAGGCTTACATCATATGGTTTTGAACATCTGGAGAGTGTATCTGAGTAATGTCTGTTTCATTCACAAGTGCAAACATATTTTTCTCCTCCTCTCCTCCTGCAGCCCAACTGAACCCCATGTCCCACACGCAGCACTGTGTCACCAGTATGGGAGCGCCCTCCTGGAAGTGCTCGGGTCTGGAAGGGGAGGAGTTGGACGACGACGGGGAGGTGACTGTTGATGGAGGTGAAGCACTGAACGACAGCCTTCGGAGCGGCTATGAGGAAGGCGGACTGAGCTTCCTACTCAAACAGGAAGACACAGAGACACAGGACAACTACATTCACCTGTACAGCCGTCTGGATGTGGCTGTGAGGGAGATGAGGCAGTATGTCGCACAGATAGATGTGTAAGTGTAGTTCTTTGATAGATTTAATGAAAGTCTACAGTCTGATCTCTTACTCTAATCTCCTCCTGTGACTCGTGTCAACCAAAAAGAAGTGTTTACTCAAACCCATTCAGGAAATATTTTCAGCTCTCGCAGCTGCCGTGTGAGATGTTATCAAATATCTGCGTTCCCTCTGTGTTTATATGTGAGTGGACTATTTTCATAGCCTTCACGTTGACATTTAGAAATCTGTATATAAAAAGCTGAGAGCTGCCTCCTGAGGCTGTTCCTCAGCTGCTCTTTGTCTGTCTGCCCTTTGCCTTGTTTGAAGCTGAAGGTTTACAAAAGGAACATTCTTCAGGCCCAAAATATTTGTGGGCCAGGCCCAGTTCAGGAACAGGGAGTGAGGTCAGGATAACATCGGAAAAGAAAGAAGCATATTGTGTGTGTGTGTGTATGCGAGCAAAGGGTGTGACGTGGATGAATAGATGATGATGAGGTGCGTTTGACTGTGTGAGAGTGTATTATGATATAAACACAATCATAAAAGCAGTGAAAGTGTTTTATGAATTTATTTCTGATGTACTCTATATCTCATACTCAAAAGTATTTGAAATAATATGGAAATTGGGGTTTCAGCTTTTGTAATCCGTTAATTAATCTGCTTTTATTTTCTCCCTTCTCAAATTTCAGCCTTTTGTCATCCATCACTGAACCCACACAGCTCCAAGGTGAAGGTGGAGAGCCCCCGGTGTACGAGCCCAGTCAGCCCCCGTCTCTGGCCCCTTGTGAGGACGGCTGTGACCAGGACAAAGTGGAGCAAGGCGGCATCAAACGAGTCTGCTTCAAGGTGAACGAGGAGGATCAGGAGGACTCAGGCCATGATACAATGAGCTACAGAGACTCCTACAGGTGAGGAGTAATACACGTCTCACCGATCAGCTTGTTAAGCAGCCTTGTTAAGTTAGCACATTTTGATTCTAAAACCCTTCTTATGAGGGATCGATTTGGATTTTTTGGGCGGATACCAATTTTTTCATCACGCATGCTGATATTCTTGGGCTGATATTTGAGGCCAGTGTTGCTTTCCCTCCCTCAATTTACATAATAAAAATGACACAATGACAACAGAGTTGCTTGACTCTGCAGTCTGCAAGCAAGGGAGGGGCAAGGCATGGTCTGCTGTGTCTCCTGGCAACACAGAGCTGCCTACCTGTCTATACTCACTCATATCAAGTCGTCCTGATAATGGAAACTGTGTTTTCCATGAACACCATCACCCACTGCTGGACAGATGAGGCTCTAGACAAAGCAAGCATAAGTTGTGGTTAATACTTTTCTTTGTTTCAGACAAGAGAAAGAGTGATGAGGATATATATTGTCAAAGTCCAAGATCTGTGATCCAGTGTCACAGTACATTTTGTTAAATAATATTTCTGCACACATTTTAAATGTGTTTATTCTCCAGGAGCTGCACTTTTTTCAAAATCAGTGACAAGAAGTAAATCTTACTAATAATTTAGTCGGCATTGGGACACTGATATAATAGTGACACTATTTAGAAACTTTTTAAAAATCTCCTCTCTGTGCCTTTGAATTTTATTTTTATGGGCTATAGAAGTGTTTGACTTTCATAAAGATCAAAGTAGCCTCTGCTGCTGACCCAATCTGCTCCAAGGCAGTTTATGTTTGAAATAACAGATCAACTCCTCTAAAAGCTCTGTTTACTGAGCACTCAGGACTCTTAGCCCTGGGGCTTGTCGTATGGAGGTGGAATCAAATATTTGCAAAAGCTGAAATCTGAGACACTGTCACTCTTATTTTTTAGGAACAGGTTGGAAAATAGGAGTATGAATTGATTTAAATGTGGTTAAAAATACATTTGCAGATGAGGTAGGAAAAACTTGTGTTAAGCTACTTGTATTAAAACATTTTCTTATTTCAAAAGACTTGATAAGTGCTGGCCTCTAACCCCACTCTATTGGCAGATTTTTTTTGTTTACTTTGGCGAGCAATTTATGTGTCTTTTTGTCTTTCATTATCTTGAAATAAGACATTTCTCTGGACTTGTCCCTTAAATGTGACTCATACTAAGTGTACTAAGATCTACTTAAATAAGACAGTAACAGTTGATATGATTTCAGTTTCTGCAGACATAACTCATCGTCCAGCATTGGATCACTGCTGTGTGCTTGTTATACTTATTATATTATAAATGTAAGCTAACTTGTTGCTTTTTATTTTTTATACATCTCCCCTTTGATCTGTTACCAATACCAACAACAGGTTTGCAAGTTAAAAGTAAGACTCAGGATTAACTTGTCATAAACTCTGAAAAAATACTAATACAAATGCTAAATACACTGAGAAATTAAGTACACAATGGACTAGACCATTGTAACTATGAATAAGGCAGTGATATAGCCCTTCACCGTCATGCTCTGTCTGTCCAACAGTTGGCAGCTTTAGTCATGTTGCTCTAAGTCAAGATTATGTGTTTAACCTGTCAATGGGTGTTGAGTTTAATAGTTTACTCTTCTTTTATTTATTAAGCCTGTTCACTTACAGTAGACATATCTTTGTTAGCAGTGGGTCACATGATGAAAACATTGTCTTTTTTCAACATTCATGGCTTGATCAAAACCTTTGTGTCAACTTGTCCAGTTTCAAGCATTATGTAATTGCTATTGTGAGTGTGTAAAGGTGACTAAACTATGACAAAAATGTACCCTGGGTTTGTTGAACTTATTTCATAGTAAATCCAGTGTCACAGCATCTTTATAAAACCTAATGGAAACCTTCTTTCTTCCACCTGGATGTGTTACTCTGGATCTGTAAAACCTAAATAACCCACAAACTTTACTCTACAAACCCGTAATGTGCTCATTTCCCCCCATTGGAGGCTTCAATTCTTTCCAGATGTTGGTATTTTACCCGAGTTTGAGCTCTAAAAATGACTTCAAAATGCTTTGGTCAGATCTGGTTATGTCATTTACTTGTTGTGAGTTCATTCAAACGTTTGTGTGTTTCTGTGTTTCTGTGTGTGTGTGTGTGTGTGTGTGTGTGTGTGTGTGTGTGTAAGAGGAAGAGTGAGTTTGTGTGTACAGTTCACTGGGCAGTTCTCGACTGATCCCCACCCTCCACCACCCACTAAGATGTAGTTATTGGTTGATGGTGTGGTGGGCTGGTGTATAATAGAGCCAAATGTTTGGGGCGCGGCCTCCTCACACTCTGTCATTACAGCCTCAGCCTCGCCATGTGAGAGACGAATACCTCACTGCAGTAAAATGTAAAGGAAACTGCAGGCTGTAATATATGTGCTGTACTCAAACACACACACACTCACACACACTCTGGGTGTTTACCCCAAGTATTAAAGCTCGCTGCACAAAAACAAACTCTCCTTTCAAGGCCGCACCATGAATGAGGATGAATCATCCCTCTGTGAAATTTTGGATCAAAACAGAGAAAGTGCTTCTGTGCTCCCAAGGTGGGTGGTGACAGAAAAAGAGAATCAGATATTTTAGCTGTAGGTGGTGACAGACCTCAGCAGAGCCTAGCAGTCGGAGGTCAGTGCAAAGTACAGCATGTGAGGAACATGATGTAAAATCAGGAACATAAAACAGCTGCAACAGACACACACGCGCGCGCACACACACACACACACACACACAAGACAAACTCAGGAGAGGGGACTGTGTGAAGACATCCAAGTGGAGTAGTGTTTTTGTTTTACACCTGGGTGTATTTTGCATGTTATTAATCGACATACAGGTAGTGTGTGTCCAGCTTCAGGGACAGATTACAGTTCACCAGAAAGCGTCTCAAATTAACCTATTGTTTATTTTTGTTTGGCAAAAGCAAAATGTATCTTCCTTAAATCAATCCAAAGCAGATCTAGTTTATTGCTTCTCTCCTTTAACAATCCTACGTCTGTACATCTTTAAACTTATACAGAAGAGTCCAGCTTTGAAAGAACATTCAATCCTAATAAGTACTGTATACTGGCAGCACATCATTAAATTATTCAAGAAATGGTTAAAGTGCTGAACATTTTTATGTGAGCTTTGATTTAATGGGTTTTTGAAGGTGCATATAACCTTTTATGTGTCCTATATCACATGAGCTGTTTTCAGTTTTATACCCACTCACATACTTTTATACATTCCACAGATGCTCTGCATATTTGTGTCCTTGTGTACAGTAAAGCCTGAACAGAGAATTTCACCAGACGTAGGGATGTAATAAATCAAGCAGGTATTTTGACACTTACTGCTCTGGTTATAGAGACAAGACAGTCCCTCTCTGTAGCCTGAGGCACATGAGCGCGCACAGTGTTGAAAGAGTTATAGTCATAGTCTGAATTTACAGACAGGTATTTTGATTTGGTGTCATGTGTCATGATTGAGCCGATCACAAGTGGACAGCTTTGAGAAGGAGTGTTCACACTTAGCGTTATAATGCGTCTCTAAAGCTGTCTTCAGCAACCACTTGATCTCACATTCTCGCCCTGTATGCAAATTCACAGAGAGCAAATGCTCACCTTCAGCAGGCCTTAAGATGAGGTGNCTTATCTGACGAAAAAAGAGAGGCTGAAAATCCCCTGAAAGTAGATAAGATGTTTCCATGCAGTCTATGTTTGCCTTCACAGCCAGTCTGGTCCTGTGCAGCTGTGTCAGGTCAGCTCTCTACCCCCATAGTCTCACAGGTCGCATTGTCGTTACTTAACATTAAATGTTATTAACATCCAAACTCCTCTTCAAAGCAGCAACTGAGGACGTTTTCAGCTCTTCTCTTCATCCTTTTATGGAGATTTTAAGCTCAAACATGAAGGAGGATTTACTTCTCTTAATATGATCCACCTTCTGATTAGCGCACATTCTACAACCGATGGCTGATAACTGTTTTAGCGACTGTAGGACTCACACTGTTAATATTTTTTACTGCATTACTTAATCTGCACCTGTCAGTCTATGTTTTCTCTTTGTCCTTCTTGGCAGCAAACCAAATTTCCTCCCATAGGTCAATAAAACCGAAGGTGAAGATTGTGAGCACCGTCCTCTGTTTCCCAATGGTGCATTACAAAGAATTTTTCCTTATTATTTAGCTCTTCATGTGGTATCCATGAGGTATAAATGAGCATAAAGTGTAAAAATTCTTTTCTATTTTATCAAAACATGTCTGCCACACAGAGTCGCAAACACTTTGAGTTCTTTGCTATAACATAATCCCTCTGCCATTTTTGGATGTCTCAGGTTATTGCAGCTTAGTTTGGCATTCATCCCAAGCAAACAGTTTTGCATCTTGCTCCCACTGTGCATATCTGTAGCAGAAAAGCCTTACGAGGATTTTTTTTTCTTTTTGGAGAAGTTGTTTTTCATTAAGTCTAAATAGAGAGCAGGCTTACATCATATGGTTTTGAACATCTGGAGAGTGTATCAGAGTAATGTCTGTTTCATTCACAAGTGCAAACATATTTTTCTCCTCCTCTCCTCCTGCAGCCCAACTGAACCCCATGTCCCACACGCAGCACTGTGTCACCAGCATGGGAGCGCCCTCCTGGAAGTGCTCGGGTCTGGAAGGGGAGGAGTTGGACGACGACGGGGAGGTGACTGTTGATGGAGGTGAAGCACTGAACGACAGCCTTCGGAGCGGCTATGAGGAAGGCGGACTGAGCTTCCTACTCAAACAGGAAGACACAGAGACACAGGACAACTACATTCACCTGTACAGCCGTCTGGATGTGGCTGTGAGGGAGATGAGGCAGTATGTCGCACAGATAGATGTGTAAGTGTGGTTCTTTGATAGATTTAATGAAAGTCTACAGTCTGATCTCTTACTCTAATCTCCTCCTGTGACTCGTGTCAACCAAAAAGAAGTGTTTACTCAAACCCATTCAGGAAATATTTTCAGCTCTCGCAGCTGCTGTGTGAGATGTTATCAAATATCTGCGTTCCCTCTGTGTTTATATGTGAGTGGACTATTTTCATAGCCTTCACGTTGACATTTAGAAATCTGTATTTAAAAAGCTGAGAGCTGCCTCCTGAGGCTGTTCCTCAGCTGCTCTTTGTCTGTCTGCCCTTTGCCTTGTTTGAAGCTGAAGGTTTACAAAAGGAACATTCTTCAGGCCCAAAATATTTGTGGGCCAGGCCCAGTTCAGGAACAGGGAGTGAGGTCAGGATAACATCGGAAAAGAAAGAAGCATATTGTGTGTGTGTGTGTATGCGAGCAAAGGGTGTGACGTGGATGAATAGATGAGTGCGTTTGACTGTGTGAGAGTGTATTATGATATAAACACAATCATAAAAGCAGTCTGAAAGTGTTTTATGAATTTATTTCTGATGTACTCTATATCTCATACTCAAAAGTATTTGAAATAATATGGAAATTGGGGTTTCAGCTTTTGTAATCCGTTAATTAATCTGCTTTTATTTTCTCCCTTCTCAAATTTCAGCCTTTTGTCATCCATCACTGAACCCACACAGCTCCAAGGTGAAGGTGGGGAGCCCCCGGTGTACGAGCCCAGTCAGCCCCCATCTCTGGCCCCTTGTGAGGACGGCTGTGACCAGGACAAAGTGGAGCAAGGCGGCATCAAACGAGTCTGCTTCAAGGTGAACGAGGAGGATCAGGAGGACTCAGGCCATGATACAATGAGCTACAGAGACTCCTACAGGTGAGGAGTAATACACGTCTCACCGATCAGCTTGTTAAGCAGCCTTGTTAAGTTAGCACATTTTGATTCTAAAACCCTTCTTATGAGGGATCGATTTGGATTTTTTGGGCGGATACCAATTTTTTCATCACCCATGCTGATATTCTTGGGCTGATATTTGAGGCCAGTGTTGCTTTTCCTCCCTCAATTTACATTATAAAAATGACACAATGACAACAGAGTTGCTTGACTCTGCAGTCTGCAAGCAAGGGAGGGGCAAGGCATGGTCTGCTGTGTCTCCTGGCAACACAGAGCTGCCTACCTGTCTATACTCACTCATATCAAGTCGTCCTGATAATGGAAACTGTGTTTTCCATGAACACCATCACCCACTGCTGGACAGATGAGGCTCTAGACAAAGCAAGCATAAGTTGTGGTTAATACTTTTCTTTGTTTCAGACAAGAGAAAGAGTGATGAGGATATATATTGGCAAAGTCCAAGATCTGTGATCCAGTGTCACAGTACATTTTGTTAAATAATATTTCTGCACACATTTTAAATGTGTTTATTCTCAAGGAGCTGCACTTTTTTCAAAATCAGTGACAAGAAGTTGTTATAATGAGGGATGCAGGCAGTGAAAATGAGAAAGAAAAAAAATGTCCATAACCAGGATTCAGTTTTCTCTTCATGAGTTTTCTTTTTCTTTTATTTCCTCCAGTCAGGGAAAAAACAAGAAACACACTCAAAAAAACAACTTGCTCCAGTTGACAAAAAAATACTGAATACTTTTTTCAGAAAGAGTGAAAGCTCTCCTTCTCTTCACCAAACAAAACCCCCAACCAGAAATGCTCCACTCCCAGCCTCTAGCAGCAGGCTGCCTGATTACTCAGCCAATCAGGCAGGAGCTGTGACAACGCATGACTCTGCTCAGGTGGGTGTAATCAGCTCACCTGGAAGAAACACAGTCACTGAAAGAAGTATCACCCCCCCCCTCCCCCATCACAGGTAAATAAACACAACACACAAGTGGGTACACCAAGCTGTCACCAAAACATCAGTGTTGGATAGAGAGGAATGCTGACCTTCCTCTTCATCCACACATTCACACATCCCCCTCCAGAGAACAATAATATAAGTCTTCATGACATTTCTCACCCCCTCTCTTTTGGCTCAGACATCTCAGGTAATCTTGACAGATAGTCAGCAATCAAATTTTTCTTACCAGGACAATGCTCAATGGTGAACTGATATGGCTGAAGGGCAAGACACCACCGTAGAATTCTNAGCTGTGACAACGCATGACTCTGCTCAGGTGGGTGTAATCAGCTCACCTGGAAGAAACACAGTCACTGAAAGAAGTATCACCCCCCCCCTCCCCCATCACAGGTAAATAAACACAACACACAAGTGGGTACACCAAGCTGTCACCAAAACATCAGTGTTGGATAGAGAGGAATGCTGACCTTCCTCTTCATCCACACATTCACACATCCCCCTCCAGAGAACAATAATATAAGTCTTCATGACATTTCTCACCCCCTCTCTTTTGGCTCAGACATCTCAGGTAATCTTGACAGATAGTCAGCAATCAAATTTTTCTTACCAGGACAATGCTCAATGGTGAACTGATATGGCTGAAGGGCAAGACACCACCGTAGAATTCTCGCATTTTGATGCTGCATTGAATGCATCCATTTCAAAGCTCGGTGATCAGTTTGCAACTGAAATTCCCTTCCAAGGAGGTAGTAGCGTAGAGAGTCGATAGCCCACTTAATAGCGAGACCTTCTTTCTCGATCGTAGAATACTTCTTCTCTCTATCAAAAAGTTTCCTACTCAGGAACAGGATGGGCCTCTCTTG